>WOFM01002000.1:0-568899 GCA_011428145.1 Ericerus pela
AATTTTTATCAAACATCAAATTTTCTATGGATATTCTATCTATTTAGATTATAAAGCTTTAAAAAAGTAATTTATTTTTATTTTTATACCCTGTAATCTACCTAGCTCTGTATGTTGATGTACTAAAATTTACCTTTGCATTCCCTAACATAATTACCCAATCCAAATGATTACAATATTCCTCAAAATTTCTACATCTATGAAAATCTATAAAAACGGTCTGAAATTTATGAGCATACTCGTCTTTCTTCTCTCCTTTGAAATGACAGAATAGAAAAGTTCTGAAAAGTTAAATAATAACTTATACAGGAATATCATTCAGAGACTATAATATGTACTTGCACTACTATTTTATTCCTCAATCTAATGAGCCAACACTTTGGTATTGACTGTATTATAAATAATTGGTTTTAAATTATTTCTTCATCCCCTTAAAATATTCTGAATGTAATATCTAGCGGGGATGGCTTCATTTATAAAAAATAGATGGCTATAATTATGATAAGAAAAATTCGCAATTACTCAAAAAATCAAATTTTTGTTAACCAAATAACGAACACAACCCTTATCTTTTAGCCAACTTAAATAGTAAACTCGACTGTCACGATTAACAATTATTATTTATTGTAAAATCTTACAACCAATGTATCAGGATCCATGTGATGTAATTCACACCTTCCCCAAATGACTGAAGCATGCCAGAAAATTCAGTTTTGTCGAACAGATTAACCAACAGGTTTACTAGAAATGCCAAAATTTTATTACCAACTCATGAATCAGGAACTTGGAAATTTTTTGGAACTGTCACAACTAAGGTCAAAAAATTTTACAATTAATGGATTTTTGTTAAATATTGTAACTTTTTGGTACACCGTACTAAATTCAATCACTAAAAAAATTTTATTATTTAAAAATTTTAATGTTCAAAATTTTTTTCCATTTTTTGCTAGGAAAAAAATTTACAAAAATGATGTTTTAGTTAACTCTTAAAAAATTTTTTTTTGGTGTTGGATTTGAATATTTCACAGAACACGAAGGACTTCTACTAGCTTTATTTGAGTTACTTCATTGGACAAATTTTAACCGTAATCCTACGGTGGAATATTTCTGAGATTCAACTCAGTAAATTAAGAAACAGATTTCTATTTTGAGAAAAATTTCACAAAATTACAAAAACATTATTGTTTCTAGGAACTTAATTTTCCAAAGGAAACACAAAAAGCAAGAAAAGTGGCCAAAACATCGGATTATATTCTCATATTACTCAGGTAGAATTCTTCCATCAACACCAAATTTTTAGAAATTGACAAAAATTGTGACAAGGACAATAAACATGGAAAATTGGAAATTTTCATTTCGAGAAATCAAGAAGAAGATGTTGCTAAACGATCGGATTAGAAAGAAAGGAAAGAGAAAAATTTTGGACTCAAGTAGGAAGCAAGGAAAGAAGAAAATTGTCACCGTGAGGAAGAATTTCAATCTTCAAGTCTCCCATCAATTGTCTGAAAAAGAAACAATTATCGTTGATTTTTCGATAATAGGAAAGAGACTGTAGTGGTAATAAAAATTTAGAAATAAAAGCAACTAAAACAGAAGCAGTCTTCTCTCAAGGCCAACAGATGTGAAACATAAAACAATAAAAACTATGCATAAAAAATTACTATATTTTTTCTAATTACCCAAAATCGTCTCATCAATCGATAAAATTAGAAAAAGATTTGCAAGAACAATGCCAAGGTGACAGAACATTGTATTTTGGAGAAGAAAAGGAAAAAAAGAAAAAAATTTCTTATTCTAACTTATTGGCTGAAATCAATGTTTAAAGAATAAATTTGTCGGATGAAGAAAAAAAAATTAATGTTCATAGAGTAAGATTATCCCCTTTATACAATATGTGAATCAACTTTAGTTTCTCTACGAACTCATAAAGAATGAAGAATTAAACTTTATATTTGTTAACCCTCACGATACACTGCCTACTGTTCATCGTTTTTCTTGCCTTTTAAAAACCATCCACTAGTTGTTGCTTTCAATTCGTCATCTTTTGGCTTATTGATGAAATTCAAATCAACAATCTATTATCACTTCCCCAGCATAAGTTTTCCATTTTCTTTGTTTACACAATGTTGTACACTAGCTACCTATTCATCAAATTTCAATAACCAGCTTAAAACCCTTCAAAATAATATTACGTTATGAAGGATATAAAAAAATCGGTCAAGGGTCTATCATTTTTTGAAGAAGGAAAAAATTAACCAAAACGCTCAAACAGCGGCCATTGATTTTTCAGAAGAGCTGAGGAAAGTGAAAAGATGAAAAAGCGAGAAAAACAAAAGATGGAAACAACTTTCGTTTACAAACTGATGACATTGAGTGGAAAATTTTTAACCCTCTTTCTTAAATTGGTTGCTCTGACTTTTCAAACTATAGAACAATAGTTTGAAACAAATTTCCAAAACCAATTCCAGCGATGCTCTTCACTGTTATATGTACAATGCCTTTTCAATACTCAACACCTTTTTTTTCCCCTCATTCTTTACCAAGACTTTCATAATTTTTCATAACCGTTGTGAAGTTTTTGTACAATAGACTGATTGTCATTTCGTATACATAAACATGCCAGCGACACGAGCTTTTTATTTTTGATGTATTGTTATTTATCTAAGTGCCTTTATCATTTATTCTTTGTCATGAAAAATGAATGAAAAAAAAAGAAAAAAAAAGAATGGAAAATAGAAAAAGAAAGAAGTTACCTTCCTACGAATTGATTACCTATCTATGACGTGTAATATATTTATAGTAGGTATGTGTCTATATTTAATCATCAAAACAACCCAAAAAATAATTACTCCGTAAAAAACAGAAAATATGTAGAAATTTCTACCGAAGAGATAAATTTAATCGACTAGAGTTAAAAAAAAAAAAAAAAAAAAAAAAAAACTAACATTAATGAAAATCCAATTAGAGAGAAAAAAATCTTAATTATCAACAGAGGTAATGATTTTAGGTTTTTTTTTTTTTTTGTTTGTACCCTGCGTGTGTCAATTTACTACATTTACGTCGAGGTTTTTCCTTTTATCGTTTTTCTCCATGTCTTTTATTCTCCTCGAGTACTTCTTTGAGACATTTTATCGCAGGAATTAACGGTGCATTTTTAATCATATTCCTTAGAACACACCCTTAGTTTTTTTTTTTGTTTTTTGTTTAATGGATCCCACTAAATTTTCTTTTTAAAAATTAATGAATGATTGCTGTTTCAAGAGTTGCAACTCTTATAAAGTGTATTCATTCGTTACCTAATTGCTTTTCAATTAAGCTGCTGCGAATAATACTCGTAATTAATACTCATTAGCTTCTTCTATGGTTGCTCTTATCTAAAAAATACCACGCGAATAAACTATGTCATGAACTCATGAGAGACGAGTTTACTATTTCGCGTTACTAAAGACTATTGGCTCCCAAACCCCCTAGAGGGACAGCCCAAATGTTAAGTTATAATTATATCTTACAATTTTTGTTAAATTATTAGTTTAATTGATGGTTTATCAAAGTTAATTAATTTTTGGTTCTCTGTGCTATAATTTATTTTATTTTGATATAACGAAAAAGTATTGTTTACAAATACCAATTATTTCTGATTGGCAGACTGTGTGAAACAACTGCGTTGAAAGGAGGAATGCCTTTATTATAACAGAAAATTTGACTTGTAACTGTTCAATTATTGTAAGTGCTAGCCACATACAGGAAGGTATTGGAACCATCTTCATTGGCTGCCTTGTCGTTCAAGGTACAGGCAACCAACGTTTTAAATGCGTTGATCCACTACGGTAAGAGCGCTGAGGACTAAATAAATATTTATCCTTGGACCATCCAACTACATTATACGTTTGCTGTTGAAACAAAAATGAATTGGGAAAATGACATCATAGTTAGGCAGAAAGGGTGATAGAATTGGAAGATCGCTGTCTCGTTTTTGGCTTGCTTTAGAGGGTTTTGATTTTTTTGATTTTTTTTTAAATTGTCAATTGTCAATTGATCTTTTTTTTTCCGGTTGAAAAATTCATTGGGAAGTAATGAATGAACTTTATTTGTTGTAAGGTTTTTATTTTTGAAAAAAGAATGACGGAATTTCACATGCACTGCCTGTTTGTGAGATAAAAAAATATAGGGTATAATTATGTGAATTAGTGTTTTAGATTTTTAGGGAACGTGTGTTTAGTTTACTTAGATAGCCAAAAATAGGATCTTATATATAAAAGCTACTTGTCTGTAACGCTTATCACCTGAATATAGTTGGCTACGTCTTTATTTCTGTCAAATTAAATAATATTTTTCTTCGTATCTCGGGCAGAGATGGCGATGTAGAATTGAATTCTACATCTACACACATATTCTACGCATAACATATGTAAATTATAATATCCAATTTCACGTAGAATGTAAAGAATATGTAGAAAATAATACTGATAAGGTGACAAAGTACTGATAATATTGATACGAGTTATCAGTTTATTTATATTCTACTCATTTTCTACATATTCTACATATTCTACATATTCTTCATATTCTACATATTCTACATATTCTACACATTCCAAATATTCTACATCTCAAATGTAGAATATTGAATTCCAGGCGTAGAATACCATCCCTAATCCCGGGCAATGCCGAGTTAATCGGCTAGTCTTATACATAAAAGCCACTTCTGTAATGCTAACACGTGACCATAGTTACAGATATATTTGGCTATGCATTTATTTCAATCAAACTGTAAAATTATTTTTTTCTTTCTGGTTAATTGATAATTTCAAGATCTGACACATTATTATGTATCAGTCTATGGGAATAAAATTATCAGCATTAATTGGTACTCTCCAGTACAAAAATAATTAGGATCTCGCCTACTTGAAAGCTACCTCTATATGTATTACTGCCAATGATAACAATTTTTGTGTTGGCAGTGTTGTATATGCTGCAACTCACGAAAAATTTTTGCAACACATTCAATTTTCACAAAATAATCAAAATAGGGAGACCTATAATTTCTAAATTCTAATATTTGTTTTTTTCAGTGTGTGACTGCAACTTTGGAAAAATATAAGTTGTCACCATGGATTACTACAATCGCGCTTCTTCTATATTTTATTTTACTCACAATGCCCAATTAGTGAGAGTTTTGTAATGGACCAAACTCCTTTTTGTTAATGTAGACTACAGAGCTAAGCTCCAAGGGAGAAAGGTAAAGGGTAAGCCTCAAAGTATTTGACAAAATAGAATCTAAAATATGCTAATCATTGAAAATCATTCTGGAAGTGAACTTTGTGACAGCCAAATTAATTACTGGTACTGAGGTATTTTATGCTCATGAATTATGTCGTGGAAACCGCTTAATAGAGACATATTGGGTGGTATCTTTTTTGTTCCTAACAAGTCATGTCCCAATTAAACAATGTTGAGAGTTCAAATGAAAAAAAAAAGGTTAATTTCAGAACTAGATAATTGGTACAGTCGCACTAAAAAAAGGTTATTTATGCCAAAAAAAAAGGTAATTGTGCGTCTTGGTTGGAAGATGATAGGAGTAGGGATTGAGAAAGACTACATTTTTCATTTTGTTTCTATTTTCTGAGTTTCTAAAATTTGTCATAATATTGGTTGTTTTTTGTTTCTCTTTCCATCATTTTGATTTTCATTTCCATTACGTTTCTTGATTTTACCAAAATTTTAAATTCAGTTCCTGTTTCGGGTTCCGTTGACATTTCCATTAAAAAAATTATGTTCTTGACAATTTTCCAAATATTATTCAAATATTAATATTCTTTCGATATTTAAAAAAAAATTATCAATATTTCTCAAAAATTATGAATATTTTTTGATATTTTTTCAAATTTTTTCTCCCAGATTAAAAATTAATCAGGTGAGAAATGAAAATGGAAATAATTCATCATTTTGTTTCTATTATACATTTCTGTTATTGTTCTTGAAACTAATTGGTTAATTGTTTTCAATTTAGTTTCCATTTTAGAATTTTGGTGTTTCCGTTTATTTCAGTTTCCAGAGCAAAAAAATATGGCTTATGTTTTCAAAAAATTTGGTTTCTGTTTCTATTTGTCATTCCCATTGTAGGAGGTAGCCTTCTTTTTTTCAACATAAACTGAAACTAATAGACTCAAGACAACATGAAATTATGAAAGATGTGCAGATTAATGATAAAGACTGACAAATACTACTGCTACCGAACTGAAACAAGATTATTATCACTTTTAGTAACAGTTCAGGGGTAATTTTTTTTCGCCTATGGACTTATTTTGTCATAATACATCTCATCGTTCTTATTTAGAAAAAATTGTAGTGAGTTTTCAATTTTTTTCAAGTGTTGCCATTATGTTAAATGCTAATTTATTTCTTTAAATTTATTAACTGTAAGTAGAAGCCATGTTATTGTACTGAGTAGCCTAAAACTGAAAAGAAAATTGGTATTACAATTAATGCAATAATTAACCTCAATAATTTTATAGGTAGATATGTTCTTTTTGATTATTGCTGAGGAAAGTTATGTCAACTTCATGACAAATGTCAATTTGTGGTGGTCTTTTTGAACTCGTGTTCATCAAAAAAACGGTTCTTTTTGCACTTGCTGTGAAAAAATTGTCGAGTGTTGTCACAGTTTTCTGCACTTTGAGTTGGTGTGAGTTGTTGTGAGAGTTGTAGAATTTTTTATTTTTTTGACGGCAGTTGTAGAATGTGACTTGGTTATATATATAACTAAGAAGTAACCATAAATTTTGTCAATCTACACCACAACTTTTCTCAGAAAATGGTAAAAAAGAACAAAGCTATCATTTCAAATGAATTTTGATCTGCTGGTACAAACTAATAAAAAAATTCATTTTAGATATTTTCAAAAATTTATCATTCAAAGAAATAGATAATTTTTTTTATCATTTTATTTATAATTATAAACTTTCCCAATTTTGAAAAATGGAGTCCAAAATCATAAAATCATAAAATCATAATAATTATAATAATTAACTAATATTTTCCTCTTCAATAGATATTTTTACATAACATTTTTTCGGATATTTAGTATAAGACTCATTATTGATTTGACATGACGACATGAGTAATGTAACTTCTCCTCAGATCATATATTAAGTGACTAAACAATTTTTTGCAGCAGCAGTTTTGATGTACTACAAGTTGAAATAATCCTTTTTTTGTAGGTCTTTGAAGAAAATCATATTAAAATTGATTTGGTATTGATACTCGAGATCGGTGTTAGGTTTGTTTTTTGTCTCATGAATCCAAGAAACTTTTGGCACTATTAGCTCAAATTCATATATATACAGTATATATATATAGAAAATTACAGGTGAAGTGACGGACTTTTTTTTCATTGTCTATACTCATATCAGCTTTGTCAGGATGAGAGTATTGCTCCTTTTTTCCTAAAATTGATATTTTTTCATTGAGAGCAGTTTACATTTTACTCAGTTTGTTTCCAAACGGGTTATTAAAATTGACCTCACAAAAGTTTAGGGGTGGGGATGATGAAAATCATCAATTTCATGAGAAAATAAAATGATTAGTACCATTTTTTCATTTTAAACAAATTTTTATGTATGTTTTGCCCAAAACTTTGTATTCACAGTTCTGAGAAAATTACCAGATGGATAGGGCTGAAATTTTTACGAGAAATAGTTCTGATATTGGAGCAGGTCTGAAAGAAGTTTTTTTCCAAAATTCTGAAAAAATGACGAAACGGATCAGGCTGAAATTTTTAAAATAGACTTTCCTAATGTTGTAAGTTTCTTAGAAATTTTATGACTATAATTTGAGTAGTTTCCAAGAAAACTGGGGAAGAAAAATTTTTGGAAAAAATTTTATGTTCATGATTTTGAGAAAACTACCAAACAGATAGGGTTTAAATTTTTACAAAAGATAGCTATTATATGGAAGCAGACCTGAAAGAAGTTTGATGCTCATCGGTTTAGTAGTTCTCGAGAAAACTGGGAACAAAAAATCTCTGGAAATGGTTTTTAGTGATAGAACATGGATAGATTGATATTTTTGCTGAAGATATGAATAATTGTCGATAGTTTTTTTTGATTTCTTAACCTGAAACTAGCAATGAGATACCGATATATCGATAACTATAGATATAAATATCAATCCTTATCGATATAAATATCGAGCAAATTGAGTTTTCTAGCGAAGCATTGCTGCGCTATAGCATTTCTTTTGATTTTAGGTTGCCATATTAACTTTTGGCTTGAAAAAGTAATTGTTTTTTAAAAACTTTTGGAAAACTATCATCATGCAGAATTCATGTGTTAGGTATAGAACATAATGGATCCTAAACGTTTTCGGCTCTTAAGTTGATTTTAACCTCTTTTTACAGCCCCCTAATAACAAAATTTTGTACAATAGAAAGTTTAACAGCTTTTAACTCCAAAACTATTTCACCTGTGAAAAATGTGTACATTTCTTAATTTGTAGAAAACTTTATAAGAAAACTTTTTTCTAACTACCTACAAAATTTTCTTTAGAATTGACCTTTTAACGACAAAATCAAGAAAACAAGCATTGTTTAAAACAACTGGGGGCCTGAGGAGGAGTATCAACTAGAGAGGTTGTGAGTATTGGATTTTACATATTTCATCTTCTAATACAATAAACTTCTAAAGGGCAAAACATTATCTTCATTTTTTCCTGAGAAAAAGGGGGTGATTATGTAGCGACCAAAAAGTCTGGACCACGTAACCTGTAAATGACTATAGTAAACTTACTGGCGATGGAAATTCCTTTAAATTCGATGCACATGCGTCAACTATCAAGCAACGAAACAAACAAACCCAATGTAGATGAAAAGAAAAGGAAAAAGAAAGACAGGAGTTTCTTTTACATTTTTTTTGTTATTATGCCCACAGAAGTTGGGAGTCTTGTGAGCTGGCACAAGCCAAAGTGTCGGGAAGCGGCACTTCAGGGCTTGCATATCTGTATATACACATTTCTGTTTAACTCCGCACAGGTTGCAGTTCTTATCCGATAGCCATTAAATTTGGTACATCTATTCAAATTTAGATACGGAAAAATCCTATTGTCTTTGGTGTAAATCGGCCAAATGGTACGTGCCCAACATCATATTATGTTGCATGTTTGGCGCTTAAATAGTTCTAAAATGCGTAATTTTTTATCAGTAGTTACAAAATTTTGCACAGGTATTGAATATATTATGTTACACAACATTCCACAAAATTTGGTTTCTATCGGCTTAATGGTTCATCCTTAGAAGTGATTCGACAAACTATTGCTAAGGAGAGAGCTTGCTGTTATTTCTTTATCGTTAAGCAATCATTAAATAACTTTCATTCTTATAACGTCACATTACGCTACTTTATGAATTTACTTGACTCTCCATTTTAATCGTACCCATAATATTTAGCCAGCATTCTGCCAAATACTTCTGATATTCCGATTTTTGTTTCTATTTATCTCTTTATTTCTTTTTTTTTTCTTGTTTTTCCTTTAGAGAACCTACGATTTTTAGCTGCGGTAGATTTTTTTTTCTTCAAATATTCAAATTTCAAATTGAAAACTCTTCAATTCATCATAAAACCATGGTGACAAAATTTCAATGAAACATGAAAAGTTTATTTCAAGAAAAAGTACAACCTAATATTCAACAATGCCGTAAAAAACTAACAGAACTTTTACAAAAATAGTTTCACCGGAGATTTAACCCAAATTCCATCTTTATTCCCACAGTCCTTATTTTGAAAGTTTGAAACTCCTAACACGCGTATAATAGTAATTAAAACACTCTCGTGCTTATTTCAAGTTGATGAAAAATTATAGAAGATACATATAATGAAAATATAGGTGAAACTTGACGATTTCTCAAAGAGGGGTGAAGGTCACCCCCACGCATTTTTTCACAATTTAACCTCCTTTTTTGAAAAATTTCTTGTAGAAGGTTAGTAATTGGACGGGGTTTGTGTTTAGTTTCGCCTAAGAATGGAAACCGCCTTAATTCAGCTCCATATTTATATCTAAACTTCCTTGGAACACTTTATCCTCGTCGTGCTCGAGTAAATTAGCAAAAAGACCGGCGGCATGCCTCATTATCTAATTAAAAGTTATTTAGACACTATGCCGAATTTCTAAAATGTTTCAAACAAATATTAGAAGAATAAACAACGTTCAGTGGTTAGAAGCATGTTAATGCAGTGCTTAAAAAATGTTTTTGTTCTTCATTTATTGAAAAATCTGTTTTCCGAAAAGGGTTCTCTCTAACTTCAGTATCAAAAATAAAAATTTTCTCGTTATGGGGATGTTTTTAATTACTACATGCGGAGCAACAGTGGAAAAAAAAAAGAAGAAGCTTCAAACGATAAAACCGAGCAATAAAATACGTAAAACAGAAGGGGTTAAATTCAACTGGTAGAGTCGTTGATATCTAAAGACGAAGAAAAAAAAGGTATATAATACAAACTCATACAAATATTCACACAAGCACACACATATCTTACACTGTATAGCTTTTATTTTTACTTCTTTCTTTCTTCTTTTTTTCTTTTCTACATCCTTTCTGCTCTCTTTTTTTTTTCTCACATATAGCAGTGGCAGGTTGCCAATATGGTTTGTTAAGAACGTTATTTCCATCAAATATAAATAAGACGGATGATTTTTTCGCAACCTTTCTGGTACATAAAAGTAGTTACCGTCGCATACCTAACCTATCATCTCGAGATATCGTTCAATCTTTCTTCGTCTTTTTTTCTCTTTCCTCTTCTTTCAATCACATTTTTATTATTTCTCATCTCCTTCTCACTCTCACTTGCTTTCTTACTACCAAAAAAAATCTAATATTAACAAGCATACCTACACGAAGAAAAACGATACATTGGACACTCGATTCGTATGTACGGCGGATTGATTATGCAACATTCTTCTCAATATGTGCACATTTTTGCTTTCCCACCGTTTTTTTCTCTTTTCGCTGTTAGTTTTTATATTTTGCGTATTTTTTTGTTCTTTCTCTCTTCAGAGGTGATTCAACGTTCCATGTGCTAATCTTGTTGCATAACCACAGCAGCGCCTCGATTTAATCTATCTCTGGATTTATACGTTTTTTCTTCTCTCTCCTATATTATTAACCCGCCTCTCGCACTGTTCTTACAATGTAGACGTGAAGTAAATGAAAATTTTCCCGTTTCCTTTTCTATATTTTTTTATTTTTTATTTTTTGTAATCTATTTCAAATGAAACAAACACGTTTTGAACAACGTAGTATAAATAAAATGTATAATATTCTGAAATGTTTTACCGTTACTTCGTCTTGTAGGTAAAAATTTATTCTCTGTTGTCGGTGTCGCCGTATATACACGTAGATATACTACAAGCGTAACATCTGAATGGGCGTTTTCATTTTCAACGCTATATATTCATTGTCTGCAGACCTTTTATACGTATATTACGTACTGTTGTCGTGAACTAAAATGGTGGGTGTTTAATTTACCGTGTCAGCTGTATTCTTCATTTCTTTGTTCGTGTTCCATTTGTGACATCGTTGGACTAATGAGGTGAGTTCTCTGATTGCAGAACTAGCGTAGTACGCAAGGTCTAAAATGAATTTCGGACCTAATCATTCTGTGGTTATGTGAAAAAGTTGAAAAAAAATTTGTTTTATAAATATCCACCGTCGTGAACTTAATGTTATCATGTCAGTCCTCGGAATGTCAAAACAGGAAATTTCATTCACAAGTCTGCACGGTTTAATGGCTTTATTTCATAACACCACGGCTGTAGGTTTGTCAACGAGAGCTACTGGTCTTCGGTACTCCGAACCTAACTTGACGATGTGTTCAGTTTGATTCATTTGGAGCTCTCCCATATGATGGGATAATTCAAGTTACAAGATCATTGGCTATCGAGTCCAAATCAACACCCTTTCACTCGCCGACCTTGAATAACCTCATATGGTCGAGCAGTGTGGAATTTAAACAGCGTTTTCGAAAAATAGAGAATAAAACCTTACCAACCATCCAGTTTCTCGCAATTGATCTAGTTTTATTGATTTACTTTTTTCATAAAAAATATTTTCCGTATTCAGCTGAAATTTCTTGCTACCGGTATGAAAATTGATGCAGCTCTTTGGGAAAAATTACTGAAACAGAAAACTGTCTTGCTTGTTAAGTATAGGCCTACGTGAACAGTGTGGGCTAGAAATCAGGTCTATGAGCTAGAAGTTAGCCCGTAATTTCTTGACATCAGACTATTATATTACGCCCAGCAACTAGTGACCTGTAAAACGTAAGACAACTTTTCCCGTATATTTCCAATTGGTCATCAAAAGGGAGGTGCGAAGGAATTTATTTAAAAAATTCATCTCAATGTTAAAATCGACGAATTAAACTTCTTCCTCTCCTAGCCATCTTTCAATTCTGCTTATTTGACTGGAAAAATGTTCAGAATGTCCTTTCCTCTTGAATCATAGAAGAAGTTGAGGGGTATTTTTCTAAAATTTAACCCGTTTTAATGTATCTACTCTACAAAGCCATTCAAATTACATCAGAATTATTCAACTGGGTGGTATCGGTCACCAAACAAGTATTTAACATATTGCTTATTAATTAGATACTCGGATGAAAAGGATTAAATTATTTATTTGTTGAAACTTTACTTTAAGTGCTACATTAAAATGCAATCAAATGAATGTTTAACCCAGTTTTATTATCATTGTATCATTCTGATTTAAAGCTGTAAGGGTGTCTTTTTTGTTTAAGGCATTATAATTGATTTCAAATGAAGGTGGGTATTTTATTTTTGTCCTAATTTAATCAGCTGTTGTTACTGGCATATAAATAGCTTCTGAAGCCTTTGTAACTGGTTTAAACCATCATTCCTAGGGCAATATTGTCTCTAATTTCCATTTTTCTGTAGATACTTGGTAATGAAAAGTATCTGAGAAATTTCATTTTTACCCCAGTCCAACAGGTTTCTGAACTTTTTGTAAAATTGGCTATAATATTTTCAGGAAAAAACAAATAATAATAATAATAATAATAATTAATTTCTAAATTATCCAGCTGTGGATGTTTTTCGTGAAATGAATTAATGAAATAATATAGTTATTTTAATTCTCATCCGAAGAGGGCATCAGTCTCCCTAGCCTTCTGAGTAAGTGTATATTCCAGTTAACTTGTCGGTAAAATTTTATAGAAAGAGCCTTGAAGTTAAATTTAGCAAATTACAGTTCCGCTTTTGTTTGTTCTCCAACTTTTATTGCATTCGTATGATCTAATTTCTGAAATTCCCGAGTTTTGTTTTCAGAAAAATGGTAAAATTAAATCTGCTGGGCGAACAAGAAAATTTTTCCAGTAAGTAGGCGATACTTGCAAACAATGTGTTTCAGCTCTTTGAGTTTGTTACAAAAATGTTCTTATCGTTATTCAAAGTGAAGCCATGATGTAGGTGTGGGTATATAGGTTTCTATGAATTTCACTATTTCAACTTATAAATGGATAATTCTATTTGCACAAGCAGGCTGTTCGAAATGTGCTAACGTTTAAATTTCTTTATTTGCGTGAGAAAAAACAAGATTACTATTAAAATTAGTTCTCATTTGACCTAAAATTTTCGTTAGTTTCTCCCCATATCACTTTCTAAAAAGTTTAAACATGAAAAAATGAAAATTTTAATTTCTGAAAGAACGATATTAATAATTAAATAAATAAAACATCAAAAAAATCCACTGGAATTTTGAAGGATAGATAAAGCCCTTATAAAACCTCCTATATGCGTTATAACTTGAAAACATTTTACAACCTTTGAATGGTGAAAAAAGTGTAAATTTTAAGGAAGATTGCAATTTTCTCAATTCTCTTGTTTAATGGCGTACTTTAACTACTCGAGTTTGGAAATTTGTTGTTCGTAAAACTTCGAATGGAAATTCGTGACCCAGTTTAATCATCGAGGTTAGGATCAAGTAGAATATTCAAAATATTTTACTTCTTCCGAATATATCTATCACTTTTCTCTGTTCCACGATTTTGTATTCTGTTTGACGACTTCAGTACCGTCCGGCACATCTGAATGCCCTAATTCTAATTTCCTGGAACTGAGCCTATTTAAAATACGTGAATTTCATACAGAATTTTGAGAGCTTATGGAAAATTCTTGCCAACTTGTAAAAGTGTAGTTCGCATTTTTTTGAAGAAAAAAAAAGCTTGTTTCAAACGGAGCCATGTTGCTTTGCACAACTCGACCAATGAAAACGTACCTAACGATAAAAATTTCGAAAATAAAACTGAAAGGAAAAAACGAAAAAGCAGAAAGTCACCAGTTCGACCACCGATTGCCGCAGTGTGTACACATCGAATGGCCATTCCGCCAAAAGAGACCCCTTCCTCATAACAATCATCGACAAAATTCAACAGGAAAAATATCGCCGTGAAAACTCCATGCCAACCATATTCCTCTTCTCCACGCCGTCTTTCACGGCCTCCACGGGGATTAGCTGTAGGTTACTGGCTCTTGTTTAGTCTTCAATCGTGCACCCGAAATATTTGAGAGAGATGAGGGGAAAAATATATGAGAAAACGAGGGAAAATGAGAAAAACTAAACAGGAAAGTCAGTGAGAGGGAGAGAGATACAGACGAAGAGAGCATGAGAAAAAGAGAAGGAAGTAAAAAAAACGTGCCTTGTTTAGCCAGTGAAGAGACGAGAGGAATCTTGGGGACGGTGAGTGCCTAAAAACACAAATACACAATAACCAGAAAAAAAAACACAAAAAAAGCTTATGAACAGAAGCTAAAAGTAAAATCGAATACTATTGACCCACTTACTCCATTTACGAGAGTAAAAGGGAAACATTATTCAATGTCACGAAGAGTTACACTGCCACCATAATTTTGGTAGGTACCTTCGTACGATACTGGGAATTTTTACATTTGTAATTTTCTTATTCGGCATCGAACACTTGAAACGATACCAGGAAGTTGAAAACATTTATATGCCAATTTATCGCCACCCTCATAAGAAACCAGAAAATGGGCCCGCAGAATGCTAGATTTCAGCATTATTTAAAAAAATTTTTTCAAACATTCGAATCAACTTTTAAAAAAGAAAGAGAAAAATAACTTTTTTTAAATTTCTCCAGCTTATGATCCGTTGGAATTATCGAAGTTCGCGTTAATTGAGAAGTTCAAAAATAAAGACGGAATTAACGTAGACTGTAAGCATACGTGATAAAGGAGAGAAGCGCCAACTTCAATAATTCCTGTTGATTTTACTGGAAAAATTTTAAGAAGGTCATTTTTCTCTTTTTAGTGAAATTTTTTTTTTTAATTTTAATTAGTTAGGTAGTTCAATATTTGTTTCGAAAAAAAATTGTTTTAATGCTTTTTCGTTTCATTAACGCATTTTTTAGGTACTTATATTTTTTTTTTGTGTTAAAATGAAGAGTTATTTAATGATCATTCGAAAATTAAATTTCATCGATTCTTGAAAAACCAAAATGGCATCACCATGGAATCTTCTATCGTTTACAAAAAAACGTTCACCAGAATCGATGTCAATGTGGAAAAGTTATGTTGAATCAAATAAAAAAAAAAAAACAAAAAAAAACAGCGTAATTATACATACGGATTGAATTGATAACTTCCCTTTTTTCAAAGTTGATCGAAAATTACTACGAAAATTTGAATTTGACAATTGCGATTGAGTATCGACCAACTATACCAATACGTAGGTATGGGTAAATTTCGATGTTCTAAGTTTATGACACCGCAGTTTGAAATTTGATCTAGCGTTTTGGGAACAACCTGTGAAACAAGAAGAGAAGGTGTGATAATGAAAAAGAGGAAAAGGGGCAGGTTAAAGAGAATCAGCTGCAAAAACAAACAGTTAAGGTGAGTAAATGCTGGAGGTGTTCAATAAAAGAGAGAGAGAAAAAAAAACGAAAATTTCATAAAGTGTGATGGACGAAAACGTAAATGCTTAGTGTATATTGAAGAAAAAAAGGAAGGTGGGTGTGCGTGTGTATTTGTGTGTGAGAGTGAGAGAATGAGTGAAAAGGTATATTTACTGAAACGGAATGAGAATATAAGAAAAAGAAATGAGAGAACTTGTGTGTGTTTCAGAATGAGAGAGAGAGTTCGTGAGGGAAAGTGTGGAAAAAGAGGGCAAGAGAAGGGGAGAAAGAGAAAGAAAAGAGAACAATGAAAACTGGAGCTTGGCATTTTACACAGTTAGTATACATACGTAGACATACGGGTAAGCTTTCGTCCCACCAAGAGCACAGCCAGCATCTGATAGATTTTGAGAGATGCGCAAATGCGTCCGCCCGTGACCTCTTAAAATACTCTTTACTATTAACGTGTAAATGCCCTAACTGAAGAAAATCGATCTTTTTAGGTCGTATCCGACCCCCAACTTTAGGACTAAACCTCTTTATCTTTTCGCGCGCATTCGAAATAATGGAAAAAAAATTCTTTTTTTTTGCTCTCTGTCTCTGTCTTCATTTCTTTACATTTTTTATATTTTGCCCCTCCTCCCTTTTCTTCACACTCTACTTAAAAAGCTTTACTTTCACATATAATTTTTGCCTGAGGTAAACGCTCTTTCTTCTTTAAATATACAGGTAGATAGGCAGACTTGTTAGTTTATTTAACACCAATGTTTTTTCTGTTCCACTTAAAAGATAAAAAAAACACAAAAAACACAAAAAACACAAAAAACAAAAAAGAACATAAAAAAAAATAATAAAAAAAAAACATTGAAACTGAAAAAAGAATTTATTTTCTTTTTCTTAATTACCAACAATGTTGTTGTTTCTTTTCTCCTTTTTGTTTCACAAAAGGAGAAGAAGGATGTGAGAGAAACAAACAAAAACGAAAATTATTTAAATGCTAATTTCTTTTACTTCAACTTCTTTTTTTTGTTTTTCTTTTCCTAAATTTCACCTTTATGGAAAAATTTCATTTTGTGTCTGACAAACTCGGTTTCAATTTCTTCATTTTGTTAGTCGTGAACCCGTGCTGAGGGATGAAATGATTTTTTTAATTTGTCCTTAGAACATTGTGTTTGCTAGCAGAACAAAATAAAAGTGAAAGGAAATACTTTCTATTTTTTTGCTTTCGAGATAAAAATTTATGGTCAGTTCTATGTATGAAGAAAGTGTAGTAAGAATTTTTTCAATTTTGTTATTATAATGTTAGTTTCTTTTTTTTTTTTTTTTTTTAACTTTATTCCTATTTTTTTCTTTTTTCTTCTTCGTTGAGTTTCTGGGATATTTTTCTCAAGTTTATGTTTGAAAAATAACTTTCTTTTTTTTTGGTTTGAGAAAGTTTTTCAATAATTTATGCTACACTTGATATATTTTAAGCGTGTAAATTTAAACAAAAACATAGAATTCGAATGTTTCTTTTTGCATATTATGGTATCTTTTCAATTTATTTCTGAACGATGAAATTAAAACGTGTTTTATCATTTCATTACGACAGTTTTTAGAATTTGGAATCTGGAACTGAAATATTAGCAGGCAGCAGTGTCGTACCCAGAGGAGATTAGGGGGATAAATCCCCCATCGAATTTTTTAAAGCAGTTTCATTGAGTTAGACCATTAAGGTTTTTAATTTCATGTCAAATAAAGACGATTGACATGAAAATCAAAAACTCATATCCCAAAATACACAAAAAATCCCCCTTAAGAAAATCCTGGCTACGCCACTGGCCAATAGTAAACAGTAAGTTTATTTGATAGATTACGAGTAAGATATCCTGCCTTTGAATTTGTTTGGGCCCTTGAAATTATGGCTATATTCTATTTGACCGTTTGCTGTGAAATGTTGTGATAACTTCACAATAGTTGTGAAATGGTGACGGCGGGAGTGAGGGGGCAGCGGATGTCTAAACTGAGGCTGCCTGCGCATCGGGGAGTTTGAATTCCCCGATGTCAAGGTAGCCATCTTCGCCTTTATGTTGGCTTCCCTCTCCGCCTTAAACAGGAACTTCATCGGTTCCCGGTATCAATAGGCTTCGGCTCCAGCATTGGGGTTCCGTCGACGGAGTTGGTTCCGGTGGAGTCCGGGGAGGAGATATGATGGGCGGAAGCTGAGTCGTCATTTCCGCGAGAACACTCTCCACAATGGGTGCCGTGTCCATCAGGAGTTCCTCCTCAGCGACATTGGAATAGGTAAGAAGGAAAACGGAGAGCCAAAAATATCGTTCAGAAAACACATCCAAGTTATTAGACTGTTCAAAAACGGGTGAATCTACTGCTATTTTTGATTTACCATTACACTTTTGTTTTAGCTTTTTGGCATCTTCTTATCAGCATGTAGAGGGGATAGCGCTTAAAATTCTTGGCCGTATTCAAGTTTTCCGGTTAAGTTCTGATCGGTTTAAGCAAAGTTATGCCTGAAATAAACTCAGAGAATATATTTTTTGAATTTTTATTACAAAGGAATCTCCGCTTGTGACGTCACAACGTTGAGATTATCTTTGTGTTTGACAATAAACGCACATTGCGATGTTTATTTCCGTATCGCACGTGGATTTGTTTATTCCTGTCATTTTGTTTTTGTTGGCATTCCTCGTTTGCTTATCTCCGGAGTTTCTTTTGTCTCACGGAATTCCGATTTTCATCGCATATTTTTTAGCGGATTTAAACTTACGTAGTGGATATTACTATTTCGGGAGTAAATTTTTATTTTCTTCGCATTAACCTCTCAGACTTGCGAGAAAGATGAGAATTTTTACATTTTTTACTGCCTAGGGGCCTGCCTCTTTTTTGTGGGCATATGGGGGCCTCGGGATGAATGTTTCGGTAGTAACATCGTCCGAAAACTTTACAGACTTTTTATTTTTTGGTGTTTTTTCTAATTGTGAATTTGTTATTTCACATTTTTCGACGGGTTCTTCTATGTTTGTTGGTGATTCTGTCTGGATATTTTCTGTTTTCTCTCTGTAGCCTCTTTATTCTTTTATCGTTGCTTACCATGTATGCAGGCTTCAATCTGTCGATTGAAATTGTTCGAGGTTCGCCTGCAATGAGTATCACAAAGTTCTTTTCACCTCGTGATACTACTTTGTAAGGACCGGCATATGGTTTCTCCAGCGCAGATCTCATTTTTTTGTCTCTAACAAATACGTGCGAGGTATTGGCCAAGTGTTTCGAGATGTAAATCTTGGGCTGGCCATGTGCGAGCTACCTATTCTAGAAAATTGTTGGCATCATTTCTTATATTTTGTACCATAATTTCGAGGCTAACTTCCTTCGATTTTGTGAAGAAGTCCCCTGGAAGGCGTAGCTCTTCGCCGAACACTAATTGCTCTGCAGAGTGACCTGTATCCGTTTGTAGGGCAGATCGAAGGCCTAAGAGGATGGTAGGGAGTACATCTACTCATCTCTTTGTATCATGTGACATGATAGAGGCTTTGAGAGCTCTATGCCATCTCTCGATTTTGCCATTGGCTTGAGGATGATAAGCTGTGGTATGACTGTGTTGAACACCAAGCTTATTTGCTAACTCTTTGAAGAGCGAGCTCTCAAATTGGCGACCTTGGTCTGTAATTATGACTTCTGGTACACCATCCCTCCCAATCCAGGTGTCGTATAACCTGGCAGCTACAGTTGGAGCTGTCATTTCATATAGAGGAATTGCTTCTGGCCATCGTGTTGCCCTGTCTATTATCGTTAACAGGTATCTATGTTCTTGAGATGGTGGCAATGGGCCTACCAAGTCCATATGTACAGTTTTAAACCACTCCGTTTGTTTGAAGGATTTGAGGGGGGATCGAGTGTGTCCTCCTACTTTGGATTCTTGACATTTCAGGCAACTGCAAGCCCATTTGTTGCAGTCAGACTTTATTCGTGGCCATACAAACCTTGCCAAAATTAAATTAGCACTACATTTTGGCCCAGCATGTGACAGATTATGTACACTGTTGAAAGCCAACCTGTGATATTTTACCAGTAGAAATGGCCTATTCTTACCTGTACTGACGTCACATGTTAATAAAACGTCAGTACCGGGAATTTTTCACTGTCTCAATTTGAGAGTAGTATCATCGTTTGATAACAACTCTTGCAGTTCTGCATCATTAAGCTGTGCTTTAGCTATTTCAGCATAAGGCAATTGGACAGGAGCCGAGATAGCTTCGATTCTACTCAAGGCTTCAGCTGGAGTGTTAAGTTCTCCACTTATATACTGAATGTCGATAGTCAATTGACCAATATAGTCTAATTGTCGTGCTCTTCTCGGAGATGCCCATTCTGCTTTTTGTGTGAAGGCATATGTTAGGGGTTTATGGTCAGTATACACAAAAAAACATCTACCCTCCAATTGGTGCCTTAAATGCTTCAACGCAGCAAAAATTCCAAGCAATTCCCTATCGTATGTGCTATAGTTCTTTTCTGTTTTTGAAAGCTTCCTCGAGAAGAAAGCTAGCGGTAACTTCTTGTTGTCTTTGTCAAGTTGGTACAGGGTTGCACCAATAGCAAAATCAGATGCATCGGTACTCACACATAACGGCAGACTTTTGTCTGGATGAGCCAATAGAGTTGCATTTGCCAGTGTATCTTTGATTTTCTCAAAGCCCTGTTCGGTTTCTTCATTCCATTTGAGTGGAGTCTTATCTTTCTTTTTACTTGTCTTAATTAGTGCCAACAGCTTACTTTGTTCAGCTGCTGCATTCTTCATGCAACGTTTATAGAAGTTCACCATCCCCAAGAAACACCTAAGTTCAGCGACATTTGAGGGCTTTGGGAAGTTCAATATTGGCTCTACTTTGGTCTTCAAGGGGGAAATGCCTTCGGTTGAGACTTTATAGCCGAGGAAGTCAATTTCAGTCTGTGCATATAAGCTTTTACCTACGTTGATAGTAACCCAGGCAGTGTGTATATGCTGTATGACAGCTCTTACATTCTCCTTGTGCTGTTGCTCACCGCCTTCAGAGCAAATGCAGATATCATCCAAGTATGCATATGCAAACGGCAATTCCCTAAACAGTCCATTTGATAAATCTCTGGAAAGTTTGTGCTGCGTTGCGAAGTCCAAACGGAATTCGAAGGTATTCGAATAGTCCAAAGGGGGTTATAACCGCTGTCTTTAGTACGTCCTGGTCAGCCATAGGAATTTGGTGGAATGCCCAGTTGATGTCAATTTGGGTGAACATCGTTTTACCCTTCATATTTGCGTTGAAGTCCATTATATTGGGGACTGGGTAGCGATCAGGAACTGTTTTGGCATTTAAGGCCCTGTAGTCTCCAACAATTCGCCACTCTCCACTTTCTTTTTTGGTCATGTGGATAGGGGAACTCCATGAGCTTTTTGAGGGGTGACATACACCCTCCTCGATGATGAGATGGAAGTACTCCTGTGCCGCTTTGAGTTTGTCAGGCAGTAACCTTCGTGCTCTATCATGGCAAGGCGGTCCTTTAGTCTCTATGTAATGAACTGTGTCATGTTTATAGATAGGATGCTTGCGAATTGATGGTTGAGTGACTCCAGGATAGTTAGAAAGGATCCGTAAGAGTTGTCCGTCGACTTTGGTACAGCTGGATATATTTGTGTCCAGTCTATAAGCTAGCGTTTTGCCATCCACACAATGTTTAGATTCATTATCGATCAATTTGCCGTTTTTGAGGTCAATGATCAGGCCAAAATGTGCAAGGAAATCTGCACCCAGGATTGGGTTTGGAACATCTGCAACTGTGAAGGACCACGTCATGATTTTCTTGAGTCCGATGTCAACTTTGATGGTTTCAAGTCGGAAGGTTTTGACCATTCACAGTATGGGGGTAGTATTTCGGAGGGAGTACTTTTTGGGTTTTGTTAACTGGCAATATGCTCAGGTCTGCTCCCGAGTAGATTAAGTACCTTCTCCTGTTCATCCTGTCCTTAATGAACAGGCAGCATGAGTATTTTTCTGAGGGGTCTTCGGCCGCATAGATGGCCCCTCATTCTAGTTTGAAGCCTCCTTGGTATAGGATTTGCTCCACCATTTGCATCTGTTGTTATATTTGGTGGCCTCCGTGCCAAACCTGTTATGGAAAAAACAACATTTATCATCCCAATTTTGAGACTGGTTTTTGGGAGATGATCTTCTCAGGGGAGTTGAACTCTGACCCCTATTGTTGGAACTAGATCTGCGGTCTCTGGACTAGGACTATCATCCTTTGCTATTGCTACTATTATTGTTGTTATTTCTACTTTTAGATCTTTGTCGCCAGTTACTATTGGATTTCGTTGAGCTTTGGCCTTTGTTCCTCTTTACTTCGTTGGTCAACTGAGCTATTTGAGCTTGAAGTTGAGCTATCTCTCCAGTCTCTACAGTTACTGCACTTACCACAGGGTTTGACCAGGTATATTCTAGCGCATTATCTGCTGATTTTGCAAGGAAGTCCAAGTCTGCGGATGTATTTATCACAGTCGAACCCACGGGGGCTAGGCATTACACAACACTTTGAGGTACTTGTTTGCAAAATTGATTGCCTATGACAGAAGGGGCTACGATATTATTCGCCTTCTGCCTCAATTTCGCTATGAAGATTGAGGATTTGTCGTCCCCCATCTTCATACCACCCATCACATCATTGATGATTTGGTTTTTTGTTGTTCCAAACACATTCTTTATCTTCTTGACAAACCAGGCATATTTATCATCTTCTGCAAAGGGCATTCCATGATATCCGGAATGTGGGGGATTATCTGTGGGGGCATGCCTCCACAGATGTGGAGATACCGCTGGTTCAGTTTAATGTTTTCTGTCTTGAACCTGCCTTCCAATAGAGTCAAACACAAGTCTACCTCATTGGGCAGAAATTCTGGGATCTGTATCCTTCGTCTATAGAAGTTGGGGTTCTGTCCTGGCTGTAGTTGCAAAAGCTGCATAATTTGCACCAAGACTTCAGGCGTCAGCTGTGGCTGAGCACTACTGCCTGCGATGGTTGTGGGTTTTTGGTTGGTGGTGGGACCATTGCTGTGTCTTTCTGATGACAAGCGTATTCCACAGAACTACTTCCTTCCTTGCTGGTTGAAAACACTGGCTCCTGTGTTTGTAGGACAGGTGTTTTTGGGTCAGAACTTTGGCTTAAAGTTTGACCACTTCTCAACGTTTTTACTGCTAATTGATCTTTATTTATTGCAGCTCCCAGTCGTGCTAATTCTGGGTGTTGAGGGCCTTCTTCCAGATTTGGTAAATTCTTAGAGTGTCAAGTCGAAGTTGGGGAGGTTGGGGGATGAGTCCAACCTTCTTCCTCCAGGTCTGCTGTCTGGTTTCTCTTTGTTTATATATTTTAAAGAGAGGGGTGTAAATTCCCACTTCAGCAGACTCTACTTCGACAACCTAAAAGGTGTCTTAGTCGGCAAAAAAAATTTTTGTATTTGCCAAGCAAGCGAGTTTCTTGGCAGTGCACCGCGCCAAATTTGTGTAAAAGCGCAACGCGCCTAAAGACACCTCACGACATAGCCAAAAATCACGTCGGGGTCACCATTGTGGAATACCTTGTTGTGAGAGATATTCTCACCAGAAGGAAATTCTACAAAATTTAAGCGTGTTCAACAACTTCGTACATTAGTACAGGTAAGCCAAAACCAAGGCGAACACTGGCGATTTTATAGCCAGTTCGGGTGGTTTATATACGGCTTATTTACACGCACACAAACACACGTATGTAGGATAATACGTACGTTGATGAGAACGGCCAGGTCGCATCATCTTATTGTGTCACGATTTGGTACTTGTACATTACCTGCAAGTACATACAGGTAATTACAATCGAACGTATTTTGTGTTGTTTAACGTCGCAAGGACGATTATTTGCCTACCCTTTGGGGCGGCAACTGTCGTCGAGGGGTCCGAGCCCCTATACCTCATACGGGAGAGTCCCCACAATTATATTGGCATATTACATCAAAATTTCTTTATGTAAAACACTGACACTTTAACTATTCCAATAATTCTGAATTTAACTTTAGTCCTATTTTATGTAACTAGATTCCTCTTGAAAAAGGAAGACACGATGTATTGTTATTTAAAAATGAAATATCCTTCAGAAAAGGTCGACTTTTGCCACTACCAAATACTGAGTCTACACTGTACACTCCATTTAGAAAGAGAAAGTAGGTTCAAATCAGTCTTGAAGCATACTTGCTGCTAAATATTTGTTTAGAGTTTATGGAACATGAATTCTTTTATTTCATTAACAAATTTCCTCTAAATTTTTATTTAAAAAGTTCAGAAATGGCAGGATTTGAACTTAGTCCTCAGCAAAAATGACAGCTCAAATCCCATATGTGCAACCTTCCAAAAAATAAAAACAAAAGTATATCTTTGCCTTAAAAGTTGAAGCTGGTATCTTTATTACACCCTTAAACGAAATGCAATTAATTTTTTATAAGATGTTAACAGATGTAGGTAGAATAGTAAGGTTATTCAAGCAGTTTTTAATCAGTTTCAAGTTCACATTGATTGGAATATAAGTTGTGAATCTATTTTGTTGGTCACTAACTCGGCAATATTACTTTGGCATGTCAAAAACTAACGGTAGGTCAGGTACCTTACGCTGTAACTTCAGAACATTTTAGAAAAAAATTCTATGCCTACTCACTCCATTTCAACATTTATTCTTGGATTTTTAATTGGGTCTAAAAATTTAAAAAAGACTTACAAAAATTACAACGCCATTAACCATTGAAAAAAAATGAGAATTCTAGAAATGATCCAGGGAAAATAGCATGTATAATCAGTTTAATTTTGTTTTTACTGGTAAAATGTAGTTTTCCGCAAGTATGTTAGCTTTTAACCTTATGAATACAAAAAGTTGTATTTTTCAGGCTCACTTTTCAGAGGCGGCCAGCATAATACATAAAAAGTGATAAGACCTTTTTTATTGTAAACATAATGTTCAATATTTTTTTACTGAACTATTTTTCCACTAAGGTTCATATTTTCTGAGAAAATATCAAAAAAAATGGTTTGGGGTATATTTTCCAATATTTCCGCTGAAGCAAAATTGGTGGGGGTTGAGATTTTTGGTATGTTATTTAGGACGTTCATCTTTAAAGATTTGTGGAAAAAACAAACTATATCAATTTTTCAGAATAAAATTTCTATTTTCCTTAAACTAAAAGATTATAAAAAATGTACTTGCAGTTTTTAGCGACCACGAATATTTGATAAAAGCATACGTACATGAATACATATGTATATATTCTTCTATTATGATCTTTAAATCATTTTTTGACTCACTTTTCATGTGAAAATTAATTTAAAACTTACCTTACCTTTTCCAATTTAAACTAAAGCACTGTCAGAAATTTTTGGGCTTATCTGTCAACTATCTGCAGAGAAGTTCGCGGTGCAAGAATATACTTATAAATTTATTAAAAGTACAGAGGATATTATTTGTTTGAACAGTTTTTTGGTATCGTTATTAAGAAAGAAGTAAATCACGAAAATCCAGTTGAGGGGCACAAAAAATGAATTTTTAGGGGTTAAGCGGTGGTCAGATTTTGGAGGATTTTTAATACATTCAAAAGGGCACTTAAAAATACCAGATTCCGAAGAAAAGTCTTTTCCCTGATTTTATTGAGTGAAATACCCCTTTTTGATCTAATTTGACTGGTCTATATGTTCTTTATAATTTCATTATTAAATTTTTATAGACACCGAATTATATATTGTAAGGGTTATGAAAAAAAAAAATAAAAAAACAAAAAAACAAAAAACGAAATTTAGGTTGAGCAGAAAAGAAATCCAATTTTTGGCTTCGAATTCTGTTGCATTCCTATTTTTTTACGTGCTGCTGCGAGACTGAGAAAACAGGGCGCCGTGTAAGAGTTTTTCAGTTGTGAGTGAGGAGTCGCTCAAGGGGGAGTTGAGGGTATGACATCTCTCTTTGGCTCTAGCTGTTGTAAAAATTATCATGCCGTGGTAAAAATTGAAAAAAGTGGTAACTTTTTTTAATTTTCAAATTACCAAGTAGCCTTTTGTTTTGTTTTTTTGTTTTTTTTGTTGTTTTTTTTTGCCAAAATTTCGTGTTTTTAGGGCCTGTTGTAAAAATTGATCGATTACACTCTTCTCTCAGATTTCATTGCTTTGCGCAACTCCTGCGTAAGGATGTGATCAAGTGAAAGAAGAGTTTATGAAAAAGGTAGTAGTGATGGTGCTTGTAAGCAATCTCACATAAATACAGATCTCTGCTCCCCTCCCCTGATCAGTTTATTTTTTCACAACAACTATCATTAACCAACATGTGGTGAGTCTAAATAAAAGCCTAGAATACAGTGGTTCATTTTTTCCCTACTATTTGATACAGATTTCAAAGATCAATAATCATTTTTTCTTAGCCTGTCCAGTTGTTTAAAAATGACGGCTCAATCAAATTTCGTATCGTCTTCAGAAAATCAAGTTTTTAGCAAAAAATTTGAAAAAAAAGCAAATAAAAAAGTAAATACACAATGCGCATAATCGACTAGACTCCATAACACAGACTTTAGCTAAAATTTTATTTTACAATTTTTTCCCTTTACCATAACAGTCAATAAACTTTGTCGACATATTTTCTAACTGTAACCCGTAGACTAGGTACGATTTGCTACACGTATAGCACTGCTTTTTGAAAAAAACCAACATGAGAATCAAATAAAAATGAAAAATAAATACCGAAGCAAAGTATACGGTCGGTGGCTGTGGGAAATAAAAGTGAAGACAGAAAATTGAAAAGAAAGAAAACAATATTGCCAAGAGTAGTAGCCGAAGTACTTATATATCGAATTGGCTCAGGTAAACTCACCCGGAGTGAAACCTTTTTTTTTTCGAGTCGAAGCTGATTTTCACTTCCGAACACGTGCAAAAAAAAAATAATAAAAAATTATTTCATATTTCTGTTTCTTTTGTATTCGTTATAAAAGGCCTCGAGTAAATAACTGAGTTGACAGTAAATTTTACACAGTAGAGAGAAACGAAATTGAAAAACTTTTTTTACTTTGTAGCTTTTTCCTTAGGCAGCATTTCAAGGTTTGTTCGTTGTCCTGTTCCAGAGTACATTTAAGAGATAATGTGCTGTGACAGTAAATTTTTTTATTCGTGTACTTTTATTTTTTTTTTTAAATGCAATTACGCTATCTGTGTTACACGTTACTTCCCTGGTGAAACTTTAATAATTTATTTTATTGTTTTACTCTCGCTCTCGCTCATCTTCTCTATTTTTAATAGATCTGTTCGAATCTTCCTTTGCATCTCCCTTGTGTAATGTCTTACTTTGTATGCAGGACCCTCCAGTCATTATCCTTGATGATGACATCCTAATCTGTTCACTGATTTTTGGCTTTATTCCAATTTAATCTCGAGTTTTGTCGACTCGAAAAAGATAGATATTTGGGTTTCCAAATTCATTTTGCAAGATTCATTTGAATACGAACTTGTTTTACATTGCCACAAAAGTTCACCCACTAAGATTTTGTTTCCCTGTTGTTAAGATGAGCTTTGGCTCCACTACGTTCTCCGAGATATTTGCCAGAAAAAAGTAGGAAAAAAATTGTGTTAATGGCTGTTTCCAAAAAAGTTTAATGGATTTTGTCCGACAGTTTTCGAGATATTTTATGGTCGAAAAAATTTATTGAAAGTATCTATTGAAGAAAAAGGTAAACATTGTGGATTAGTGAAAAAGTTTGAATAGTTTCAAGTGCAATTGTCTGTTGAAGATTTGATAAGTGAAAGCAAGCTTGAAATTTAAATTTTGAAAAAACACTTCGCCGAAAAAAATTTTAAAACAGTGATACGATCTATAGAAAATAATTCAGTGTCCTCAGAGAAAGAGACCATGATTTTGAATTACCTTCTTAAATAACATATTTTTCTGTCATTTACCCGCTTTTTGTGAATTTTACACAAAATTTTTTGTAAAAATACCAGAATATTTAATTTTAATGCTATTACAAAAAATAGGGATTTATCGACATTTTCAACATAGTTTCATACGAGATTCATCAGAACATGCGAGATATTTTAAAATCTAAAGTTTTCTTTGCAAATTAAAGGATGATGAAAAAATTATTTAAAGCATAAAATAATTATTGAAATTGGAATCGGTATAAAATGGAATTTATAGACTTACCATAATTATATCTTTTTTCGGTACCTACCGAACTGACTAACCAAATCTCTACATCTCCATCTGCATTTATACATATAAAGTACTACCAGATAAAAACTGTTCGAAATGCTATCATTCCAGAACCAACGGATGGATTTGCATGAGATTTTTCCAAAAAATTGCGTTATTCCAAGGAAGGTTTATTTCCATCGAGGAAGTCCATAGCCCCCTTGGAGGAAAAGTCATAAATTTTCACCATCTGTGAAAACAGAAAATGAAAAAAACATTTCTTGAACCAAACGAAAGCGAGTAGAAAAGAAAATTGCAAAAAAAAACTTCCCCCACTCTTTTTTCATCGTCTGTTGGTGAGGTGAATATGATTTTCCCTGTCTTACTCTGTTCCATTTTTTTTTCACCGATTTTTATTTGCTTCTACAAAAAATGGGTTTGTAGTTATTTGTGATACTAATGTTTGAAGTGAGTGATTTTGATACGAGTGTAATTTTGCAGCATAAGCCAATAGCGAGTTATGAAAATTATACGAGTAGCAATCACCTACTTTGCACGAGTGACACATACTATTTTTTGCAATACCCTATGCAAAAAAATTTCACCCAGAAACATTTTTTTTGAAAATGTATTTAAACTATACTAAAACGGCAAATTTTCCTTTAATTCGCATTTTTTTGTTCGTTTATTTTCAAGTAGCTAAGGATTAATAAAAACTCTAATGGAATACAGATTAAAGTAAATTTTTTCTTTTTTCCAGCAGTACCAACCTCAACTTTCTAGCTAAAACAGCAGCTAAGGAATTATTGATTAAAAGTGGAGAGGTTTCTAGATTCTAAGAAACGGCTAATTTTCTATTAATTTACGTTTTTTTCGTTCATTTATTCACATTCAGCTAAAGATGATTAAAAAATGAAATGAAAAACAAATTCGAGAAAATTTTCTCTTCTTTCTATTACTGCCAACCCAAGTTTTCTAGCTTGAATAGCGGCTGAGGAATATGGAGTGAATGAGGAGAGATTTTAGATTCTATGCGCACGCGCAGCTAAATCAGTGATTAAATAATCTTAGCATGTCCCAAGCTGCGCATGGGTGAAATTTTACTTTACAACATTGGGATAAAATCTCCTACTTCACATATAGCTAATACGCTCATGCGTAGTTAATGCTGTCATCACAATCATGTCATTATGTTGTAAATTTTTACGCATACTTATTATGAAGTGTTTATATGTTTTCTTCGTACGACATTGAAAACCAGAAGCTCTAACCTTTCGTAGCCTATATCATGGTATTGACTGAAACAAGTTCAACAATACCAGGAACACAAGGGTGGAACTTACGGGTTCGCGAGGTAGCAATTCTACTAAAATTGATATTTATCGTCAATTCGTCATCTAACGTCATTCCCCCTTAGTCTGATACAGCCATGACTTGTAATCAGCTGAGTGACATTGAAACTCTGTATAGCAATATGACGTCAAATCAAGAAAAAATCGTGTTATTAGTGTGCTTAATGAAATAATCTTGATAGGTAAACTGTGAAGCATTGTGTAATATTTCTGTTGCGCATGTTATATGACTCGGTACTGTACTTGAGATTATACTGTCGTTGGACTTAGGCCTACACGAATGTTTGTGGGTGCAGTTCCACTCAAATAAGTTACCTTCGTTTCAAATTTGGAGAATTATAGAGAGAATTCCTTCCTTTCATTCAGCTTAATCAACTGGAGCACCAGTGCATCTATCCCTCTGTTGTATAAATTTGTTTGGAGGATTAAGTATTTCGTTCCAAATCAGAAGATTAAATTCTTTTGTAATTGACGTCAGTCGAATTTTCGACGTCACGGACTGAAATGTTTAAGTTTCAGGGTTACTGTTAGGCTTCAAAGATGAAAGAAGTCAATATTTTGTTTCTTAGAATAGCATTTGTATGCTTTAGATTTAGAGTCATCGACTTTCATAGCACAGATCTGTTCAACATTAAATTGTAAATAAGTTCCTACATTGTATATGAGAATAAAAATATCTCAAATCAGTAATTCAGTCAAAAAATATACTCTCTCCAATTGTTTTACAATTACTGATTTTTTTTTCGGGTTTTTAAATTAATTAAAATTGAAGTGTAATTTTAACTTTCAGACTGCTACCTACGCAATTTAATCCAGAGCATGAAAATATATTTTTTTCTTTTTTTGGTCAATTTTTTCAATAGTTTTCATTTTACTTTTTCCGCTAATTCGTATTTTCAAGTCAACATTGTTCGTTTTGATTTTCTGTTTTCACAACGACTATAATATAGAATAACATTTTATTTTTATTTTTGTTCACGTTTTACCTCCACTTTTTTATAGAATCGAATTGAGGGGGAAAAATCAAAAGAAAAAAATAATAATAATAATAAAAAAAGTACCGAACGAAATTACGTGTTCTTGTGTAAACGCCCCTGGAATATAGGCGGACTGTACGAGAGTATATTTTTTTTTCATTTCCAATGAAATTGAATGAGCAACTTGAATAAGAAAAAAAGTAAAAATGTCGGTACTTACTACGTTTGAATACGAATTTTATGTAACATCCAAATATTATGAACTTTTGTTTTTAGTAAAATCGCAAAATTTTAAAATGAGTGTAGAGAGTAGCTGAGAAAGAGAAACTATAGCGCAGTAATCGCCCCACCAGAAAATGCAGGTTTCAAAAACCAACAAATGTGCCGCAAACTTGACACGAGTTAAAATAGTCCACAAGCACTTGTCTTACACCATATTTTTTGCAACTAACGCACAAAAAAAAGTATAGCAACAACTCTTACTCCCAATAAAAAAAACCCATAAAAGAAATAAATTTTGGAAATTATAGCTAAAAAAACACAAAAAAGGCAAGTTTTTCATTATTTTGCTTTTTTTGTTCATTTATTGTCAAACACCTAAGAAAAATCAACAAATTATAAGGAAAGTAGTGCAACATTTTTTCCACTTTTTAGCATTGCTAATCCTACATTTCTAGCTTAAACAGGGGCTGAGGAATCATTGAGTAAAAGAAGAGAGGTTTCTGGATTTCAAAAAAAATTTTTTCCATCAATTTGCATTTTTTCATTTGTTTATTTTCAAATTGTTAAAGATGATTAAATATTAAATGAAAACTAAATGCAGGTAAATGTTCTCCTCTTTTCAAAGATACCATTTTCAGCTCTCCAGCTTAAATAGCGATTGAGGAATCATTAAAAAAAGAGAAGTTTCTATATTCCAAAATACTGAAATCCCCCATCAATTTGCTTTTTTTCGTTTATTTGTTGTCAAATAGCTAAAGATAATCATAAAATTATATGGAAATTTTTTAAATTTTCTTTTGTTTTGATCATTACAAACCCCAGCTCTCTAACTCGATTAGAGGCTGAGGAATCATTTGAGACATTTTTTTTGAAAATTGAAATGTTGTGTTAGGTATGATTGCAACTTGACGAATGATTTTTCACGAAATAACTGAATAATAATATCAAAATGATTATATGTTCGAATACTTTACACCCTGTCACGCAAGATTGGGATGCGCAAGAGTGTGTAAAGTACTTTTCTCAATTCATACACCAAAAAGAGGTTATTATTAAATCGATTTTAATTAGCAAAATACAAGATTTCCAAAACAGTTTCAAACATCAAAAATGATTTTCATTTCTTCACTAAGTGTAGAAGCACAAATGAGTTTTTTCTCAACTGTTTGTTGTTTATTTCTTCACAGCACCGTTTACACATACGCAAGTTGCAAAATGTCACAATGAAAAAAGGCTATTTCATATGGTGATGCTTACACAAACAACCAAGTTCACTTCTCGATAATATTTAATTATATCTAAAATTATATTCATGAATGAAATTGACATGTTTAATCGATTCAATAATAACTTTTTTTTGGTAGATTCGTTGAAAAATTATTGTTCTCAACTAGTTAACCACTCTTGACAATTGTCTTGTTTTTGTTACAGCATTTGCCTGAGGCTTGTGCTGCAACTACACAATTCATTGAGAATCATTTTGTTTGCTAACTAGTTGAGTTATACCGTAGTATCCGCCAAGAAGAAGTTATTATTAATTCGATTAAATAAGTAAACTTCATATATGAACAGAATTTTAGACAAAAATTAAATAATTATGGAGAAGTGAACTTGGTTGTTTGTAAGCATCACCATGTAAAACTGTCCTTTTTCCTAATGACATTTTCCCACTTGTGTCTGTGTAAATGGCGCTGTGAAAAACCAATAAAATTAAAAAGATGAAGTGAAAACTCCGTTTCTACACCAGTGAAATAATGAAAATCAGTATCAACCATTTACAATTGACTTGGAAACCTCTCACTTTGCAAACCAAAATTGATTTAATAATAACCTCATTTTGGTGTATGAGTTTACAAAAATATAAAATGGTATTATAGTGTACGTATGAATTTGCGAGTTTAGTGCCAAAATTTTCCTTTGGATATGAAATGAAAATTGTAATCACCTTCATCCCCTATCGTTTCATGAGATTGAAATTAATTCATGGAAAATCTACATAAACTATGGAGTGACATTCACATAGACACCATCCAGCTCGATATCCTTTATTTGATGTTATGGTAAAATACCAACATCATCTGGGAAAGGATTGTATCTTAGCATCTAAGGAATCTATAATAACACAATTGGAATTCTCAAGCCGTTACATTTAAGCCATTCCTTTCATCACTACCTATAGATATATACTCAAGGATTTTTGGGTAGAATTTTAAACAAATCTTGAAATTTACATCAAAATTTAATAATTTATTGGTAGAAATTGCAAAAGCATAATCTGCAGAATGGATGAATTCAGTGCTATTAACTACTTGAATAGAAATTCCCAAAGAAAAAAATTATTTGTGTCCCTGTAGACCCAGACAGGCGAGTTGAATGGGTTAAAAATTCAAGGACGGACAAGTGGGAGCTCCCTACACTTGCAGTTTCTTTCAAAACATTATTAAATTTTGATGCAAACTGCAAGATTTGTCAAAAATTTTCCAAAAAATCCTCATGTATATTGGATGTCTACAGGCAGTGATAAAAGGAATGGCTTAAATACGGCTGCTTGAGAATTCTCATAGTCTTATTATAGATTCTTCAGAATCATCGTATCATTTTTTGATACAATTGAAGGTTATAGCACTCGTATACGTGGATACGGTACCAGTGGGATATCCAGAGCGGCTCGCGACTTCAAAGCCCTCTCAAAGCCTCCAAAAAATATAAAACTGATTAATTTATACGAATGTAGATGTATGTAAGTATGTCCCTGCTCATTAACATCTGTAGTGTACCTTGAATTATGCTTTTAAGAGGGGAGGGGGGATTATTTGCGAAAAATTTTCTCGCCTGGCAAAACGTAGGCTACTCAGTCGTTTCCCAATCTTTGTTTCTCTCATTCTTATGATTTTTTTTCAGGCCCCTGATCACCACTGTGGCAGTATAATTGAAAGTGAGGGTGTATGCGATGGTCAGGAGAGAAGATGTGAGGGGATTCAAAGGAAGCATAAATATAATTTTTGTATAAATTCTTCTCAGCCTCCTCCGGAGGAATATCCCGAGTACGTGATGCCTCTATGATAAGATGATATGGTATGGCAAAATTATACAAATATGTACGCTACTGTACGGTACAAAAAGTTTCATTTCCAGCCCACGTACATTGCTACTTACACATATTTTTCATTTGCGTAGGTATCAGCTGTATAAATTAATTTTTCAAAGCACCGAATACCATCACCAGAATGTGTTGTGCTTAATTTAAAATTAACATTGGTAGGGTTACCTCCAAGTTATAGTTTTCTTAATTAAAAATCGACGGTTTATCGCAGCAAATACCGCATTCTTATTTGAAATCAAAGTTATTAGTATAGGTATCAGCTGCATAAATTAATTTCTGTTCAGCCGCGAGAATGTAATTTTAAGACAACATCGGTTGATTACCTACCAACCCATTTTTTTCAAGTTTAAAACAGTTTATTACAAATAATTCATTTGAAATGGAATTTATTTGTATACCTATAGGTTTCAGCTTCATAAATTCATTTTTACATCACAGCTGGAGGTACCAATTGTTATGATTTACGTTATTCACGTCAGTATGGTAGGTGTATATACCTATAATATTTTTCTAGTAGTTTTCTTAGTTGAAAATCGACAGTTTATCACAGATAACTCATGTGGAATACCTTGTCTTAAGAGATATTCTCACCAGAAGGAAATTCTACAGAATTTAAGCGTGTTCAGCCACTTCGTACACAAGTACGGATAAGCCAGAACCAGACCAAACACTGGCGATTTTACAGCCGATTTGGGTGGTTTATATACGGCTTATTTGCACGCACACAAACACACGTATGTAGGATAATACGTACGTTGGTGAGAATGGCCAGGTCGCATCATCCCCTATCAAGATAAGAGATGGCTGGCTGGTTTGTGTACAAATCGTGACATCATCTTATTGTGTCACGATTCGGTACTCGTACATTACCTGCAAGTACATACAGGTAATTACGATCGAACGAGTTTTGTGTTGTTTAACGTCATGTAGACGAATAATTTGCCTCCCTTTGGGGTGGCGACTGTAACGTATATTTTCGTCTATTTTTAGAAATGACGAACATATTTGTCCACACATTTTCAAACACCAAAAACGTAGATATTTATCAACAATAATCATCCTATAACTCTTTATAGACAACCACTAAATTACCCGTACTTGATTTTATGAATATAGATATACTTTCTGTATATTCATGACCTAATTGTGCTCGTCCCTCGAGTACTCGACGAGTCAGCACAACCCTATAATAACAATACCCTACCTCACTTTATCTATCCGACACGTACGTTCTCATACCCTGAAGGAGTATATAATCCCTCAATTCAGTGGAATAAGACCCAGTTCCTCGACAGCTACTTCTAAGTACCTGGAACCTCTCTAGTAGAAGTCTCTAGTGAACAGATAGTCTTGCTTGTTGAATTGTGATTGTATATATATGTAGAAACGTGTGTTTATGTACTGTGATGTACAAATTATTATTTTATTAAATGTGTAAACTCACTCGTGTGTTTGAAAATATTATTGAGTCTCTAACAAATGTTAAGGTCCACGATAGTCTGTGGATGATAATTTGAATTTATTTTAGAAGTATTACTGATCTTAAAGTACGTGATATTTTGTGTATGGTGTAATACTGAAAGTGGTTCTAATTAGGTACATCGAACTTCAAAACCAACCAAGGATATTTATTATACAAAAATAAAAACGGGTGTATCTACAGAAAGTCAAGGTGAAGAAGACCTCGGCAACGAAGACAGCAACGGATCCATCAAGCTCCTGTTTAAACAAAAGAAAAAACAAAGTAACAATTAATATTAATTATAACTCGCGGCCCTCCCGTAAAATTAAGTTGTGTTAAATAATTATAAGTCGCAAAAAAATTTATTTTTATGAATGAAACTTGGGAAAATTTATCCGAACCCAATACTACGAAAACAAATTTAAACTGGCTTATCGAAGCTAAAAATCTTGAACTAATTAACGTGTGTCAAAATTTAAATATCGAAGTTGATAAAAAATATTTTTCCCGTATAAAAACCCAAGAGGATATCCTATTAAAAATCAAATCTAGTAAAGAAATCCAAAAATTATTAACTCCTGAAAATATAAAAATAATTTTGCAAACAACACGAAAACCTCGTGAACAAATCCCAGAATTAGAAAATCCAATAATAAGAAAATATTTTAATCCCTCTACTACTTCAACTCCTCTTTTGGAAAATTTGGATAACCCCACTCCATTTCCAAGAGTTAGGTCAGCAATTAACCTTGTATATTACTGAGTACTTAGAAAAATCCGACGAAGATTTTCTCAGCCCAGAACTTGAAACTAGAATCTTAAAAAATTTTGACCCTCCTGTAGAAAATAAAATGTCAGGAAAGGCTGCGGTAAGCATCAGACCTTCCCTATATGGGCACACCCCAACTGAAGATATCGTGTCATTTTTAATTGGATTTGAAAATGAAGCAGAATCATTCAATTGGGATGCCAACATGAAATTCAAAAAAATAAGAATTGCATTTTCTGGCCTTGCTAAACAAATGTTTGAAGACAGAATTCAAGCAAACCCCGAATGTAACAATTGGCAAAATATGAAACAGAAAATTCTGGAAGTCTTTACTAGAACCAAACCCCAATTACGCGAAATTTTGTATGAAAGGAATTATAATGGCGAAGCTGATTTCCCTGCGTACATTATGTTCGTGAAAAGAATTTTAAAACAAATTGAACCAGATATCTCGGAAGAAAAAATAATCGAAAAAATAATGCCTAACCTTCCCGAAAAAGAAAGAGTATTTTTAATAAAAAAGGAACCAAAAACAATTCAAGAACTTGATAAGGCCTTCTGTGAGAAGATGAGGAATTATCAACGGATCGAGTTGACCAGAAACATATAAAACAAACCTAAACTAAACACGACATCGAACAGAGACTAGACGTACACATTACAAACACATAAATAAAAACACAATATTCACTTAATTTACGAACTTTTATTTCCACATAAAGAATGGTGGAGATGTTAACATTATAAGTATTAAAAAACGACTAGAGGCGTATGATTAAACATTATCACAGTTTGGTACAAAACACTAAAAATCACAGATTACAAAAAACATACTGACAGTGTTGCCACCACAAATGATACGTGAGAATAATAGTCATAAGTATAATTTAATTTGCTATAATTCTCACACGCCTCCTCAAATTATAATTATACGATTACGATAAAAAATGGTAAAAACAAATTATTAAATTGGTAAAGTCATTACAAATACAAATGACAAAAGTCAACACTAATACAAAAAGTTACGATAACAAATACTAACACAGATGGTAAACATATACAAAAAGTTACAATAAATTTAACATTTTACAAAATACATCAAATTTGGGCCTCGGGCAGCCCTTTGTAAAAACATCAGCCAACTGTCGCGAAGTTGACACGTATGAATACTTAAAGTCTAAATTTACATGATTGCACACAAAATGGTACTTCACGTCCACATGTTTTGATCTGCGAGTGTTCCATTTTCCAGAGTGCAAGATAGCCAGACAACTCTGATTGTCTTCGTAAATCACAGCTCTGTCATCAACTTGAATGCAAAAATCACTTGGTAGATACTTCAACCATATTGACTCAGTGGTAGCATCGCAAATGGCGATCAACTCACTTTCAGTGCTAGACAGAGCTACTGTTGGCTGTTTCTTACTGGACCAGGACACCAGCGACCCATAAACAAAGACACAGTAACCCGAGATAGACCATCTTGTGTTAACACAGTTACCCCAATCGGCATCCGAATATGTTTCGATTATATTGCCGTTATTATTAAGTTCATATGAAAATACCAATTTTTTGTCTTTTGTTGTCATTAAATATTTAAGGACTCTCAATAAGTATTTGAAATGTTCGTCTGTGGCATAACTGGAGAACTGGCTGAAGTACGATATTGCAAAGCAAATATCAGGCCGTGATCCTAGCATCAAGTACATCAAACATCCCACGAGCTGCTGATAGTTATTATTCAACACACTATCACACGCATTGAGGTCCCTATCCAATTGGAGTTTGGGGTCAATGGGTGTGTAGGTGGGTGTGCATTTATCAACACCGAACCGCCTAGCAACAGACTCAATGAGATTCTTCTGCTCGATCTCCAGTATGCCCTCTTCGCGACTATAATTAATATTTAAACCAAGATATTTTTTCACCTTTCCAAGATCCTTACACTTAAATTTCTTATTAATTTTATTTAAAAAAAATGTGATTTGTTCTCTATTGTTGGAACTAATAAGGACGTCATCAACGTAAGTGAGTAGATAGACTATTGTTCCATCATGTTTATTTTTGAACACATACAAACAGTCATCAGCCATGCTTTGTACAAAGCCAAGTGACAACAGGAACTCATTAAATAGTTTGTTCCACACTTTCGGCGACTGTTTTAGACCATATATAGACCTATTTAATTTCAATACGTTAGTCCGTTTATCAACCTGCGTTTCTATACCTTCAGGTATCTCGAGGTACACATCCTCAGAGAGAACACCGTTCAGAAACGCACTACAGATATCTATTTGTTCTATATAAAATTTTAATTTATTGCGAACAGCCAAGAGGGTCTTCACAGTCGAAAGTTTCGCCACCGGCGCATATACTTCATTAAAGTTGAAGCCTTTCTTCTGCTGGCAGCCTCTGGCAACTAACCTGGCCTTATATAAAACATTATTTTCATTATCATATTTCTTGTTGAAGATCCAACGACACGTGATGGTAGGGGCGTCCTTTGGACGTTTGGTCACCTTCCAAGTCTGATTGGAATTCAGGGCACTTATTTCAGATGAAATAGCCTCCCTCCACATCAGACTATCAGGTGCTGCACTCGCCTCCTCAAACGTCAAAGGGATGCCATCCTCAGCCAGGTATATATTTCCTGCTGCTTGATCACGTGCAGTCGCCTCCTGCGGAAGACAATCCAAATTTAAATCACCATCAACTTCAATATTTTCCACGTTTGATTCCGTGACTTCCTTAAACAAATCATCGTTTTTTGTATATTTATTATGTCCAGAATTACCAATTGCACTTTCAAAGAACTCAACATCACGTGACAGACGTATCTCCTTAGTATTTATGTCCAACAACTTATAACAGCATGGTGAATAACCTACCATTATTAACTTTTCACTTTTACTCTTAAACTTGTCAGAATCATGTTTGAACGATAACATATACGCATCACATCCAAACGTTTTTAATTTTTTGTAGTCATATTTTTCACCAAACCATCTTTCAAAAGGAACAAAATCTATATCCTTGGGGCATCTGTTCACGATATAGGCGGAGCACAATATGGCTTCCGACCAAAATATCTTCCCAAGACCACTCTCAAACAACAGTGTCCTTGCCCTCTTGCACAGTGTCCTGTTCATCCTCTCAGCCTTTCCATTTTGCTGAGGACAGCCACCAACAGTAGGTTCAACCACAATTCCTTTCTCAGTACAATATGACTGGAAGGTAGTATTCAAGTACTCTGTGCCGCGATCACAACGGAGTCTCTTTACATTATAACCGAACTTATTCGAGACCATCTCGTAGTATTCTTTAAATTTTGCAAAAGCTTCCGTCTTGTTCGCCAGCAGGTAAACGCAACAAAAATTGGAATAATCGTCGATAAAAATCATAAAATATTTTGCTCCTTTATATGCAGGAGGGTTAATAGGTCCACAGAGATCAGTGTGGACCAATTCCAAAGGCTTACTTGTTTTTCGTTCATGCCTTGGAAATGGTTTTCGACTCTGTTTCCCCATAACACAGGGCTCACACAGCAATCTGCGATTGGAGTCAACATTCGGTATCAAACCCCTGCTTGACAACAACCTAACATCGTTCACATTCAGATGAGCAAGTCATCTATGCCACACGAACAGTGGGCTCGATTCATCTCCCAACGTCAGATTACACGATTGACTTGACATTTTAACAAAGTCAATTGTGTACAAATCTGAGTCTACGCTAACACCAATGGTAACGATTTTTCCACTACAGTGTTGGATGATATCAACAGACTCTTCTCAAAACAAAGTGTCAAATCCCGACTTGCTCATACGTTTAACCGAAAGCAGATTCTGCGGCAGCTCCCGAGCATACTTTACGTTTTTCAGTTTGATTACAATTCCATTCAATAGTTTCAATTTTACAGTACCTACCGACGTGACAGACAGAGACACCCTTCTTCGCAACACAGATACTATGCGGTCCGATCAAATCTATATAGTCACTGAACAGGCTTATATCATACTGTCAACTATAAACGTGGTTCGAGGCATTGAATTTACGTTTTCTTTTGCATTGCAAGAGTCATTAATTTTATTATTATCGTCATTATTTAATGTGAAGCTGTAACCCACTTCAGAGCAATCGTCATTAGCATTAAAATTCTCATTGCACATCTGTGCCGAGCTCCTATTACTGTTACTGTTATTGGAATTCTGGTCATTAACACGATTTCCACTATTATTATTATTATTATGGTTACAATTTTCATTATTATTACGGTTCTTGACATAACAGTTTCGGGCTATGTGCCATATTTTGTTACAATAATGACATTTCACGTTAGAATGTCCGTCAGCACCAGTATTATGACCACGTCCATTAAAATTATTATTATTATTATTTTATGAGCTCGAATTTTGATTATTATTATTAAAATTATTATAGTTATTATTTCCACCTCGATTGAATCCACGACTATTATTATTATTATTCCGAGATCGACCACGATTAAAACGATTTCCATTATTATTATTGTTATTATTATTACCAGAATTTCGTCCGGCATTGTTGTGATTACCAAAATAAATATTCTCCTCACCAGTGACAACCACTGATGAAGGTTTCTGTGATGCAGTGTTCAGAGTGTTACCTCGAACTGTCGATTTGCTATCAGAAGATAGCTCATGCTGGAAGTTGTTCAATTTCATGAAAACTCCATCCCAGGTGACGACTTCTGCATCTTCTATCACAACCTTAATTGGACAAAATTCCGCAGGTAGTGACCTCAGCAGTACCAAAATAAACTGTTTAGTGGTCGTTAGATCTCCCAATTCCGTTAAGCGTCTACATCGAGAACGAAAATCCAACAGATACTTATGCAAATCAAAACTAGACACATACCATTTTGCGTACAAATCACCTCGTAAATCCATTAGCGTCTGGTCATTGCCGTTGTCTATGAGGTTTGTCAGGACATGAAACATTTCCTTCGCCGTTGTGTATGTTTGAATCATCTCCAGGTACTGGTCAGTTACGTTGTTTGCTATCAGGAACATCGCCTTCGCATTCTCCTTGGACCAAGCATCTCCCCTATTACAAACAGTCGGCAAAGAATCGATTATAATATTAGTTAATGACTCCTTTGCCAACAGCAGCTCCATCCTGAACTTCCATGTACGGCCATTCTGCCCATTGAACGGCTCAATCATGTTCTTCTTTCTCACTTCCATCTCGTTGACAGGTACAGACAATCAGTTACACCGCAAACACAGCGATTTCAGCAACTTCCAGATACGTCGACCAACAATTCAACACGAACGAGATCACAGAAACATCGGGCAGAGAACATATTAAACAATAGAAAAACAATTAGCAGGCATGATACTACTTGGGTGTGGCGAGCAGAATCCGACAGCACAACATTGACAAACTATAACAATGGCGACCACGTTGACATCCAGGTACCTGGGCCCATAACCTGTGAGAAGATGAGGAATTATCAACGGATCGAGTTGACCAGAAACATATAAAACAAACCTAAACTAAACACGACATCGAACAGAGACTAGACGTACACATTACAAACACATAAATAAAAACACAATATTCACTTAATTTACGAACTTTTATTTCCACATAAAGAATGGTGGAGATGTTAACATTATAAGTATTAAAAAACGACTAGAGGCGTATGATTAAACATTATCACAGTTTGGTACAAAACACTAAAAATCACAGATTACAAAAAACATACTGACAGTGTTGCCACCACAAATGATACGTGAGAATAATAGTCATAAGTATAATTTAATTTGCTATAATTCTCACACCTTCTCTAAATACTTGGAGTTTAAAGACAAAGTATTTGGACATTCAGATCCCCTCCTATGGAAAAAAATCAAACAACTCGAAAAAACTATTGAAGAATTAAAAGCTGGAAAAACGGAAAAGAAAACTGAAAAAAATGTAAACTCAGTATCATCCGATCCAATCTGGAAAGCTGAGATGGAAAAAATGAGCGCTGCAATAGCGAACATTTCAAAATCTCAGGAATCCAGGAAAAACAAAAATCCCCAAAATAAAAATAATAATAATGAACAAAATAATTATAATCATAATCAAAATCAAAATCAAAATCAAAATCAAAATCAAAACCAAAATCAAAATAGGAATAATAATAATAATAATAATAATAATAATAATAATGGTAATTGGAACCAGAACCAAAACTGGAACCAAAACAACCAAAACAACCAAAACAACCAAAACAACCAAAATAGAAATTGGAATAATAATCAAAACTTTAACCCTAATTATAAAGGTAGAAACTTTAATCCAAATTTTCATAGAAACAATTTTCCTAGAAATAATAATGGATACTACTCCAACAGAATCCCAAACTGGAACCACTTTGGCCTTCCAAATTGGAATAACGCCCCAGCATGGTCTGGTATCTCATTTAATACTCCCCAAAATCTCCCTTATGTGGCTGCAAATACTCAAATGATTGCCCCACCGGCACCATTGATGGCAGTCCCACAACAACAAAATTACCTCCAAACATCAAACCCCTAGGCCTGCCAAAATAATTGCTCAAAAAACTACGTGTCCCCCTTATAGGTGATCTGTCAGCTGTAAGGGATGTGTTGAACAAAGAATTGAAACAGGTTAACAATGTTAGTGAGGAGAAATTTCAAAATAAAGGGTACTGCAGAACCAAATGTAAATTTCACCTCCCTTTTGCCATTTGTGGTAAACAGATACTTAGCCTAGTTGATCCAGGTTTGGAACTGACACTTATTGATGAAAAAGTTTTATAGAAAGTCAATTTTACAGAACCAATTCTACCAACTAAAATAAGATTTCGTGGTGCGGATAGTCAACCTCTTGAGGTCATAGGAGTAACCAATGTGATTTTTTCCATTGATCATTGCATTTACCCACATCCCACCTTCCTTGTTTGAAATTTGGTAGAACCGGTCATATTGGGTTACAACTTTTTGTCAACCCATAAAGCCAAAATGGACTTCTCTAAAAACAAATTCGTGTGGTGATGAAGAGCGATGTTTTGACATGCCTGAATGTCACAATTATCCTATTGAAAAGGAAAATAAGTTAGGTTATGTTAAGGCCTTTAAATATTGTGCCCCCCAAACTTTTAAAATTGAGGCAAATTCTGTGCTATTCTTACCAACTTTGCCTCAGCACCTGGAGTTTCTGTGTGAAACATGCATGGAAGAAAAACATAATTTCTTTGTAATCGTATCAGAAGACACGATAGCGGCTGTTAACCACAATAACAGACCCCACGTGATCTATAAAGGCGAATACTTAGGAAAATTTGAATTAAGTAGCGCAGTAGAAATTAATTCCTGCCAAATAGAAAAAATAACAGAAACTACTATTTTTAAGGATAATCGAGGAAACCCTATCCCGATTAACCCAAAGCTTTCGCTTGAACAAAAAATAAAAATGTATGAAACAATAAACGAATTTAATAATATTTTTACGGGAAAAACAGACGAAGTTTCTGTCTGCAAAGTACCCGAACAAGTTGTCCGAGTAGATGACAAAACTCCACTGCGGTGTAGAAATTTTAAATTCTCATACGCAGAACATGAGGCCCTACATAAACTGGTTGATGACCTAGTAAAAGCAGGTGTCCTAAAAAAACAAAAATCAAAATTTGAATCTCCTATATTTGTAAAAAAGAAACCAGACGGAGTTTACAGAGTATTAGTAGACTACCGAAGAATGAAACAAAGAATTATTATGAATAATAATCGTTTCCCTACGATTGATGTTATTTGGCCATACTTAAGAAATAAAAAATGGTTTACAACGATTGATTTAAACAGTGGATATTTACAGATTCCTCTCACAGAAGAATCTAAACAATACATTGGAATAAATGTGGATGGAATTGGATACGTATTCAATTATACCACAATAGGCCTAAGCATTTCCCCGTCCATTTTCCAAACCATCATGGATGACATATTCCATGATATATTCTGGAAAATAATGGTATGTTATCTGGACGATATTTGCATTCTCGGAGAAACTTTTGAAGAATGTCTTGAAAATACAAGAGAAGTGCTAAAAATATTAAATGAAGTAAATTTAAAAATAAAAACAAAAAAATGTCAATTTGCAATAAACGAAATTGAAATCTTAGGACATACTGTCCGATATAATGAATTACGCCCATTAAACAAAAATATTGAGGCTATAAAAAATTTAAACCCCCCGAATATGTTAAAACAATTACGATCATTTTTAGGATTGATTAACTACCACAGAAAACTAATTCCCAACCTAGCTAAAATTACTGCCCCTCTTACTGATTTATTAAGAGGAACAGATAGCAAATCAAATGCCAAAATTAAATTAAATCAAGAACATCTTGAAATTTTTGAAAAACTAAAAGAAATAATGATTTTAAAACCTGTATTAGCAATTTATGATCCGAAGTTGGAAACTTGTGTAGAAGTTGATGCTTCAAAAATCGCATTAGGTGCAGTGCTGCTGCAAACTAATCCCATTACAAAGCATAAACATCCAGTTGGATACTTCTCAGAAAGAGTCCAACCTGCCCAGTCAAAATTATGTTCTTTTGACTTGGAAATGCTGGCAATTACGAACGCATTAGCCCATTTCCGTGGATACTTACTGGCATTACGCTTTGTAGTATACACAGATCATAAGCCTCTGATTTATCATCAGAAATTCAATACTCCAAGCCCGAGATTAATTAGATTAATCTCAAAATTAAACGAATGTAGTTTCCAAATTAAACATATCGCTGGAAAAAATAATTGCATGGCTGATATGTTATCTCGTCCTCATGACAAACTGGACGAAATTACGTTTGAAAAAGGTGAATTTTTAGTAGATAAAAAATTTGCTCTCCAAGATGAAGAGAAAAATGTGAATACTCTATGTAGAATTCACAACGACAACTCTGCCCAATTAAACCCTGCATTTTATCAAAATCAAAATACGTGGTACTACCCAAGTACGACGTCTCAAAACTATTATTACCCTCCTTCCCCCACATCAACTTTCCCATACTATCCCGTGGTACAAACCTCAACCCCAAAGAATGAATCTAATCATTCCCAAAATTGTCCCAATCAAATTACTAATGTAGTCACTAGATCTGCTCTTAAAAGAGAGTCAAACCTTGATAATCAGATCGAAATAACCCCTTCTGTGACTCCCAATTCCCCGAAAATCTCAAATCCCGATATTACATCACTTCCCCAAACAGAAGACCAAACTTCTGAACCACTCCAAAAAATCGAATTACCTGAAAATTTGAAAACAATACAGGAAAATGACCCGCATTAGAAAAATGTTATTTTATTATTAAATTACAACGAAATTAAAAAAGATAAAAATAAAATACAAAAATTAAATCGTACAATACAATTATACTTTCTCGATGAAAACAATGTTTTAAAAAAATTACCTAACCCTACTTCATCGTATGATGAAGCGGTTACGGTAATTCCTAAAAAATTAATTCCAGTAGTTCTTAAAAAACTACATGACGATCCGTTGTATGAAGGTCATTTCGGAATTAAGAAAACAAAAAATAAAATAAAAAACCAGTTTTTCTTTAAAAACATGGTACAAAAAATAACAGAATATGTATTGTCATGTCATGAGTGTCAAATGGGACAAAATTCCCCGAAAGAGGCTGGCTACCTCAAACATATAGAAATCAAAAACCCTAAACCATTCTCGCATTTAGAGATCGATTTCATAGGGAAATTTAATACCGAGTATGAACACTCGTACGTGCTTGTCGGTGTCGACAAAAGCACAAACTTTTGTACCATACGTCCAACAAAAAACCCAAATTCTCAATGCGTAATTGAGTATTTGAAATTTATTTGTTACACGTATGGCACACCAGGGAAAATTTCTTGCAATAACGGAGGTCATTTTGCCAAAAAATCCGTTCGCAAATTCTGCGAAGAGAATAATATCAAAATTATTTACTCCTCTTTTTATTCCCCCCAATCGCAAGGACTCGTTGAAAAAATCAACGGCATCATTAAAAAATCACTCTCGAAATACGACCATTCAAATGAAAAAGAATGGATGAAGACCATTAATAAAATTATCTTTGCGTACAATATAAGTCCGATTGATCACTTAAATAACAAATACTCATTCTATCTACTCCATGGATTTAATCCTGAAGTACATTTACCAGAAATACCGAAAAACTCTGGAAATAAAATAACCTGTGAAGAAGAAATTGAAACGCTTCTTCAAAGGAGAGAAAAAACGCCGAACTTAGCAAAGAAGCATTTAAAAAAAACGCAAAACATTATAACACGCACCACAAGATCATTGACTTCGAGCCAAACGACCTTGTTTTGCTGCGTCAATCAAAAAACGTCGCGAAAAATAAAAGTAAATACACCGGACCACATAAAATTGTTAGGAAGGTCACGGACCTAAATTACATAATTCACATCAAAACGGACGATAAAACTGCATACGACAAAATGGTGCAAGTGCGACGATTAATTCCGTATAAACCACGTAATAGTAACGAAACAAATACCGAAATAAAGTTGGAAAAAACGACGAAAATCTCGAAACCCCCATCCCAACCCAAATCTTACCTAAACCAAGGGGTCGTTCTTGGAAAAAACAAAAGTAGGTGTGTGTAAAGTATATTACCTGAACTTACGCATTTTTTCATTCACGACTTTTCTCTTTCTCTCCCCTCTCCCTCTCCTTCACTTCCATTTCCCCTGCAAACTTTTACTATTTTTAGGGTATTTCTATATATATATTTATAAAAAAAAAACATACCAGTAGGCCATGTGTCAGCATATCCCGACAGAAAATCGGCTAGTTGTTCCCCATCAGTGGATTCACTGCTCTCGGTGGACACTGGCAAGGCATGATTTTGAGCTTCTTGGTCATCCGATGATCCTCCTTCGGCCTAGGACACACTTTCTTCAATCGACGGTGTGTCCCACAAAAACGAGTACACAGTCGGTTCATGAAGAAGCCACCCACTTCTTAGGGACATTGCCCTACTACGTTCAACTGCATCGTAGTGTCTCACAAGATGGAAACCACGCGATGATATCGACATCCCCAATCTAGGCTTATAATGCTGATTGATAAATTTTGTAAAACCGGATCCATCTGGCTCTACTAATAGGTCCATGAGATAGTACTGATCGAGATGGACATATTCTACAGTTACGGTATGATTACTCTGCTGTGAAACACTAAGTAATCTTACAAGTAACCCAGATGAAATGCCCAACCCAACCAGTCCCCGAGTATCTAAATTTCCTTTAAACACTAACCGTAGACCCGTAGAACCAAACTCAACAGTGAGGGATCGAGGATAAAAAAATCCTCAACGCAAATAATAACTCTTTTGCAAAAGTCTCTGATGAAGGACAGCTTACGAAACAAACACTGTGGCTCCAATAGCCAAGATCCTCCTCGATAACCTCGTCCGAACTACGATGAGGCTCGAAATCATTTAAAAACAAGTTACAGTTGGAAACGGTAGAAACACGGTAAAACAACGAAAAAAGCTGATGTAACGCGAAAAACAGACGTGCCTCACAAGGACAGTCTTGAAATGGCCGCATTTTAGAAAGAACTAGAACAGTAAAACAACTAAGTAATTCAGACGTTGCATTTTTTCTGTTTCAGAAAATGTATAGGAATCTACTTTTCTATTTTCGCAATAATTATTTCCTCGATTACTATGGCGCAAAGAACATCGTCTGATCCATATATGATTACGACGGCATCAACTGGCGCTTATTTTCAAGAAATAAGCAATATTTTGGTATACTCTAAATCTGCCCCAATAATTTACTCTATTAAGCTAGATCTGCATGAATCAGCAGACAGGCTATTATCAACAAATTTTAAACATCGATTGTGTAATGAAACAACCTGGAAAAATTGCAAATATGCAGAAATGGCAGAACGATTAAAAAATGCAATAAAAAACCTAAAAGAACAAAATACAGCTATGATCCAAGACTTCTATTCAACGCCATCTTCCATTCGAAGGAAACAAAACGTTTTCACTCCGATCAGATCTATTGAACTACAAATACCTGACCAAAACTTTAATGATTACCTAACTTTTGTCAATGGGTTGTGATTGTATATATATGTAGAAACGTGTGTTTATGTACTGTGATGTACAAATTATTATTTTATTAAATGTGTAAACTCACTCGTGTGTTTGAAAATATTATTGAGTCTCTAACAAATGTTAAGGTCCACGATAGTCTGTGGATGATAATTCGAATTTATTTTAGAAGTATTACTGCTCTTAAAGTACGTGATATTTCGTGTATGGTGTAACACTGAAAGTGGTTCTAATTAGGTACATTACCACCTCTTTTGGCTGTTACAGCGACTGTTGTCGATAGGTCCAAGCCCCTTTTCCTCATACCAGTGAGTCCCCACAGCTACTCCCCCCAGTTTTTGCGCTGCAAAAATGATCAAATTGCGCAGGCCTGGGGGGACTTGCGGGTTTATCAGTGCCTCTTCTGGTCTGCCTCCAACTTGGCTTGTGCACTTCCAACAGCAGCCCTGACACATTTGTAAGATTGCCATCTTGTGTCAAAACGCGCCTGGTATTGGGCGCAACTGCCTTCTCCCCTACGCCTAGGTGGTCAATTTTTGGTACAGGTGTAAGGGTGGTGGCAGGAGTGAGGGGGCAGCAGTTGTCTGAAGAGTGGCTTTCTTAGCATCGGGGAGTTTGAAGTCTCCGATGATAGGGCAGCCATCTTCGCTTTTTCATTAGCTGCCCTCTCCACTATGAAGAGGAACTTCATGGGTTCCCAGGTCTCCGTGGGTTTTGACTCCGGTTTTGGGGGTTCTGGAATCGGGGTTGATTCTGGCGGTGACTGGGGAGGAGAGATTATCAGGGGAAGCGGAGTGGTCATCTCCGCTAGGACGTTCTCTACTGGAGGAGCTGTATCCATGAGCAGCTCCTCCTCTATCTGATCCAGCTCCGTTTTCTGCTCAATTTTCCGCTAAGTTTCTGAGAGCTCAGCGGTTTTTTGAGCAGTCTGGGAGGTGGCGGACTTCAGGATGGTGGTTGGCAGCGACATTGGAAATAGGTTTGCAGGAGAAAAGGAACCAAAAAATATTTTAGAAGTCACGTCTGTATTATAAAACAGCTCTAATGTTTTCGATTTACCATTACAGTTTTGTTTAGGATTTTTCGCGTCTTCTTATCAGCTCATAGAGGGGATGGCGCTTAAAATTCTCAGCCGTATGCAAGTTTTCTGGTTAAGTTCTGATCAGTTTAAGCAAAGTTATGCCTGAAATAAACTCAGAGAATATTTTTTTCGAATTTTATTACAAAGGAATCTCCACTTGTGACGTCACAACATTGAGATTATCTTTGTGTTTGACAATAAACGCACGTTGCGATGTTTATTTCCGTATCACACGTGGATTTGTTTATTCCAGTCATTTTCTTTTTGTTGGCATTCCTCGTTTGCTTATCTCCGGAGTTTCTTTTGTCTCACGGAATTCCGATTTTCATCTCATATTTTTTAGCGGATTTAAACTTACGTAGTGGATATTACTTTTTTGGGAGTAAATTTTTATTTTCTTCGCATTAACCTCTCAGACTTGCGAGAAAGATGGGAATTTTTACATTTTTTACTGCCTAGGGGCCTGCCTCTTTTTTGTGGGCATATGGGGGCCTCGGGATGAATGTTTTGGTAGTAACATCGTCCGAAAACTTTACAGACTTTTTATTTTTTGGTGTTTTCTCTAATTGTGAATTTGTTATTTCACATTTTTCGACGGGTTCTTCTAGGTTTGTTGGTGAATCTGTCTGGATATTTTCTATGTTTTCTCTCTGTAGCCTCTTTATTCTTTTATCGTCGCTTACCATGTATGCAGGCTTCAATCTGTCGATTGAAATTGTTCGAGGTTTGTTTGCAATGAGTGTCACAAAGTTCTTTTCATCTCGCGATACTACTTTGTAAGGACCGGCATATGGTTTCTCCAGCTCAGATCTCATTTTTTTGTCTCTAACAAATACGTGCGAGGTATTGGCCAAGTGTTTCGAGACGTAAATCTTGAGCTGGCCGTGGCAAGCTACCTGTTCTGGAAAATTGTTGGCATCATTTCTTATATTTTGTACCATAATTTCGGGGCTAACTTCCTTCGATTTTGTGAAGAAGTCCCCTGGAAGGCGTAGCTCTTTGCCGAATGCTAATTGAGCTGTAGAGTGACCTGTATCCGTTTGTAGGGCAGATCAAAGGCCTAAGAGGATGGTAGGGAGTACATCTACTCATCTCTTTGTATCATGTGACATGATAGAGGCTTTGAGAGCTCTATGCCATCTCTCAATTTTGCCATTGGCTTGAGGATGATAAGCTGTGGTATGACTGTGTTGAACACCAAGCTTATTTGCTAACTCTTTGAAGAGCGAGCTCTCAAATTGGCGACCTTGGTCCGTAATTATGACTTCTGGTACGCCATCTCTCGCAATCCAGGTGTCGTATAACCTGGCAGCTACAGTTGGAGCTGTCATTTCATATAGAGGAATTGCTTCTGGCCATCGTGTTGCCCTGTCTATTATCGTTAACAGGTATCTATGTTCTTGAGATGGTGGCAATGGGCCTACCAAGTCCATATGTACAGTTTTAAACCACTCCGTTTGTTTGAAGGATTTGAGGGGGGAGCGAGTGTGTCATTCTACTTTGGATTCTTGATAGTTCAGTCAACTGCGAGCCCATTTGTTGCAGTCAGACTTTATTCGTGGCCATACAAACCTTGCCAAAATTAAATTAGCACTACATTTTGGCCCAGCATCTGACAGATTAAGTACACTGTTGAAAGCCAACCTGTGATATTTTACCAGTAGAAATGGCTTATTCTTACTTGTACTGACGTCACATGTTAATAAAACATCAGTACTGGGAATTTTTCGCTGTCTCAATTTGAGAGTAGTATACTCTTGCAGTTCTGCATCATTAAACTGTGCTTTAGCTATTTCAGAATAAGGCAATTGGACAGGAGCCGAGATAGCTTCGATTCTACTCAAGGCATCAGCTGGAGTGTTAAGTTCTCCACTTATATACTGAATGTCGGTAGTCAATTGACCAATATAGTCTAATTGTCGTGCTCTTCTCGGCTATGCCCATTCTGCTTTTTGACTGAAGGCATATGTTAGAGGTTTATGGTCAGTATACACAGAAAAACATCTACCCTTTAATTGGTGCCTTAAATGCTTCAACGCAGCAAAAATTCCGAGCAATTCCCTATCGTGTTCACCATCCCCAAGAAACACCTAAGTTCAGCAAAATTTGAGGGCTTCGGGAAGTTCAATATTGGCTCTACTTTGGTCTTCAAGGGGGAAATGCCTTCAGATGAGACTTTATAGCCGAGGAAGTCAATTTCAGTCTGTGCATATAAGCTTTTACCTATGTTGATAGTAAGCCAGATAGTGTGTATACGCTGTATTACAGCTCTTACATTCTCCTTGTGCTGTTGCTCACCGCCTTCAGAGCGAATGCTGATATCATCCAAGTATGCATATGCAAACGGCAATTCCCTAAACAGTCCATTGATAAATCTCTGGAAAGTTTGTGCTGCGTTGCGAAGTCCAAACGGAATTCGAAGGTATTCGAATAGTCCAAAGGGGGTTATAACCGCTGTCTTTGGTACATCCTGGTCAGCCATAGGAATTTGGTGGAATGCCCAGTTGATGTCAATTTGGGTGAACATCGTTTTACCCTTCATATTCGAGTTGAAATCCATTATATTGGGGACTGGGTAGCGATCAGGAACTGTTTTGGCATTTAAGGCCCTGTAGTCTCCAACAATTCGCCACTCTCCACTTTCTTTTTTGGTCATGTGGATAGGGGAACTCCATGAGCTTTTCGAGGGGTGACATACACCCTCCTCAATGATGCGATGGAAGTACTCCCGTGCCGCTTTGAGTTTGTCAGGCAGTAACCTTCGTGCTCTATCATGGCAAGGCGGTCCTTTAGTCTCTATGTAATGAACTGTGTCATGTTTATAGATAAGATGCCTGCAAATTGATGGTTGGGTGACTCCAGGATAGTCAGACAGGATCCGTAAGAGTTGTCCGTCGACTTTTGTACAGCTGGATATATTTGTGTCCAGTCTGTAGGCATGTGTTTTGCCATCCACACAATTTTTAGATTCACTATCGATCAATTTGCCATTTTTGAGGTCAATGATCAGGCCATAATGTGCGAGGAAATCTGCACCCAGGATTGGGTTTGGAACATCAGCAACCGTGAAGGACCATGTCATGATTTCCTTAAGTCCGATGTCAGCTTTGCTGGGCTCAAGTCTGTAAGCTGGAATGTTTCGACCGTTCACAGTATGGAGATAGTATTTCGGAGGAAGTACTTTTTGGTTTCTACTTACTGGCAATATACTCAAGTCTGCACCTGAGTCTATCAAGTACCATCTCCTATTAGTCCTGTCCTTAATGAACAGGCGGCATGATTGTTTTTCCAAGGGGTCTTTGGCCGCATAGATGGCCCCTTGTTCTAGTTTGACGCCTCCTTGTTATCGGATTTGCCTCACCATTTGCACCTGTTGTTGCATTTGGTGGCCTTTGCACCAAACCTGTTGTGGAAGAAACAACATTTATCATCCCAATTTTTGAGACTGGTTTTTGGGAGATGATGTACGTGGGGGAGTTGAACTCTGGCCCCTGTTGTTGGAACTTGATCTTCGGTCTCTGGACCAGGACTGTCGTCCTTTGCTGTTGCCACTATTGTTGTTATTGTTGTTTCTTGATTTAGATCGTTGTCACCAGCTACTATTGGACTTTGTTGAGCTTTGGCTTTTGTTCCGTTTCATTTCCTCAGTCAACTGAGCTATTTGAGCTCGAAGTTGAGCGATTTCTCCAGTCTCTGCAGACACTGCACCTACCACAGGCTTTGACCTAGTATATTCTAGCGCATTATCTGGGGATGAGTCCAACCTTCTTCCTTCAGGTCTACTGTCCAGTTTCTCTTTGTTTATATATTTTAAAGAAAGGAGTGTAAGTTCCCACTTCAGCAGACTCTTCTTCGATGACCTAAAATGTGTCTTAGTCTGCAAAAAATTATTTTTATTTGCCGAGCAAGTGAGTTTCTTGCCAGCTCACCGCGCCAAATTTTTGTAAAAGCGCAATGCGCCTCAAGACACCTTAAGCCAAAAAATCATGTTGGGGTCACCACTGTGGAATACCTTGTCGTGAGAGATATTCTCACCAGAAGGAAATTCTACAAAATTTAAGTGTGTTCAACCACTTCGTACACAATTACGAGTAAGCTAGAACCAGACCAAACACTGGCGATTTTAGAGCCGATTCGGGTGGTTTATATACAGCTTATTTACACGAACACAAACACACGTACATAGGATAATACGTATGTTGGTGAGAATAGCCAGGTCGCATCATCCCCTATCAAGATAAGAGATGGCTGGTCGGTTTGTGTACGAATCGTGACATCATCTTATTGTGTCACGATTCGGTACTCGTACATTACCTGCAAGTACATACAGGTAATTACGATCGAACGAGTTTTGTGTTGTTTAACGTCATGTAGACGAATAATTTGCCTGTCCTTTGGGGCGGCGACTGTCGTCGAGGGGTCCGAGTTCCTTTTCCTCATAACAATGAGTCCCCACAACTCATTTAGAATGGAAATTAATAAGTTTAATTTCACTTTTTTGTGGTTCTTGTTGGTATGCAACGTTTTGCATCAATCGGCACCTGGTAGTAAAGAAATGCTGAGCATCGAAACGCTGTACAAGGTGCTACTTAATTAGCCCTTCAACGAGGTAACACCGTATATTTTGCGATATTCACTTAATATTTTCAATGTTGACACCGACATTATCAACCATTGGCAAGAAATCGTCAAAAATGCAGCATATGACCTGTGAATCCTGACAGTAGGTGACCAAGTTTTGAAAACTATAAAATCGTACACAACAGATGTTGCAAATGACATTCGAAACAATCTGAACATCGCTTTGATGAATCCAGTAGAATACGTTTGTGAAGTCATCAATCTGAAAAATCAATCAATCAATATATATAAAAAGCAAAGTGTCTGTGTGTGCCCACTTTTCTCCAAAACCACCCAATCTCCAGCACTCATGGTTATCGTGGTATATGGATCGTGGTCCCCCACTGATAATAAGAGAGTTTCATAACGGCGCTTTTTGTGGGGGGAAGTAATAGGGTAAAAACAAATATTATATCAAAATAGGTGCATAAACCTGTATGGATTAGGAATTCTGAAAGTTTATACACGGCCACCCGAGCAAGGCCGGGTTTAACAACTATACTTTAATAAAATGTTAAGACATAAGTTAACAATTGTCACAGAAATCAGTTATTTCTTCGATAAAATACTTGAAAATGAATCAGGTATGCTATAGTGATGTTTTTCAAAGACCTTCTTACCCCATACATGGCTGAAGTTATGTTTCTAGAATTACTACATAATTCTTCAAATGACAATAACATTTACAACTACGAGCAGTACGTATTTTTCTATCTAATTAAATCAGTTAGGGATGTTGAAAATGATAAAAATATTCCGATGTGCACTCACTGATTCCATACATATTCTCTTGAATGGTTTAAGCCTTGCAAAAACTGTGTGGGAAAATAAGATGTTGAATGGCGATGTTATCACCTCAATGATGACTTCACTTTTTGAACATCCGTTTATACACAGTGAAAAAAATTATTGTCTGACTGAACTCATTATACAGAATTAGTATGAATACATTACTTAGTATATTATGTGTAGTGTGTTAAACAGGCAGTAACAAAAAAATTTAGAAACTCATTTTTTCTGGTAGGTATTCTTTAAATCTGAAAAATGAATTTGCACTAATGACGAAAAACTGCTTTGCGCCACTATTTTAACCACACTTTGGGGATGCTCACATCCCTTGCGTCGGGACTTTTATATGATTCTTAAGAATGATGAAATTGACATATATACAGGATTATTCATGTTATCACACATCATATGAAATTAACATTTTGATATCCGAAAATTCAGTGTTCTATACTATTTTCTTTTGAAGTCATTTTTTAGGTTAATCTTCTTGGACTATTCCATAAGAAAAAAAGGATGAAAGCGTGAAAAAAAATTTTTTTCTGCGGGGCAAAAGAAATGGCCGGGGAGCATTTCTCCCTTGTCACCGCTGATTATGGGCCTAGTCTAGGCTAAGATTTAGTATATAAGAGAGAAATAAAAAAAATTTTACAAGTCATTTTCCAGTTTTACTTATTCTTTCACTAGCTTATGGGATCAGTTTACTAATCAAAACACAGGTGTGATAGGTAGGTAATATAAACTGAAGACTTGCTCAAAAAAATGATCTCAGTGAAAAACATTAGCTTTGTATGATAGGACTACACCAACTTACACCAACCTACACCAGGAGGGCGATTCTACAAATGTAGGAATGTTATATGAATTTGTGCCAAGTTTTACTTGAATATTTGTAAAATATCCCTACTGGTGTAGGTTGGTGTAAGTTAGTGTAATCCTATTAAACAGAGCTATTCAGTTTTGAATAATGTATGTTAGTAGGTATATCTTCATGGTCATGTGGGGCTACTTGAGGCCTTTTAAAGTTGAATTAATCGAAAACTTTTACTGTGATAGGTGTACAAATTTTCAAAAAAAAAAATTAATGGGAAGCTAAAATTGATCAAGAGGGGAGAGGTGTTTATAGTTAGTGTGGTGACTTCTGATCGGTGGTGGATGGGTGTGCTTCACACTTGCTAATCAGTTGTGGCCAGTTCCCACATATGTGGGAATAAACAATCTTTTGGCACATGGACCCCTACTCACATTAATCATCTAATTTTAACACAGGCTGGTGCCATACCCATGAGGTTGGTGTTTGTAGGTAGTTGAACGCCTGCGTGTCCTATAGTTGGAAAATACTTTTAGGACACAATTTGATGTTTCTCAATCATTACCGATTTTGAATTAGGTCGGTTTAAATCTTCGAGGATATATATATAAATATATAATGGAGATGACATGGAACAGTTTTAACATGGGGTGGAGTGTCCAGACTATAGATACTGCATGCTGGCGTACAAAGTACCCTAGACTGAACACCCCAACCTATTAGAATCAAAAATCATGGTAAAAGTGAAGTACTTTGTACGCCAGTGTTTATAAACATATGAATGTTGGGAGATTTTCCTCCAATCAGATATTTAGTTGGAAGTACGCGTGTTTGTAGAAGCGCTTTCTATATGTAGGACACCAAAACTGCCCATGTGTCGTCTCCATCACATATGTATCCTCAAAGGTTTAAACAGTTTGTCTTTGATTATTGCAATGATAATATAATAGTTATTATTATTTGCAAATAAGGTGGACTAAAAATGAAAACGCACGAATGAGGGAGAGGTTTTAAGGGTGGAAGCTTTCTATGAAAAAAGTTACCCAATGGATGGCAACATATTTCTACTTCCTCATGGTTGTCAGTTTCCCAATTTAATAACATTGATCACAGTAGGAGAAATAAAAAAAATAGTTGTTGGAAAAACACCGACTCATGGATATGTCTTGAACCACTCACTCTGCCCCTAAAATTTTTTAAGTCCATAATTATGACGTCATCATCACTTTCAGATGTCTTCTGTCCTTGCCTTTCGCCAGAGTGGCCATCAAGCCAGTCATCCACCTCCTGCCTATCGCCATGACGACTCCAAACACATCAACCTGCCCTTAAAATTTGTGAAGTCCATAATTATGACGTCATCACCCCCTCTGTATCGAACATTGAATGAGAAAAATCTGATGAAAAAAATTTTGGATACTCCTCCAGCCGTAAGACATATTTACGTCAAAAAAAGAAAATGCTAACGTGATGACACTTTACAATTTAATCTCGGCCTCGAACAAAATAAACGACAGGATTATGAGAATTTGTTCAATTAGAGAGCGATGGAGAGGAAGGAACTGTTAGACCGTTCGAGAGAGAGAATGTGCTGTATATTTGTTCGAATGACACTTTCATTCTCTCTTCGTTATGACGCGATTAGGATTGGAAATTGGAAATATTTTGACTGCGAATATTTTCAGCGATGGTGGCGGCAGTAGGATAAAATTAAATTATATTTAGGCCACATGTATAAGGTCTCTATTGGGAAACATTTTGTTTTTGTTTCATTCGTTGTATATTTTATTTATTTTATTTTTCTGGGTAATAGTATCTATTGATAATGATACCCCCTATTCCTGAACTGATCCCTTCGACAATGTTGGTTCGTGCATACGAATTTACCGCATTCGAACTTTAGCCCTGGTGCGAGTACCATCGTGTTTTCTATCGATGTGGCTAAATTGGGTATACGAATGTTGGCGACGGCGCGTATCACGTTATCGGGCTGTAAATATTTTGACGATGACGACAGTTCGTAATAATTGGGCAGGTTTTGTGGAAAAGCAGAACGGAAATCACCCCTCGTTAGATACTCGTTGGAGTCATGATCACCGCTGGTGAAAAGAGAAACGTACTTTCTGAAAGCGTTTTGCGGAAACGAACCAAAAATGGTATGCGGCCAGTTTCATTAGGCCAATTTCATTAGGCCAGTTCGTATACACGCGAAAACATTGGTGCCGGCTTTATTTCGATTGCCACTGGCTCTCTTAGCCTTTTACGCGGTTTCGTCGTAAACACCTTTCACCTTTGAGAATCGTACGATACCTTTCTCCGCATCCAGCACCGCTTTGTTAGCATTCCACTGATTCGTCGTCATTTAGTCGTGAATTTCAATAATGGTGGAATAGCCTAAACTGTTCAAATACACGAGATATGCCCCATATTGTTTTCCTCTATGCGGTAACGCTGGCACGTTATTTCTGCCTTTGAAAATGTCGTTGTCCCGGTGCTAAAGACTTTTTATTCGACAAAATTGGACAAATTTTCTCTTCCTGAGTGCCTGGGTGTAGATAAACCACCACAATAACGCAATAGTATATTGTGTGAAAAGTGCGTAAAGTGGGCCATTATTTTACTAAGTGGGAAGAGTTTGTTGACGAGCCGAAGGCGAGTGATACAAACTTCACACGAGGTAAAACAGCCCACTAGCACTTGTTGCACACCATACTTTTTGCAACTAGTGCAACAAGAAAAACAACAAAAAAAATTAAAATTATTTTATGAGGAAATGAAATTTGACAAAGTATGTGCTATCGAATATAAGAGTTTCTACGTTTAATATTAACAAATAAAAAGTTTTCAGCATTCTAGAATGTAAAACAATATAAATTACAAACTCTGTGCTAATAGCTATATAACGACACCTTGTAACCCAGTGAATTTAGGCAGATCTTGAACAAACAACAAATATTTTTTTCCACAAACCGTAACATACTGAATCAACGCACACGAATTTTCACAGACCGGGATTATTTTTAACAATTTGTGGCAGAAACGAATATCAATCTTCATCTTTCTTATAAAAGTTAATTGTAAAATTGGTACAGTTTGATAAAGTGATGTTATGCACTTGTTTGGCCTCCAATTTTTGAGTTGTGCTAATTTTGGAAGTGCTTTTCTTTTATTTTTGTGAAGTCCATACAGCAATATTTATTACATCTTGTATTGGACATTTTATTTGTGGTTCTTCTGTTTCAGCTATTATGCTCCTTGAAGGTCCATTTATATCTAATGAACTTGTTATCTGATTACAAATTTTTTGTTTATTGTTTTTGGAATCATCAATTTATCTCTCTGCTACTTGATTCGATTTACAGCCACCATGACATTTAAGATCTGTAAGGCTCCAGAATCCGCTAGCAAGGTTGCAGAAGTTCGTCAAAAGGTGTGACCATTATAAAGTTCAGGGTTTGATAAATTTAGATACTTTGCAATTTGTTTTGGCATATTGCCAAATTTGTTTATGCCAATAACTTGGTGAATACATTTACCATTTTGGAAATTGAGAAAAAAATGATTTGATTCTACATGAGGTGGTTGTAGAGCTTCGTATTGTAAGCAACCTTCAATGAATGAAAATGTTATTTTTTGCGAGTTTATACAACATTAATATATTTATTTTTAAGGGTAATATTTGGTCAGAACTGAAAATTTGAAGATAAAATATGATACTGTTTGTTTGAAAATTTTGTACTTACTTTTGTTGCTAAATATTGGTCATTTGGTGCTTCATTTAGGAATTTTGTTACATCTTCAGGTTTTAGGACCTTGGATTTTTTGCTGGTGAAACCAGTTGATTTTCTCTTCAAGAAACCCAATAGTTTCGAATAAGTACTAATGTCGATATATTGTTATTAGTGCTTATAGTACTTCTCAGCGTAGAATATCTGGACTATAATGTTGATAGCTTCGATGAATTCTGTGAAATGTGCCAAAAATATATTTTTGGAGAATGATTTAATTTTTTTGATTTCCCCATTTCATGAAGCCAATGTAAGTTGCTTCATATATGTGCCTTTACTTTTCAGGTAATAATTCTTTTACAGTATCTTGCGCAATATTTTGGATATCCTCTGGTGTAAGAATGTCCATCAGATTCACTTGAAGACATAGTTTCAATTTTTAAGATCTGGTAAAGTTCTGAAAAGTCCAATATGATTATTTTTTGATCAAGGAATATTGAAAATAGTATTGTAGGTACACAGAAAATTTGAAGATTTAAAAAAAAAAGTCAACAGCGACTACTGGATCTAAAATTAATTCTGAATATGTACTGTTTAAAAGGATAAAAGAAAGTTATCATCTGCAATTGCGAGATAACTGATGCTGATAGAAAGGTGAAATTTTTGTAAGACATCAATACACTTTAATCGATGATTTGGTAGAAATTTAAACAAAATTGTATGTTTGGTGATCCATCTATCGCTGAAATTTGTTCAGATCTTGAGTGATTCAAATGATAAGAATTGTTTTATTTAATTATGGAATATCAGGAAAATCTTTGAAGGCAAACATACAATTTTAGTGAAATTTTCATGGAATATTCAACTAACAAAAATAGAAATATTATTTGTGTATCGATAGTAATAGATTTCTAGAAATCAGAAACACTAATAGTAATTAACTAAGTACTAATTTGATATTAGGTCCAATACTTGTTTGAAAATTTATTGAAAATGTACTTGATAAATAATGTTTGATGTATATCATATGTACATACTGAGGCGTCCGAAATTGATTCCTGTCACGTGTCATAAAGTCAACCTTTAATGTATAGTGGTGTTTAAATGCTAATGACGTCACAATGTCCTAAAGTTAGGGCATCATGCAGCCAAAACACTAAATCGAGGGGTCTTGAATTGTGTTTTCAAGACATTTTATTTTTTTGACTTTGACTATGTCCTACGGCTGAATTCTTCTTGACTTGAATTAAACTTCTTCGGACACGGCAAAACGCAGCTTACATTTGTCTTCATACCTCAGCAAATTAATATGACAAATCAGCAATAAGCTAAGTTGTGCGGATAGAAGAGCCTAACAAAGTTTTGGTCCATACAAGGTTCGAAACCTACAAAAACGAACAGCAGAATTATTTTGTCAAAGACTATAATTACAAAAGAACTATAGTGTCAACAAAGCGGAACAAAGCAAAGTGTGTAGCAGAAAAATGAAAAGTTAAAAAAAAAGCTATGGCAGACAACAAGTAGGGTAAACCATCAGAAAGTTGTTGTGTCTTCACCTAATTGTGTCTCTTCATGAGTGATGGTTTTGTTGTGTAAAAGACTCCTAATATGAAACTTTAGGTCTTGGAGCTTTTGGTTGAAAGTGAGAGTGAGGTGAGAAAATTACTAACATAGATGGAGTCAAATCCACTATGCGCAAAGAGAAGGCTCGACACGGCCTTTAAATGACAGAGCAAAGCAGTCATCTTGAACCAAGCTTGTCTTAAAGTTGTCTTCAACACACCAAATTTCCCTCCTAACAGATGCCAGGAACTCCATCTGATCGTATTGTCGACTGATACTTCACCTCGCAGGTGTTTTCAAAAGATCGCCTTGAAGTGCGATGTACAACTAGCAAAACTAGAAATGACTTGTGTGTCGTCACTACTAATCCTTCATGACGAAAGAACATTCCTAGTTTACCTTTGTCTTCAACTGAACCTATCTGGAATACCAACTACCATCCTAGTTGTCTTCAAGGTAGATCAGATTGAATCGTATTCTACATCTCAAAGATGGTACACACATTAAATTGCCTAATGTGAGGACTTAAACGTACGACTTGTGACTTGGACCTGCTACTATCCTCCTACACAAGAAGGAATCATTTGCAAAGACAAACACAGTACCGGGTGTCGCCAGTGCAAAAAAGAGAGTGATTTAAAAATTAGAATTCGTGTTTGCAAATCAGTTCTTCTTGTTAAGGAAATTTCCCCACTTATTGTCTGCTAATTGCCTTCAAACATGCGATGTCGATAACATAAAAAGCGAGAGGAAATATAAAATGTCTACAGCCAATGAGATTACAGAAAACAGAAATATATACGTCGACATACAATAGTCTAAAAACGCACGTGGATGACTGATAAAATAAAATATAATAAAAATATATTAAATGACTGCAAACCGCAAGCAAAGCGTGGAAAGACTGGAGATAAAGCAAAAAGGTTGGCTGCATTCATGTCCGTCGATGGGTTTTTTCTTTCATTCAATTCGTCTTCATTTAATATATGTCTCATGGCGCCAGTCTGTCGGATCGAACCAAATTATTGTCTAAAATTGTCTGAATTTGGAAGAGTCGTTACTGAAATAAAATGCATTATAATTGCCTGAAAGAGAATCAGATTTTATTTCTGTCTTCACGTCTTTATTTGAATACGAGTTTGAATTCGGATAATATAATGTCCAAATTCGAATTTTGTCTCTCGAAAAATTGTCTGAACTTGTGACGTCATTATTTTGTCTTATTTTTGTCAAAAATAATTTTTATTTTAAGGTCCAGATCTCGGTCTTCTCAATACTTTAAAAATTAGGTTCTTCAATCATGATGCACTGATACAAACTAATTTTAATTTTTGGACAGTCTAAACCACGTACTTACAAAAATATTCTCTTTTAGCAGTATCCAAGAATGAAAAATTTGGGAATGAGTTAGGGACTATTATTGCTGATTATTTGAATATTGTTGTTCAGTACAAAATCAATGAAATATGCCCATTGAAGTTTGTCTGTCTGTAATGGTGTGTGTAATAGTACAATACTATACAAGGGAGGAAAGTAAGCGATTCTGGACAAATTGTGAAGCTGCGGCACAACCCAAAGGCAAGTTCTACAATTGCATAAGAGTGGCAATCATTTACTTTTTGACTCTGTATAATAGGGTATTTTATTATATAGGTGAATGAAAAAATATTTTAACCATCAAATGTATTTATAATATTATAATAATTTATGAAAATTGAATTTTTAATTCTAAGAATGGTCAAAATAGAGTTCAACGAATCATTATCAATTATCACAGTAGCAACATTGAATGTCTATTTTCACGACATTATAGTGATTGTTATTTCAATAACGTTAAAATAGTCATCCTCAGACAGAGAAACAAATAATTTTTTTCCTTGTTCATGTATTTTTTTCCGTTTGGTTATTTTTTTGTCTGTTTTGAAGTCACGTTAAGACCTTGTTTTATCACCATCAATTTCATTCAGAAAGTTGCATTTTTCATTCACCTATATAATAAAGTATTTTACTTACTCTCGTGTATCAAAATCCTTCGCAACAAGATGTATAGTTATCATCGGTGAAATTTATGTTCACAGTTCAAAAATTTGTTGCTTTATGTTGGCTATTACATGCATGTAAAATTTGTTATTTTGGGCTTGTGTTGCAAAAATAAGTTTCTGTCACTGTGGAAAATGTGAAGAATGTGAACCCAAAATTAGTTTTTTGTACACTTATACTTCCTTCACTGGGCTAAATTATTGTACAACAAACAAAAAATTATTAAGAAAATGTTTAGCGAACAGTAGTTAACTTTCTATAGAGTATAAAAAATTAAGTAGGTACTATCAATTTTCACATGTTAGGTAGACTACAGATAACTGAAAAAATGCTAGCAGAAATGAAATATTTTCTCACATTCCAACTTTCTAGAAATTATAGGCAGCACTCCGGGGCTGGCACAACCCAACGCGCTGTGGAGTGGCATTTCAGAGGAAACAGGATGGACAGCAAAATTTCTCTGGCACAATGATGTCATAAATCATTAGATTAAAACATAAATGAGAAGTGATTGTATATCTGTGAAAAACCAGTTTCAGCATCTGCCACTGTGGCTCAGTGGTTAAGTAAGGGATGGTACACCAGAGTTGTATGTTCAGATCTACAGTCAGACAATTGTTTTTTGAATTTTTTTTTGGTAAACTTTAATATTTTCACGTATTAAAATGCTGGGTGGAATCTTTTTTCATTTTTTCGAATTTTTGTTATACTTACCATTAAAAAAAAAAAAAAAAAAAAAAAATAGAAAAAAATGGCAAAGCCATTCCATGATGTCATTGTGCCAAACCAATTTTGCCGTCCATCCACTTTTCTCATTCAGGGTATGTTATCTAATGGATATCTGTGTAAGAAAGAAACTAATTTGAAAGGTGTGTGTGGGGACCATGTCCTCCCTTCTTTCGGGGCTCGGCCCCAGTCGACAGACCACGGACTTGGTCCATCACCAAGTCCGCATAATAAAGTCTACGGACGTAAAACAAATTAGGCGCTCGTAGCACTTAGGCTAAACAGACAAAATTTGTTCTCTGTTTAGCCGACGTGTTACGAGCGTAGCCTAGCGCGAACGTGCATACAAATACGCACGTGCCGCGGTCTAGGCTAAACACAAAATGCGCGCCTATCTCTCGATACTCGCGGATGACGTACGTGTTTAGCCTAGCTTATACACCGGCGATGTCTTTCGCTAGTTGCCGGTTCAGGATAGTATAAAAGGTTGGCTGCCTTACCAAATTGGTAATATCCGAACACGCAAGTCCGCATCCATTCGCCTGTGGGTTTTAGAGGTGAACCCACAGCCTGGTGACCCCGACGTGATATTTTACATTGGGAATTTTTTTAGGAAGCAGGCGTGAAAACGCTAGCTGGCGGAATACCGCTGGCCTGCTAGTGCGACCAATCGCGCTTGTCTAGCGGAATTCTTCGCTGGACTCTTCACTTGGAGACTGACTGTGGGAAATCGACCCCCCTTTCCAAAATAAACGTTGTCCACTTGGAAGGGTAACGGAACACGCCTAAAAATAAGGAAACGTCTCACCAATCGTGGTAACCCACAATTTGTACATCTAGGATCCTCTAACGAGTTGAATCTATTCACAATGGTAGATGAAAATGTTGCTGAAACTGCTGATCAGCCAGCTCAAAATATAGCTAGGCAAGCAGCTGTTCGAACCATCGCTTCCAAAGAAGCTGAAAATCAAGAAAAACTAATTCAAGATCTCATTAAAGCTAGTGTAGAAGAAGCCTTATACAAACAACAGAAATTGTTTGGCAACCTCCAAAATAAGAAAAGGAGAGTTGAACTTCCTACGTTCTTACCCAAAGACGTAGAAACATGGCTCATGCAACTGACAGGCTGCTTCAGGGTTGAGCAAATTCCCCGTGAAGAACGCTACCAACAACTTTGCGGTAGTATGCCAGCCGAAATAATTCGGGCCTGCCCAGACATAATGGACTGTCTGGAAGATGAGGAAGACCCGTACGAATGGTTCATTCAGAAAATAAGAAGAACCTTTGGTACCACTCAACGCCAGGAAATAAGGCAATTATTGAGTGGGATGTCAATTGGAGACGACAAACCAACCGTTTTTATGACGAAACTGGTTAAAAAAGGTGATAACCATGTCTCTCCAATGGTAATTGCAGATAGATTCTGTGAGCAGCTACCAGCTTCAGTGGTACAATCGCTGGGTGCTCTAAATCTGACCAATGCAAGGACCGATGACGACCTTCTAGCACTAGCCAAAGCTGCAGAAACTGCAATGGAGTATACAGGGAAACCTGCCATCCAAGCAACAGCAGCTCCAGCAGACGAACTGAGTAAGCTCCGAGCCAAAATAGCTGAGTTAAAAATGGAAACTCGCAAGGCTAGAGACTATACATCTGCTAGGAGTAATTTCAACAACAGATCCAAGAGCCGGGGACGTAACCCCAATAGAAATAAAAGCTATAACAACAGGCAGTCACGCTCTCGAGGACGGAGAGATGATAAAAATAGGAGTCCAACACCTCCGAGGAGATCTAAATCTCCCAAGAAACTTGATCCAAACTGGTCAGCAGCTCTTTGCTTCTACCACAATAGATATGGAGAAAAAGCAAAGGCTTGCAACACCCGCTGTAAACGATGGGCGGAGAGAATGGTCCAAGACGCGCAGGAGAAGAAAACTCTCCTCGCAGAGATCGAAAAGAGAGAACAAACTAGTAAGTCAAACTAGGCCGAGGGGTCATATCGGTGGCTACCGATCCCTCGCCCAAATTCTCTCGCCGCCTGTTCATCACGGACAGGACAAAAAGGAGAAAATTCCTCATAGATTCTGGTGCTGATCTCAGCATTTTACCAGCTAAAAATAAACATAAGAAATTTTCTCCGAAATCCAAACTAAATGCAGTTGACGAACATACATTCGCTGCATATGGCAAAAAACATTGCAAAATAGACATTGGTCTCCATAGGGACATGTCTTGGGATTTCACAATAGCTGATATATCACAACCAATACTTGGAGCACATTTTCTTGCTCACTATGAGTTGGTAGTCGATTTAAAAAATAAACGTTTAATCGACTTAACCACTGGCAAATATGTGGAAGGTATAACAAAAAATTACAAATTACTAGATACTTCCATTGGAAGTTGTGCAACTGTAGATAAAAATTTCCTAAAAATACTGAATGAATATCCAGGTATTTTATTACCATCAATAAGGAAACATCCGACATACAAACATGATACAGTGCACATAATAGAAACAAGGGGTCAGCCTTGCTCAGCAAGGGCACGTAGATTGCCACCCAACAAACTTGCTGAAGCCAAGAAGCAATTTTCTAAAATGATAGAAGAAGGTATTTGTCGACCTTCTAACAGCTCATGGTCTACACCAATATATATGACCAAAAAGGCTAATGGAACATGGAGAATCGTCGGGGACTATAGAGCCCTGAACGCTAAAACCATTCCAGACAAATACCCCATACCCAATATAATGGATTTCAATAACAATATGAAAGGTAAAACAATGTTTACTAAAATAGACATTAATTGGGGCTTCCACCACATACCAATGGCCGAAAAAGATATCTGCAAGACAGCACTCATCACTCCATTTGGCTTATTCGAATACTTGCGAATGCCATTTGGACTTAGAAATGCTGCTCAAACTTTCCAACATTTTATGAATCAGCTATTGAGGGACTTACCATTCGCATATGCTTATCTAGACGACATATGCATATGCTCAGAAGGTGGAATTGATGAACACGAGAAAAACGTAAGAGCCGTATTACAGCGTATACACACTGCCGGCCTTACGGTCAATTTACCTAAAAGCGAATTTGCTAGAAACAGTATTGACTTTCTCAGGTACCAAATAACACCCGAAGGTATAGCCCCCCTGAAAACAAAGGTAGAGCCAACATTGAAATTTCCTAAACCCAAGAACGTTGCAGAACTTCGAAGGTTCCTAGGAATGATCAATTTTTACAGACGTTGCATAAAAAACGCTGCTTCAGAACAAGGCAAACTGTTCGCCCTTATTAAAACCAATAAAAAGCGCGACAAAATGCCCATTGAATGGACTGAAGAGGCAGAACTAGCATTTGAAAATACAAAAAACATGCTAGCCAACGCAACGTTACTGGCTCACCCGGATGACAGTCTTCCACTCTGTATCTCAACAGACGCATCTGATTTTGCAATAGGTGCAACCTTATACCAAATAAAGGATAACACCAATCAACCACTTGCTTTTTTCTCGAGGAAACTTTCCAAAACTGAGAAAAATTATAGTACTTACGACTGGGAGTTATTGGCAATAAATATAGCAATAAGGCATTTTAGACACCATGTAGAGGGTAGATGTTTCGCCGTGTATACGGACCATAAACCCATAACACATGCCTTTGAGCAAAGAAGTGAACATGCCTCACCTCGCCAAATAAGACAGCTCGAATTCATTAGTCAATTCACGACTGACGTAAGGTACATCAAAGGAGAGCTGAATGAACCAGCTGACGCCTTAAGTCGAATTGAAGCTATCACAACTCCATCTCAGTTACCATATGCCGAAATAGCAAAAGACCAACTGGAAGACGAAGAATTGCAAAAATTGCTATCTTCCAACACCACTGGTCTTAAACTAAAACTGAGAAAACTCCCTGACACAAAATTACTACTAATATGTGATGTGTCAACTGGTAAAGAACGCCCATTTATTCCATTAAAATACAGAAAAATGGCGTTTGACAGTGTGCATAACCTATCACACACTGGACCTCGTAGTACTACAAAACTCATGACCTCGAGATTCGTATGGCCCAAAATAAATTCAGATTGTAACAACTGGGCCCGTGCCTGTCTAAATTGTCAGACAGCCAAAATTGGCAGACATACGAGATCTGCATTCAAAAAGTTTAGACCAACCGATCGGTTTAAACACCTTCACATAGATTTAGTGGGTCCATTACCCCCATCACAAGGACATAAATACCTCCTTACGATGATTGACCGTGCAACTAGATGGCCAGAAGCAATTCCATTAATTGAGATGTCAGCACAAACAGTAGCTACTCAATTATATACAACCTGGATTGCTAGATTTGGAGTACCCCAAAGCATTACAACCGACCAAGGTAGGCAATTTGAAAGCCAATTATTCAGTGAACTAACAAAAACCTTGGGTGCTAAACATTGGGCTACTACAACCTACCACCCCCAATCAAACGGGAAGGTAGAAAGGTGGCATAGAGCTCTTAAAGCTTCTATAATGGCTGCCGACACAAAAAGATGGGTAGAGATCTTACCTACCATCTTGTTAGGCCTAAGATCAGCCTTACAAACCGACACTGGCCACTCCGCCGCTCAACTAGCATTAGGCGAAGAACTACGCTTGCCAGGGGATTTCTTTATCGAATCAAAAGAAATAAACCCCGAAACCTTAGTGCAAAACATAAAAGATGATGCAAATCAATTCCTTAAGCAAGCACCTACTCACGGTAAACAAAAACCTTATGTCTCAAGACATTTAGCTACAACATCGCATGTGTTCTTACAAGAGGAGGGAATGAAACGAGCTTTACAAAAACCCTATTCTGGACCATACAAAGTAATTGATCGAACAGAAAAAACGTTCACAATACTTGTATCGGGACAGGAAAAGAAGGTGTCGATAGATCGGGTCAAACCAGCATTCCTAATTAGTGAAAATGCAGAATTGGACAAAATGATAAATGAAAATAAAAATAAAAATTCACAAAATTCAGAGAATAAAGACGAAAAAACAAACATAAAATCTGACTCACAAACAAATAAAACACGAAAAACATACAGTGAAGTGGTAAAATCAAACACCAAAAATAAGAAAAAAGTCAGATTTAATGAGGAAATAGTCACTCACACATATAATCCTAAAAGCCCAATTAAGCCTAAACAAAGAGGCAGGCCAAAAGGAACATATAAAAAACGCAATCAAAAACCAACAAGAACATCACCTCGATTTTGCAGAGAGTAAAAATATATAGATATAGTAAAAATCCAATACATAGAAATCTCATATATAGATATAATAAAAATCTCATACTCTTATTGCACGTGCTTTTTCTAACACACTAGCACGTCGACCTCAAAATCGAAGGTTAGATAAAAACACATAAAACACTATAGACTGACGTCACAAACAGCTGATTGCAAAAGGAAAATCGAACCAAATTGTCGCAACAACTGACAAACACATTTCACTCGCCTGTCGACTGTTGCTCAAAGCACCACTCTTTTAGTTCAATTAGAACTGTTCGCTTTGATTCCACTTTCGAATTTCCTTGTACATTTTTATCTTATTTTTTCATTATGTCCTCAACTACCACCATGGAAGTTGACTAACTTCTCGATTACGAGGAGGAGATGTTGCTTTCCGACGCAACTCAACCTCCTCCACCTGCCAAAAATTCTCAATCCTCAGAGAACGTTGCTAACATTGAGTCAATTCTCAATGAGATGACGCAACAAACCCCGAAAATTATTCCGTTCCCTGCGGACCAATCGGCGGCTTGTTCCTCTGTGGCTAACACCACAGAGCCACCTGACGCTAGGAAGGCGAGCATTTTCCTCACCTCCGAAAATCAGGCTCTTTCAATAATCCCGAAACCAGAGCCGAAATTTTCAAATTTCAAATTTTCTAACTCTGTTGTCCGTAACAACTTTCAGAACACTGGCATTTCCAAATCGCCACTTCTCCAAGGTTACACTCCTTTCCGTAAAAATACTCAGGCGGACAAACATGGACACCATCCTCGTAGAAATAGAAAACGTAGTATCCAATCCAGAGCTAACTATCAGCAACGCCGTAGACTATCCTACTACGATGGGACTATTGCGGGACATACCCTCGGCGTGGCCCTCCGAGACTTAATCTTCGGAGGAAATGCCAACCCTCGCAACAATGCGAGGCCACCCACTGGACACAAATGAGTCGTCCACGGGTTCCCCCAGACTTTGGAACATAAGTCGTTCCACCAACAGTGAAACTGGGGGGGAGTAGCTGTGGGGACCATGTCCTCCCTTCTTTCGGGGCTCGGCCTCAGTCGACAGACCACGGACTTGGTCCATCACCAAGTCCGCATAATAAAGTCTACGGACGTAAAACAAATTAGGCGCTCGTAGCACTTAGGCTAAACAGACAAAATTCGTTCTCTGTTTAGCCGACGTGTTACGAGCGTAGCCTAGCGCGAACGTGCATACAAATACGCACGTGATGCGGTCTAGGCTAAACACAAAACGCGCGCCTATCTCTCGATACTCGCGGATGACGTACGTGTTTAGCCTAGCTTATACACCGGCGATGTCTTTCGCTAGTCGCCGGTTCAGGATAGTATAAATGGTTGGCTGCCTTACCAAATTGGTAATATCCGAACACGCAAGTCCGCATCCATTCGCCTGTGGGTTTTAGAGGTGAACCCACAGTGTGCTTTGCAATTAAAAAGTGGTGAATTTGAGATCTATCGCCACCATCACATTTCTGATCTAAAATGGTTTAATCTTATTGGCGCATCAATATTAGTGACTGAAATTATCAGAGAAAAAAGTATCGATAATTATCAATACTTGGAAGCTCTGCAAGTTCCGTTAAATTTTTCATTTTTCATATAAAATTCTTCATTTTAAGTGAAATATTTCAATTTTTTTTCCAGATTTTTCATTTATATTGAAACTATATCAATAATTCAAGATTTTCTATCGATTTTTTCGATATAAAGAATTATTGATAATTATTGATAATATCCCACCACTATCCAGTATATGATTGAAAAATTCATGCTTGATAAACTACTGGCCACTGAATCTCAGTCATCCTCAGCCCCCAATTTCGATATCAAAATATATCTTCCAATTGCTGGATTTCCTACTGTTACTGAACTCCATTTTTCATATAGGCCTACAAATTTTATTTTATAATCTAATTATATCTCAGTTCCTATAAGGTTTTTTTTTTTTATTGTGGTGCTAAGATAGAGAAAACAACTGAACAAATTTTCATGACTAGGTGTTTGGAGAAAGGTTTGAGTAGGTTCGGTAACCAGCTGCCGTCACATTCTAGACGCAAAGTAGCAGCATGTTCGGATTAGTTTAATTAATACTCTCACGTGTAATTGAAAAATTCATTCTAGGAGACAGTTGGACAGTTGACCAATGGGTCTCAGTCAACTAATCCCCCATATCAGTATATTGTGTCATTAATTATCTCCAGATGCTGGGTATGTAATTGCTACATGCCGGAGTCTAACAAAAATAAAACAATAATAATATAATAATAGGTAATAATAATAATAATACTTAGTAATAATAATAATAATAATAATAATAATAATTATAATTATAATTATAATAATAACAACATTGTCTTATCAGTCATAATTATATTGGTGCCTGTTCATGATTAATATTGAAAACATTTTCTGGAAATTTTTATTTCAATAATAATTAAAATTTACCAAACAAATGTCACATTACTTGCCTGTAATTTCCATTGCATTTTTTTTGTACCAATAATTGGTAAGATCAATTGATACAGGCAAATATTTTTGGAACTCATTTGAAAAATTAGAGAGCCTTTTTTTAGTCAGTATCCCTTCAAGCCCTAGTGCAGTGTTTATAAATTGTTTGCATGTTTAGCTAAAAAGTGATTAGTTCACACAACATTGTTCAATAGATCGTTTAAGTCTGAAATTGGACATGACTGTAAATTTTCCAGTTCTTAAATGTAAGATTTGGGTAGAAGAGCTGAAAAGATACCATATTTGGCACATATGTACTTCATGGCCTTATGCATCATTTGCTACCATTCAATCAAATATTAATTTAAAAATAACCAAGTAATAAAAAATAAAAAAACTCTAATTTTGGCCATTTTATTTGATGAGATGGGTAAGATGCCACATGGTGGTGGCTAAGATGGCTTGTGGAAATTTGCATGTATTTCAAAAAAAAAAACAGTTAAATCCATAATTGTTGAAATTTTTGAAAAAAATATATTAGAATTGAAGAACATCTGCATAAAATTATTTTTCTTAGCTTTCTAAAATAGAAAAAAATCCGTTTGAATTGTTTTCTAAAGATATTATTTAGTCCTTAATATCACAATATGTTTTTCCAATGTTTTTCCCAAAAAATTAACCAAAAATAAAAAGGAAATTATATAAAATGGTACCTATTTTAATTATTTGTTAAATTTAATCAATTAAATATAATTCTGCAATGAGTAATTGAAGTATTGGTGCAGCATCTTAGTCATTAGGTACGTTGGCCATATTAGCCTATGTTGCGAGAATAATTCACTGTTTGAATTATCTCAACAAATAAGATAATTTCTAAATATTATTTTTTATTAAATTTGAACTTCAAGTTATTACAAAACACATTTAAACTTTAACTTATTACTGATACTTAATAATAGTGAGACCTGATATCCATAACTTCGAGTATGGACCTTAACATTTCTACTCGACTGCTAGTTCAGGAATGAATATGTCTTCAAATAGAGGACAAGACATCACTTTTGTTTCCTTTGTTATAATCAAAAATGGCCAACCAAAAAGGTGGCGTGACATAGAACATCCCCCAAATATGATGACACTTCATTGTCAGCATATCTGGTGGTGTTTGTCTGTGGGAAGCAAGGTATAATATAGACAGCTATTATTCCAAGAATTAGGAATAATAGTTGTCTATATTTTGTTCGACACATTTTTGTAGACAAACTGAATTGACCGCAAAAATGGGATGGAACAGCCTATTTGAATTTTTTATTGTTTCACATTTTTTAAATTAAATAATGACCGTCAAATTAGTGGACTTGAATATTACTGCAAAATTTGCTAATTATTTCATAAATTATCAGAGGAAATAGGACAATTCATTCCCACATTAACTAGCATCAAATTTTAAGTTAATTATTTTTAAATTTTTCATCAAACACAAAATTCACTTGAAATATGCAAGAAAAACCAAGGTTTTTTGTCACAAAAATTTGAACAAAATGTCTGCTGACTACCCCGCATATACTAGTGATGTCATTTTCCCCTCAACAGGGCTGCCAACATGACTTTGTGAAAGTGCAGCATCTTTGCCAACGTGGCATCTTCACTGCCTTTACCTTAATCCTGTGCAGAAAATTCTGTAACTTTTCAACCTACTGTTTGAACTGACATGTATAGAAGCTATTCATTGTGCATATTATGTGTGCTGCCATATTCATCGCCAATGGATTGTCCTTGTATAATTTTTTAGATAGTTAGAAAGTGGCCTAAATTCTTGTCCTCTCCATCGTTGGAAAAATAACCTTTAGGGCTTTCAATTTCGTTGGATATTAAGTTAAAACCTTTCTAAATTTAGCACAATTTAATTCATTGCCATTAGCGTTGTTCCCGTGTAATCTTTTGCTGCTTGGAAAGAAAACCGACCTTCTGAATTTTCAGCTTCAAAAGGAAATTGAGTAGAAAACATTCAAAAATTGCGTAAAACATAATAAACGCTTGAAAACGCTCGAAACAAACAATAAATTTAGTTGTCAGAAAGCTGAATTTTTTAAAACAACTGGCAGAGAAGAAAATTCGCACTTCGTGAGGGAATCAGTTTGTTTTCATGCCCTCTTTTTTTTTTTAATACATTCAACCATTCATTTTAAAAGTTGACTGTTTTCGGCTCTATACTATGTTTAATGAAATTTCAGTTGCCGTGCATTGGTATGTCAACTGATAAAAGAGTGACATAAAACTTTTCCAGTTAAGTTGACTGTCAAATCAAATTATAACTTCGATCAATTTCACATTACTCGAAAACGCACCCACCTTGAGATGATCTGATTATCTATCAGGAATCTCATGCACGTACGAATAGCTATGAGTGTAAGAAACGAAAATAAAATAAAATAAAAAGTTAATGGGAAGGGAGAAAGATCGATGTGTCTTTGAAACTAATGCAAACCAGCGAAAATACTAACAAGAATTTGCTATTTCGTGTCTAGTGTGAGATTCAGTTAAAGTGGTGTGGTAATCTAACCAACAGTTGTAATTGAAATGGATTTAGTCACTGTTGAAGTTAGGCATTGTACACAATAATAACCCATACATACCCAGCTTTATAGGAGAATGTAGAGAAATAAATATTTACTATTTAGGCACACACCAGAATATGGTTACGTGACTTTTTTTTTTCTTGTCGGAAAAGAGGCGTCTTTTGTTTTTAACACGACGAAAAAACTTTCCAGTTATATTACTGCGGGTTAACTTTTTCTTTTTCAATTATTCAATCTCGACGACGAAAAAAACATTACCTACTCTGCACCTAACGGCTGATATTTGCTCATTATACAATAAAATAACAATTTTTGTAGAAAAAAAAAAAAAAAAAAACTCGAAAATTGGAACAAAGTAACTTTTTTTTTGCTGCAAAATTCATTCCATTACCTGCGTCACAGTTTTATTTCCCTTAAACTTCCGTTACAACCCTCTCGTCTGCCAACCACCCCTCTTTGCGCAGGAAATGAACGTAAAATATGCCGTCATTTTTCCAAAAAATCGTCAAACCGTTCCTTCCAAAAGACAATTTTTCTTGTACAAAATCGATACCTACCGCTCTTGGTTTTGTACTTTTTTGCAGCTTCTTTCTTCTTTGTAGTTTCTTTTCTTTTTCCTCATTATTTTGCTCGACTTTAATTTTTCTTCCGATTTTAATCGTGTAATATGATTATGCACTGTGTAATGGTGAGCGAGTACAATAAGAATATTTTTTCACTGTAGGCCACAGATTAGTACACCGTACAAATTTTCATTTCACAATCGATGGAAGTATGAAAAAGTTTTTTTTTTAAACAAATAAACTGATCGTAATGTAGTAAGACGAGGCAACAATAGGGATGACAAACTGAAAATTTAATTTCTAATCGCTTGATCATCATCGACTATCCTAAAAAAGACTCGATGAGGCTGAGAAAATCGAGTTGAAAATTGAAATAAGAAAAACGGACTTTTGAGTGAAAATTTATTTTTAATGTTGTATAAGTTGCACATTTAGGTATTGCAGGCATTGTGATGAAAGTACACATTACAAAAAACCTTTTCCCTACAGTTGTGACGCATGAGGCCATCACCCATAAATAAATAAAATAAACATTCGAAATTAATAATAATAAAATTTGCCATATTTCTGAAAACCCTCATTAATAATAAAAATGTACTGTGGATAATTTTAAAAACTGTACTTACCTGATCACTCTTTTCATTCTTTTCATCCCCCACGGCTTTCTCTCTTTCATTGCTTCTCTTCTCATCTTTCGTCTTTCTCACACTCGTAGCAGCTGTCAATCACTTTTATTTCTTCACGTCGATCTTTTTCTCTGTTACTTCATGAATTCTTCTGAATCTTTACATTTCTTATCATTTTTCATGTTTCATCTCATACTCCACGGATCATCATCTCATTTCTCTTATCTCCTACCATGATACTTATCTTTTTATTCTTAATTTCTTCCGCCGAATGTTCTATTTTTTTTCCATGTTATTTCATTTTTATTTTATTTTCCCACCTTTTAGAAATCTTGGAGGTAAAATTGTGTTATTTGATACAGTTTCATTTTGGTTCCCGTTGGAATAACATGTTTCATTTTATCACGTGTTTTTATATGAAAATTTTACTTTGAATATAATTATGTTTTTTAAAATGTGTTGATCTCTTAAAAAGGCAATGGGGAAAAATTGGTGGCGTAACTCCGGATTCTAATTCAAGTTTAATGGCAATATGTAAGTAATTTGTAGAGATTTCCAAGGTACATTTGGTAAAATAATTTAGCCATTTACCATACTGACATTGGGTCCATAAACTCTGGTAGATTGAGCGGGTCAGGGAGGAAACAGTTTTTGAGTTGCCTCCTTGTGTAAGTTGGTTTTTAATTTGAAGTTCTTTGCCATGATTTGTGGTCTGTTGTATAAAAAATAATGTTGGGACTGTGGGGTAGGATGTTGAAATGATCCCTCTAGCATATCACAGTTGTTTCTTTTTTTTTACCTTGGTAGCATGGCTTTTCACCTATCATCAGGATAGATATATGAAATCATTACGTTATAATTTAAAATATAGGCTAATTTCATCTGAAACACTCAATAAAAATAAAAATGGAAAAATTCGGCTACAGGACAAATACACCAACTGGATGTTGTCTACAGTATATTTGCGCCAAATCATACATTTAAAAGAAAGACCTAATGGCGCCAATAATTTTGTATAAATGTGTCAGTCGTTCAAATGAAAAATATCAGAGCACAAAAGCTGTTAATAGTTTATTCAGTTTAGAGATGTCCAATTATAAACTGCTATGAATAACTAATTTTTCAAGCTGTCTCACTCAATTAACATACTCCAGTATAGTAATCTTATTCACCAGCTTCACCAATGAGTTATTTTTCCTGATTTGCTTTTTGATCTTCTAGGGGAGAACCAAACTTCTGAATTTGACGTAAGTTTCTACTTGGAACTTGACTAATGCGTCGGAGGATATTAACTGATGGGTAAGGATCACAAAAGTGATCTCTCATGCGTCTGTGATATGATTCTGGTCCATTTGTAGTATGTGTGTATTTGCACAAGGTGGTCTAGCCAATAAAAATCTGGAGGGAATAAACTTTAAGGTTCAACACAAAAATTATAAAGATATTTAAGGAAATCTCATATATTTATGTCCATCTGCTGGTAAAGAAAATATTAGTTCCAAAACTGTTACTTCAACTGCGTAAAAAGGAAGGTAACGGCTGACCAAAAATTTGTTTCAGGTATTTACCCTTGACCAAGTCGCTAATGTGTTTTTGTCTCAGGCCTAATGCATGAATCTTTCAAAAAATGCTTGTTCAAGGTGAAAAGTACGAGTGCACAATTTTATATTTGGAAAAACTTCTCTGTATGCATTGTGGGGTGGCTCCTCAAAATTTAAAACAATTTCTGCCATAGATAGTTGGAGCCCATACTGTTTACAAAGAGTTACAATAGACCTCCAAATTCCTGTGTATCACACTCCAATTTTGCAAGGTAAAAAACAAAAAATTAGTCGAAAATTCTGCTCATCTATGAATGCCTGTTATGTATACTGTGGAAAATACTGAGATGAGACATAAAAAGTACCCACCATTTCCTAGAACAATAATAGCACCACACAGAAACTGGAGATTACCCTTCGTTGTCAAAATAATATTTTCATTTTGCGCCATTACACGCGCAAATTTAGTATGAATTCTCTATTCCTGAACCACGTTATTCAACCATAAAATTCAGCTTTTCTAGCCTGAAGGATGTTGGTTTATATTTTACCCAAATCTCCCTCTCGTACTTAAATTTCAAGAATAAAGAACACAGTTTTATTACTTAATTTTTATCAAGTGGTTGTCAACTTCTCTAAAGATCTACAGGAGTCTCAAAATGCTTTGTAATAATAATTTCTTTATTAATAATTATTCAGTTAGCGTTCCGCTGTACCATATTTACTTTTCTTTCTTTAATAATTTGAGAAGATTGGTTCTTTTTGGGTTGTCAATGTTCTTTTTTGAAAAGAGAAACCAAAGAATGTTGTAATATGAATGAAAAATCAAAAAATCTGATAATTTTAAATTCTAAACTCATTTTTCATTTTTCTCAAAAACTATAGAATTAACAAAATGGTAAGATACATATTTTCATAGAATGACATAATAGTATTTAGCGACTATAATTCGTCATTTCAAATACATAGGTAACAATTTATTTCATTCTTTTGTTATTATGTACCTACATTTTGGTTAAGGTAATTGAAGTAGACATGAATGATCAACAATTTTGGAATAACGATAGAGTGATTTTTTTTTGGTAATACGTGCTGAAACTTTTCATCTTCATGACGTCATTCTCCTCATGAAATATCCTAAACTAGAAAAATAAATTCCGAATGCATTAATAAGTATTGGTCACTGATACACATCAGTTTTATGATACATACCTATGTTCTGTAATTCTTACATCGATATCATAACAAACATAACGAATCAACAAAGCTGAAAAATGCGATCAGTACTTTACAATCCTCTGTTTTCTTCAATATACTGGTGATGTTGGTGTACTGATAGCGGTAGGTATTACCGTTTTTTAAGCAGCAATAAATCAAAGAAAAAATACGAATTTTTGGAACTTTCGATTCAGATTTCAAGCAACGACCACGAAGACGAAAAGTTTCATGCTCTTTAGAGATGCTTATATATTTCTTCATCTTGTTGTTCAAGATTTATGAAAATAAACTTTTTGCATGTCATTTCCTCTTTCTCTCCTGCTTCGCTTCATCGTTTCTCTTAGATTTCATTTTCCCTTATTTTCTAAAGAAAACTTATCCATACATCAATCGACCAAAAAGTTTATCTCAACTGAACTCTATTCAAGCAAGTGTTTAATTTATATTTTTCATTTTCTTGTCGAATAATATTGTCCTCTAATTTTATCATTATGGGTTGGCTTACAGTAAATGGGTATAACTTATTTCCATTCATGTCATCTGTACCAATAAATTTTCAAGTAACTACGGTATGTTTGTTCATCCCTAACTTCAGAACTGCTGAACAGATGGCGAAGAAATTCTTAGAATTAAATTGCGTTGTTCCGAGGAATGTTTGAATTCATCCTCCAAGTCTCTAGCCACTCATGGGGCAAAGTTGTCCATTTTTATCAAAATTCATCTTTTACATTTATTTATGGCAGTACAAAGACAAACAAAAACGAATAAAAATTAATAAAATAGAATGAAAAAAACGGATCTTTCGCTCCCTGTCTCTATAGGTGCCTGTATATATATGTATAAGTTCTCCTGAAGCTCCGCCAATTGGCTTGTATCACGTATTTCTTTTATGTAACCGAGACAAGCAGAAAAGCGTTGCCGTTAGTTTTTGCTATGTTTTGTGAGCGATATGTGGTATTATTTTTCTCTGAGCTAACTTTATGTTCAGCAATGGCACCTTCCTGTAACTGTCTACAAAACTTAAATGACGGCAGTTCAAATCTCTACTGAAAAAAATGTATTTTTTTTTTTTTTTTTTTAATAATAATAAAATATTATACTAGATAAAGTACGAGGTGACGTTATACTAAGTGCATTTATTGCATAGGCAGTGGGATCTCTCAGGCAGATGAGGGAGGCAGTCCATAGTGTGTCACTTTAGAGATGGAAATGGTGGAGGGCTGAAGTGCCTGGGCAAAGCCCTCGAGGACATCATGCTATTACCAACAGACTAAGTGGCATGAGCAGCCATGGCCCCTCGCATCGTCCGAAAATCCCTCTGCCAGTACTATGCCTTTTTGTCTCCATCTTAACAAATTTATCAAGAAACAATAAAAAAAATTATAAATAACCAAATAACATACTATCGACGTCTATATATGTATATATAAACGAGTCACCATGTAGCGGACTCGCCTGAATGGCAGATACAGGAGGCAGAGATAGGGTGGGGAATAAAACTTGCAACGTTCACAGCGCGTCTCAGTTATAGAAAGGAAATATGCCCTTGTGCCAGCCTACAATTTCTGTTGGGGCCATGGGGTATTATCTTCTGTGTTCTTGAACAACGACCTGAAGCTTTGCCTGACAAAATTTGAAATGTTCATTATTATCTCTATCATGAATCATAATGTCCCATTAAAATTAATAAATTACTGATTATTCTAATTTTTGTAAAATGTGAAGATCAAGTTCTCTCTATTATTGCAAATTTTATGAAAACTTCTTGTTTATATGAAAATATGTTTGTTTGCTATTGATTTGAATGTATTTATTGTTTTCTCCTTTTCTCCAACCAAATGTCCTAAGTATCCTTATTTCTGCGTTTTATTAATATTTAGCAACATTTAAAAGCCAATTAGCCAACATTTAGTGGATGATAACACCCGTAACATAGAATATAATTATAGTTTGCGGATTATAATATAGTCATAGATAAGTAATGCTCATGGTTGTAAAGTTGTCCATTTGTTTGATAAAGATAAACGAATTTTTCAATGTAATAAAATTTTATTTTTGTGTCAACTACGTAGGAAACCAGTAAATTCTACCAATGGTAAAATAGAAATGTAAACAGCGATAGAAGCGCTGTTGGTGGTTGTCCTATGTTCTTTAAACATCATGTACTATACTTACATCAGTAGGTGTCTATCACTCAAAAAATATCGTCAGTATCCATAATGTCGACCAGTGGTAAAATGTTGCCATCTTAATTTTATCAAATCTGGTAAGAATTCATAAGAAAAGGGAAAATATAGATTACAAAATGTGGGATTATAGTGCAAAATACTTCGAGGCTATATGATAAGAAATTATTGAAATGTGTCTATTGGTACCTATCGATTTAGGAAAATGATTCATGAGTAGAAAACTAAAAATTACGATAAAAATGAAGCTGGTAATTATTGATAGAACTTCATGTGTGCGTTCGATTGATGTTTTAACCAATTTGTTTTCAATTCCTTCTGTTTTTGAAGCTAAAATAAACATCATAGTCTATTTTATAATCGCATTATCGACTGCTGAATTCACATGAGTAGGGATAATTTCATTATTTCGTGCCAATACAGAATTGAGGTTTTACTAATATCGAAGTAGCCTATTTCACATTATTGGTGGGACACCCTATATACTTACTTACACATACATATTAAGTTTTTTACTTTTTTTTCGCAATCCACCCCAAGCTTAAATGAAAAATCGCATTCACGTCGCTGCAGGCTTCTTATAACGATGTTAAAGTTCTTTTTTTCTTTTCTTTTTTCTGTTTCCAGATAGCCTTCAAGGAATGTACGAAAATAAATTACTAAACGAATTACTGGAAAAATACAATCCGCTTGAAAGGCCAGTGGCTATCGAATCCGAAGCGTTGAACGTGACTTTTGGATTAACGTTGCAGCAAATCATAGACGTAGTAAGTACTTCAAAATGACGAATAAATTAAACCAATTTTTTTTTTTTTTTTAATAATTTTATTTCCCCCATATTTTCGGTCTTTAACACACAAACCGAAATGTAAAGCCTTATTCTGCGAGAAACATTTCTAAACCTTAGAAAAAAAATTTTCTCTTCATCCTCTCCCTTTTTTTTTTTTTATGTATGTGGCAGCTCTTTAACCCAGCTCTAGCTGAGTGCTACACAAGCCATTAATCAAACGACCATTTATTATAGTCGCCCAAATGTTTTCTATTTTGGTACAACTTCGCACGTACACACTTCGAATTTTCTATCTTTGTCACTATCATTTATTCTGTATAAGTTTTAATGGAAATTTGACTCAAATTGAATTACCACCCTCACCAACACCACCACTACTATTACCACCGTCACCGTCACCATCCTTATTGCATGAATGAGAAATTGTGCACCATTCTTGGTATCTGTCAAGTACATAGGCTTTACTTTTAGTGATATGAATTTTTTTTCTTCTATTTCCCTCAGATTGAGTTTTTTTAAATAAAAAAAATTCTAATCGACGACTGCTTTTTATTTACTGCATTCTACTGGGAATTATTTTAAGTGTTGAGTGTGAAAACTTGACGTGAATAGAAAAAAAAAAGTTTGTCAGGGGATAAGGGTTGATAAATTTTCGGTAATGATGATATTCGTACTTTACATTTGGTTGGATTATGCTGAATTCACTAAGTATAACTTAATCGACTTCAACGAAACGATTTCACGATATAAAAGAAAATTGTGAAGTAAATGTTAGGAAATATTTCTAATAACTTGGTTTTATTAATGAATTTTTGTTTTCTACTCTGGTTCTGCCGTTGAATGTCTCTTTTCGTTCTTTGAAACTAATGAGTTTATTCAGAAAGGAAAATAATAGTTTCGTATATTTTTGGCATTTCGTATTATATCATTCAGCGTAATACTCAATTTTCTTGATAAAAACTCTGAAAAAAAAAAATTATGTGGAATTACTTACGTAAGCTACTTATCTACTTAAATATGTGTTTTTTTGTTTTTTTAAGTGGCATTAACTACACATCGTGGCCAGAATTGCATAATTTGATTTATGAAATTAACTTATAAAATTTCACCCTAATTGGTTTATAAGTTGACGAGAACTTAAAAGTGCATTTTTCGATAATGCTAAATGCTTGAGAAAAAATGAAAAGCTCAAGTAGTAAAGAAAATATTAAAAATATCGCAATATTCAATATGTTTTCCATTAGTTTTACTTTTTTCAATTTCTCTTATAATCATAGAGAATTTTCATCATCAAAATAAAATTATTAAATGATTCTAGCATATATTTTTGTATCATATTAAACAGGTCAAGACCTCTTATGTAGATAGGTAATGAATTATTTTCAAAAATTTTGACACAAATTTCATTGGTTGCCATTGTCAGAGGCTATAATTCATTCGATATGAATTTTAATTATGAAGAGATAGGTAGGAGGTGATGGCATTGTAGAAGTATGACTTTCTGGACCGAAAAAATGCTTTTTAAAATAAAACTTACATATTGTTAATATATATTCGAATAAAACAAAACTGAGGTAAAAGTATTCACGTTTTGTTGTCTACAAGAACATACATTTACACCGAGGTGTAGATACACCTTTGTGCCTACTATTTGTGTCTGTTTGGCTAAACATAGATTAAAATCGAGTTCACTCTGTGATCCTAGAAAATTTCGTTTCTAGTGCACAGCATTAATTACAATAATTAGTCGCCACTAGTAATGGACAGGATCAAACCCTTCTACTTAATCAGTGAAATAAATACTCTTAAGAACATATAAAAGAATTTTTCTGACGAGAAGGAAACGATGAATAAGACACTTAGGTCAGAGTAAGTGATACAAATTTGTATCACATCCTTAGAAAGGAACTTTTTCATAGCGTGGCTAGATCAGAACACTCTGAATTTTTTGAGAAAAGTACAAGTTTCTTTCTATTTCCACTTCAGAAAATCGAATACTTTCTATAGAGAACTAAAGTCACAATTTTCCAAATCGAATGTGTTGTTTTTAAAAAGTTATAAAAATTCTTCCATTTTTTTTTCACATCAATAAGACCGTTTTAAAGGCCAGTTAATTTCAAATATGAATTTCTTTTTTATTTTTGAAAAGTAATCCCAATAATATCACATAATCATTAACTTTAGAATGATTTAAATTCGTACGCCAAATTTGAAGCAATTGGTATTTCAAGGTTCATGCACTCCCCATGTGAAAAATGGTTTAATTATATGGGATATTTACCTTCATAAAGGCTCTTGCCTTATTCCAACCATGTCTACTAATTGATTTTTTCAATATTTTTACGTTTAAAAACGTATGAGGGAGGAGTTTCGAGTTCTATCCCCAATTTTTCTCTGATTCGAGCCTAATAAAGGCCCATATTGTTTGGTTTTTGAGTGACATTGTATTCTCGGCAAATTGAAATTTTAATTTATTCGCAATCATTGTTTTTTCGCCTTTTGTTTACCTGTCATGAGATGTCGAGGTATTTTATTAATTTTTGTTTGGAGTTTTTCCTTCTTTTTTCCCCTAGTTTTCTCCCGTCGTCATTACTTTTTTTTTTTTTTTACTTTTTGGAAAAATACAAGAACAGCATTCTGATTAGTAAGGCTTTTGGTTCGTGTCGACGAGCACTTCGGTTGAACGAATTTTCCATTCAGTTTAATTTCATTATATTTACGAACGTATTTGTACCAAGTGAATGTACGTGCCTATGGTTTATGTGCATTGAGAATGTATGTATGTACCTACGAGTCTTTTCAGGGCAGATTTCAAAAACCGATGGCAAAAACCACCATAGACTGATAATGATGGTTCAATTTTTTTTTTATTGTATTCGTAGTGAATACAGTTTGGCTTTAGCTTTAACTTGTCTTGAGGGTGACGGAAAGAGAGGACAGGGGTTTGGTATTGAATAAGATTCTAATGAGCTTTGGTCATTACGAGGATTTGTCTTTTGTGGTGGTAAGTTAGAATAATAGCTACACAATTTATACAAAATGGGAATTGAAACGTGTGTTCTTGGGTTTTACGAATCAATTGAGCGCATACGAGTGGCAGACGGAAGAGGAGGAGAAAAAATACCAAAATTAGTGAGAAGTGAAATCGGCACTTTCGCCTATTTTCCAAAAAATTGATTTTCAAAATATCGTCATGCGTGTTCGTTAAATAAACAATCAATCATTTAGGCACAAGGATGTGAGCATCGTACATCGTACTTACGTCATGTGAAAGATACATTTTTTAACAAGACTTTGTAAGGATTATTTTATTCGTATGAAAATATATTCCTTTCGGTGCGAACAAAAGAAACGTTTCCACATTAACATTTTATCGAAAACCAGCTCAGAAATGTGCAATCTAAATATGTGGAATCTAAATAAAATATTATTTCGATGAAAGCCGCCCAAATGCTAAAAGATTTTTCCATAGTTCTCTTATCGTCGTCAGAATTTTGTCTTGCAAAGAGAAACTATTCGAGAAAAATTTTTACTTAATGACTGGCAGGCTGCAGTCAAATGAAAAAGTAAAAAATAACCTCGGATTTTATTTTACTGAAATTGCTAGGAGGAAAATACTTATACGTCGTTATAAAGAGCAATTTTTTTTCCCCCTAATATGAGAGAGTTCTGTTTTCGAGTTTCGGTGGATTTTTTTTATACCAAATGAAAGCCCACTCGCAGCCAATTTTCTTGAAAATTGTGTATGGAAAGCATAAAATTTTATTAAATACAAATTTTCCTTGCATTTATGAACTTCAGCTCGTTTTATTGCCTAGTTTCCGAGTGAAATTTTTTCACATTTTACCAAAAAACATTATTTTTTTATTTTGGCTAGATATCTACGGTGATGAACCTCAGGCCTATTACTGAATATAATATGTAATCGCAGACAACCATAAAAATTTTCTTCTTGCTTTGATCCCAAAAAAACTCGTAAATATTGTACCATACTTTTTATTTCGAACAAAAAAAAAAAAAAAAAAAAAAAAAACATGTTGACCAAATACCAACGAAATATTTGTCATAAATTTCTGTAAGGGTCTTTTATAGCAAATTTATTACCTAAAATAATGAGAATGGTACATCAAGTTTGAGAAAAAATAAATAAATCAAGAAGTTTTTAAATTTTAGCCCATTTTACTATAGGTACAAAAGAAGAAAAATTTCTTTTAAAAATTCTCCTTTAATCAGCGCTGTTTAATTTCTTTTTAACCTAAACGCTCATCTGTGCTCGAAATACTTTTATCATACTTACACCGCTTTAAATAAGAATACCTATAAAGTTTTGCAAAAACAAATTGTAATTTATGATGATTGTTTATACATTTGATAAATATAATATTTAAAAAACCTGCGCTAATACTAAGTAAAAATTAAAAATTTTTAGCACCAATATTTTTAAAAGTTTCATTTCGACTCTGTAATTGAGTCAAGTAGTGTTTGATTGTGGGTCACATAAAAGTAAACGTAATTTTTTTTCATGCTTCGGTACTCGGAAGTAGGTATTTAAAATTTATTTAGGTATTTCAATTTCTCAGTGATAAATTATTTCCTTTGTGAATTTAGGTAGGTACCTATGTAAATTTATCCGCCAGTAAATTTTTCTGGGAGGTTTAGGTTTTTTACGTGTAGCCATGAATTTGTAGGACTAATAGGTATGACTCCCTTCATTGCCGATGTAGGGGAGGACCCTATTCTGAGGAGTTTCTTGGATGTATTATATTAGTTTTAAAAAGGAAATAAGCGATTTTCTTCAACAAATCTGATATAGCACCTGAAGCATGTAGCCTCCGCTGTAATGGTTCTCGAAAATTGATAAAAAATTTGTAATTAGATCCACGAAAATGTATCTCACTCTTTCCTTGGAAGGTGTTATTGTAGAAAAATAACCTAGTTTATAAAATGAACGTATGAAGATTTTAAGTGTAATATTTTGTTCCTATTTTGGATTTTCCAGAAACTCGAATCCATCATTTTGAAGGTATAATTTGATATTTTTGATTTTTGATGGATCGGTTTTAGTCATTTTGAGTAAAATTTTCGGGATTGACAAAGGTATTGAAAATATTAATAACATGTACCTATAGACCTATGTTCATTGAATTATATCTAAACCAGATCTTATATTTTAGTTGTAAAAATCAGAAAGGTTAGATTTCTTATGGTTTTCACTTTCTCACAGCCAAATGTAAATCTATATTTTTTCCAAAAAAATTTGTATACTTCATCTGTCACAAAAAAGTAAATGAAATTTGAAAAATTTTCAAATAATTTGTTCGGTTAGACCTAATGTTACAATTAGATTAAAATAACAAATTTCAATCAACTAGAGCCTCTCATGAACTAATGTGGATCTTTCTATATTTCTGATAAAAAGTAGATCATGATGTACCAAAACAAAAAATTTATTCAAACGAAACTATGAATTTAAAAAAATTTTTCACCCTGAATCTTGTGCCAAATTTTCAAAAAGCAGGCCAACTTCAAAGACATATCAATTCATGTAGAATATGATATTGTTGTTCAAGACTTCTGTGATCCCCTAGGTCAATGAAAAAGTGTTCCTTTAGGCCAGAAAGAAAGACATCCTTCCACCAAAAAAACTGTTTTACAGAAATGTTTTTTCGAGAAAAAAAAATCCTGTTTAAAAATTTTAATAAAAAAAATTGATTGTTGCTGACGCCTATGTGCAGGATTTACCTATAGGTTGGAGGGGGGCTTTATTAAATTTGAAAACCAATTTCATTCGGTCCATTCGTGAAAATAATTTTTTTAGGTTTTCTTTGAATTATAAAAACATATATTATAGTATTCTAAGGTGTCCAAGTTTAGTAGTGGCTTGCCAATTATACGTAGTATATTTTTAGCCATGGACGAGGGTTTAGTAGATATTGTCTTATAATGGGTTGAATTTCATCAAATGAAAATCACTTGAACACTCCTTGGTCCCTCACGTGTCATTCTCTAAAAAGTGAATAGGGAATTGTATTTCTTCATCCTAATACAAAATTTATTTACAAAAAAAAAATTCACATCCCCAAACAAAAAAAAAAAAGAAAAAAAAGAACTGAGGAAGGGTCCTTAACAAAGTAGCCTTACAGCACCCTTACTGTTGTTCAAAGTGCTTGAATGTTGTTTTTTCTTTTTGTATTGGATCATTATGTTCGAACAGAAGTAATTGGAAACTTTTATTCACTGAAATATAATACATTCCACCGCTCGATGAGTTTTACCTGTACGTTACAGGTCTCAATTTTCGAATATTTAGTTCATTTAAAAGTGAATTTTGTATCAATCACGAGAACACTTCGGAGAAAATTGTTTCCATTTTTTTGAAGCACATAATGTGAATGTGTGAGGATGAAGCAGAGGTAGGATGTTTTCGTTGAACTTGAGTGAAATTTTTTCTTTAATTTGGACAGGGATGGATCCATATATCTATTCATTTTGACAACTGACACTTTCTCCTCTGTTTTCTTACTTGGAAAATAATTGCTTTTTCGCAGATTTTTCACTTAGGCTGTTCCTACATTTGAGGAGTTCGGGCGACGAATTTTCAATCAAAATTCAACATTTCTCTTTTATGTACGTCCGTCGAAATAATTCTCTGGGACAAGTGGGTCGATGGAACAAGGAAATAAGATTAATAAGGTGCTTACACGTAAACCAGCAGAGAAGCTCAAAACGAGGCTCGGAAAAATTTTTTTTTTACTTCCCCCTATACATCGCACAAAGAATTCTATCACAAATGAAATTGATTGCATTTCCTCGTTTTGACGTGGAATTAATCTGTAACGATCTCATCGCACCGAATGGGCGCACAAAACAAATCTTTCGTAATCATACCGGAAAAATTAAAGTAAATTTATTGCAGACTTAAAATAAAGGGCTTAAAACAATTTTTGTGTTTTTCAAAACCGAAATTAATACCAAATTCAAACATTTGATTACTGGCTAAGCTTTTGAGAGAAATGAAATTGTAATCTACATAAGCTGTTCTACTCAATTAATATGTGTAGGTTAATTCTTTAATTACTAATTGGTCCAAACCCAAGAGCATATATAAGGATACTTAGCAAAGAGAAAAAAGGCTCGACCTGTCATAATTATATTAGTATTTTTGTCGATTTTGAAGATTTTGTGTTTGGGAGAGGCGTCAGAAAAGACCGTATACACATGTACGTTTGTATGTTCTTACCTGTACATACATACGAGTAAGATACAATATTTGGGTAAGATACAATATTCGTACCATAACTAATTGGCAGATAAAATCTTGGCGATGTAACGGAATGGTATCAAATGACGTAATTAGATGATCTACATTTTTGTTAAGAATACTTCTTCACAACAAGGTATTCCACAACATTTATCTTAACATTTTATTGATTTGTTTGAAAAAACATAACTGTATTAAAATGTTTGACCCTAAATTTCTTATGAAAAAGGTCATATTCATTTTAGTCATCTGACATCTCTCTCCCCTGTCAAATAAGTTTAAAGGTGGTACTTCTTAACTGAGTAGTGAAAGCATAAGTATGGTTCCTATATTGATGATGCTATAACTTCAACTTAAAATGACAATACAATACATTCATTTTTGAATTGGTATCAAAATGGTGGGCAAAAGGGGGTTTAATTCCGCCATTGTTTTTCATTTCACCAACTAAAATGAAAAATACTGAAGAAGAAAAGAGGAATACTTAAAAAATTATTTTCATTTTAATTTTTCTTCAGTTTTCAAGTTTTTGGAGGACCTGGATGAGCCTCTTATTTTGTCCCCGATTCTGTGGCAGATACCTTAGCCACCCATCATTCATGACAGGTTTGGAAAAAATTATTGACCGAAAATTTTTAAATATTTCTTTCTTTTTACATCACTGTTTCTAAATCGCAACCTGTAAATGAAAAAAAAAAACAATTGAGATAACCTCATTTAGCTAGCCACCTATGCAATAAGTTTAGATTAAAACCAAGTTCTTAAAAAATATGTTTTTATACATTTGAAAAAACAACAAAAAAAAAACAAAAATTTCATTCCTGGTTGGAATTGAACATGGTGTACTTTGTATGAAAGAACATGTCATTACCAATAGTGATAGTTGTAAGTGTTAGATGAAACTTGAGTTGAAAATGCAAGCAAGTTGATAAGTGATAACGGACAGAAACTAAACCCAATTTTAGTACTCTAGATGTTAGTACACAAACTATGCCACATTTAATAAGTGAAATAAAAGTGTGTAAAAATGATTGTATCGTGAGTATTGTGTCATGTGTTGAAGTTATTGCATCTATATAGCAATTACTGTAGTCATGCTTTCATATTACACAATGAAAAAGTAAAATCTTTTCTCTCATTTTTCAGAGGAGGGGAACGTCAAATGACTAATATATATTACGATTCTTGTAGGAAATTTAGTGCCAAATATTTTCATACTGTACTTACTACTTTAAAAAAAAAGAAAAAAAAAACATATTTGTTGAGGTAAACGTGAAAAAATGTTTTGAGAGCATATTCACCCCCATATCTGTAGGTGCTAGCAACGAGGGGATTGTGACTTTTAGTATGTTATTTTAGACGCCTAAACTGACTGATTAGTAATCAATCAAAATTATTCTAATTTTAGTACAGGAAAAACATGTCAAAAAATGGCACAAACAGGAAAAAAATCACATTAAAGGTTTCTTTATTGAAAATGCTTCGTTAAGTCCCCTCTAATATTCACAACTAAACTCAACTTCTAGATTTAGAGAGATACCACCACCAATTGTGGATAATATTTCCTTAATTAATTTTTTTTAAATATCTCCAAAAATATGGAAGATACGAGATCGCAAGTTCAGTAAAAAATTATTTCTCTTTCAATTTCAAATCCACTGATGCATAATAAGATTAAACTAGGAGCCGTGGGAATGTCAAAGCTAGTCTGAAAAACCAACCAAATATTCGAAAATAATAACTCTAAAAATGTAGGAGATATGAGTTTGAAATTTTAATAAAAATTATTCCCCTTTAAATTTGAAATCTATTGATGTGGGTATAATGTTACCCTCAGTCATTTTATAGACGTGTCTGTAGGGAGTTGCAAGTCAAGTCAGTAATTGGAAAATCCAGTTATATTCCAGGAAAGTTAGGGTTTCAGCTGAAAATGAATCACCCAAACTGAAATTTTTTATACATTCTTACTTTGTCCTATGAAACGACATGCTACGAATTCCCGTGTCCCATACAAGAGTTGTGCTCTAGGAGGAAAAATTGTGTCACAAAATGGTTTTGCACGTATATTTCATTCCGTTTTTAATATTGGAAATGTTTAACCTGAGGTAAAAAGTACCTTGGTCTAATGGAGCTTTACTAGTCCAGTATTATACAGTCAAAGTTTCCAATGTATCCTAGACTGTGCAAGCAATGCAAATGGCGTAAATTTTATTTTTCAGTGAAAATTACTTACAAAAGTTTTAGATTTTAAAAGTTTTATAAAAAAGTTTCCAATACTTTTTTCTATAGAACCAATTGTTTTGTAGAAATTAAAGGTTAAAAATTAGGAAAATTTTCATCATTGTACGTAGAAAGTTGAAAAGTTTCTGATACTTAGACCTAAATGTCATGAAAATACTTACAGAAGAGACTTGAAAGTTATGGACATTCTTTAATATATATATATATATATATATATATATATGTAGAGTTAGAAGCCCCAAAAAAGTACATCCATCAAATATATAAACATTACTTTTAGTATATTGTTTCACAAGACAGAGTAAGAATGTGTCCAAAGTTGGGTTTTGTTAGGGGCTTAACGAAGCATTTTCAGCAAAGAAACCTTCTATGGGAATTTTTTCCTTTTTTAAACCATATTTGTCCACGACTATTTGTTCGAATAAAAAATCTTTCTTGATTGGACTACAACAGGCATCAGTAAATGATTCAAAATTTCAAATAAGAAAACATTAAAATATGTACGGAAGTACACGTCTGAAAATTCGGTCCACTGGAAATGAAATCCAAGGGAGTTTTTGGTTTGTGAAGACGTTCGGTGAAGAATATTTCGAAGACAGATTACAAAAAGAGAATATGACCAAAAATTTTCTTGGAGGAAGGTATGCTGCTTACTAAATTTGCGTTGGTAGTACGTTTATCAACCATTTCTTGAAAAGTAAGCAAAAGTTTGAGTACGGTGGGGTGAAAATTTTGAAATTCAAAAATAAAATTTTTCCTCATTTTGAGATGGGAAAGTCGTCCCACGCTCGTGAAAATGTTCGGTTAATCCGTTCCTAATTCATGAAAAAATTAAAGAAAATTAAATTGAAAAAGTAAATTCATAAAATTTTAGGGAAAGAAGCACTCCTTGTCCACCTCTCCTTTCTTGAACCGAAATAATTGTGCATCGAACGAATACATTGAGATAGATTTTGACATTCTCAAATCGGTGGGCATTTTTTATTGATTCTTTTTTTTCGTGATAGTTCATAATTTTTTGATAACAAGCACTCTGACATTGTAGTGATTAATATTGTTATGCGGTTGGTAATTGATTTGTTGATGAATACCCATAGATCCATTGGTAAAATGTAAATTTCTCTCATTTTCATGTCTATAAAGGTAGGAAAATTTTTAAAATATGATATTAAAAATGAGACGAGTTCAGATTTTTTATACATATTAATTATGTTTGTATGAGGTATCTGAAACATTCATAGTTTAAGAAAAAACGGTTCTCACATTATGCGTGTTGGCAAGTTTATGTGGTGTCTATTTTTTATGTTTTTGTGAAAATTCTTCAAAGATCATGTTTTGAGTTTGATCTTAGTCCAAAACTTCGAAAAAATAATTTCAAAACTCATTTTAATGTAATTTCTTTTGAATCTTTTAAATCACAAGAATCCTTCCGGCCACCATATCTCAGCCTAAAAATAGCCACTGTCCGTAAAAACTGATCTGTATTAGATCTGTCAAGTTTTATATCTCAAAGGTAGCTTACATGTATTTTAAGTGAGTGGTTTTCATGCAACATGAAGGGTAAACGTCAAAGAATGTTTCTGGAAAGGCCATGCATGTGTAGTTAATTCTTTAATCAATTCGAGTTAACTTATCTACTCGTTTCATGAAAGTAATCCACAAAGCTATCAGCCTGACATTTTAAAACAATTTATGGTTTCATTGTTTAAACGCTGTTTTGTATTTTCGTTCCTAACTTCCCTCCTTCACCTTTCAAAAAAAAAAAAACCTAATATTTTAAGCACCCTCAGTATTCTTATATAGTGTGTAAGCTAAAGTACTTCAAATCTGATAATATTACATAATACGTTCCAGAAAAGTATATTTATCTTAGCCTCATTTTAACTTTTCACTACTGACATTAGAGTAAATTGCAGTTCATCGGACTACAATATCAACATTGCTATAGGTATGCAACAATTTTCAACATTTTAATCTATTTTTGAGAATTTTTTTCTCTCAAACAAAGCATAAAATACCAATTTTGCATAGAATATTATATCGTTTAATGACACCCTTAGAAAATGAAAAACAAGACTTTTGAATGTTCATTCATTGTTCCTCAGTATCCAATAAATTATTTGGAGTGGTATTCTAAAGGTGAAATGCAACAAATAATTTCATTAAACATAATACGTTCTCTGAGAATATTAATCAAATAAGCATTCAATTTTAATTCTTATTTTGCTTACATTAAATAAACGTTTAACTACGAGATTGTAGTTTTTGTTATGACTAATTTTGTATGATTGAGTATATAGGGACGGGAATTCTTTTTTCTCGTTTATCATCCCAATTCCATCCAAAACGGATGATATACTCGTTCGAGTTTCCGACTAACTGTGAAATTGGGTAAAATAACCTAATCCTTTCGTCGTAATGATCCTATATGGACTAAGTTAGGATTATAAAAGCTTAAGCAATTTTACACGTTGTTTTGGTCGGTTCGAAATCATTCACGTTTCACGATAAAGCAGTCGTCGAATAGAATTTTGAATGCCCGTCGCATAATAAAACGTTCCAAGTCGATGGTATATTGGCTTACCTAATGGGAAAAATTTAAGGAAACATTACTGTGCGAACATGTTACGTTAAATAATAATATTCTTAGTAACTCACCTCCATTCAGGTGTTCGAAACCCTTCAAGTCTCCATCAGTTAGACACTATCACAATGACGTCCTTTTTTTTTAATCATAACCAATTTAAATCATCAAAAATGTTGTATAAAAATGTTTTATTAGGTACATGTAAATTTCATAAAACCCTATATATATATTTATAGCAGAGTGTTCTTCATTTATATACGAGTCCCAACCTCCAGAAAAACAGATTTGAATTATTTTATCGGGAAATTTTTTTTTTTTTTCAAGTTTTGCAAAATCTTAAAACATACAACTTTTCACTATTTTTATTTTCTGCTTTTCACAAATTTTTTTAGGAAAAGTAAGGAGGCAGACCCTGCATCATATTTAATTTTGAATGAAAATAAAATTTTCTTTATTTCAGTTTGATACAATCGGCACCAAGTGACCAACTGACATTTTCGAACCCAACCATTCATTATTTTTTTCCTTTTTAGATGCTTTAATATGATTAAAAAATCTCCAGTTCTTATGGAATAATATTTAACGATGTTTATTGAATTTCAGTAAAATAAGGGTAATCATTTAATGGGTCGGAAAAAAAAAGAAGGTTTATATGAGAAACAATTCTAAAATCATATTACATATGTCTATTAGATATTAAAATGAAAATTTGATTTTTTCCATAACTATTGTAGGAACGTGCTTATTTTTATTACAGTTAAAATATTTACAATCATACAAGCACCATTATTATCTAATTCTTGCAATGGTCTGTATGTAGTATCGAAACCTTTCGAGTTCGAGACCGGCCGCCGCCATTAGTGGTGTATTCGGTTTGGTTTTATTTAGTGCTCCAGAATATGATTGAAAAATTCATGCTGGTAGACCGTTGGCCACCGTATCTCTACCATCCCCTCTCCAACCTCAACGTCATATACGTTCTCGTGCCGCTGGATAAAATTATTTCATTACCAAAGCTCTGTTGAAAAAAAAACGAAATGTCTTCCATTACTCCTTCCAAATTTTTGGTGAATTTAATGTCGAAGTTGTCGTTTTGATTTTCTCAAAGCAATGGATTTAAAAAATTGTAAAGGGAGAAACTCCCTTCGAGTGAATATTATTGTTGATAGTTGCTTTAAGAAAACAAAAATATGAACGAGAGAACGTCGGATTGGTGTATTAACCTCAGGCAAAATCCTATTTTTACAGACTAAGTAGGATTTGTGGTGCTGATAACTTACTAGAGCTTTCGTATTGTATGATAATAACAGACAATTTCTTTGCCAAGATCGTATTAGAAAAGTCTTTGAAAAAGTGAGTAAAATAATGTCTGACATCCACTTTTTGTTTCTGATAGGGTAAAAAATAAATGAGAACAAAGAAAACCTTTTAAAATTTGTGAATTTCGATTCTCTGTAGGCTTCAGAAAGTTCTGATAATTTAGAATCTTATTTTTCAATGTGGGTTCGCTCTTTACCAACGCAACCTATCAAAAATTGATGAGGAAGCGTTGTAGATGAAAAATTCTATTATTCCCTTATTTTTTTAAAGAAATAGAGGCATAATACAGAAGTTAAACTGGTTTAGTAGTAAAATTAACGTATTTAAAAAAATGTTTTTTCGTCCAAAGAAGGAGGTAGCTCTGGCTAGGGCCATTATGATCTTCTTTGTCATTATTTCAGCTTACTGTTGAAGTGAAATAGTCTCAAAAGGATGACTGCGGTAAATTTTTGACATAATTTTGGGTTTAGAATTTTCAAACATTTTCATTGAAAATATGTAGAATTGATAGTAGGTTTATTTTTGAAACTAAAAATTGCATATAATAAGTCGAATGTCTTGATGGGTATAAAATATATTAATTAACGGTAGCATAGTAGTAGAAATAAAAGAAGGAGGTCTTTTAAAAAATTTCAGAACATCTCCGATACTCCACGTAGCTGATTAAATAATGCATTAGGACAGATTAAGACCTTTGACTGTGTAGCACTAGACCAATACAGAACAATGATTTCTGGTTAGACATGTCGGCGCTAAATAGGCAATCTCTGTGTACCACATGACGTACCTTAAACTAAATTTACGTACACCATCCTTGTGAACTTAAGGGATGATCCTCATCAAAAATATTCTAAATTTTATTGACGAACTTAAGCCAAACATCGAAAGTATGCTCAAAATACACGCTGGTTACCTACTTTTATGCCGCCATGTCTTGACATTACAGAATATGAGCTAATGGAGCTTTACTGGTCCAGTACTATAATATGTATAGTCGAAAATTAAGACTATTGAAAATTGATCTCTATTGTAACTGGCCAGGAAAGAGTTTTAAATGTGTATGGTCTCGAGATGAATGTGTTGGGTTTAGAAAATGTATTTTTGAAATTATAACCAATATGAGGCTCTCTTGTAGGTGTTTCTGTAATGTTTTTGTACGTTTGAAGCAAAACTATAGTCACCTCCTTTTCTATCCATTCATACATTAAACGGATATGTCCAGAAAAGTCTCCGAAAATGCATAAAATAGCTTTTTAGTGTCTTACGAGGGGAGAAACAAAATTTTAAACTTCCCCTTCACCATACACGTTTTTTTCTTTTTTTTTTATTGACATACCTAATCCCATGTTACTCGGCTAGTAGAGCCCACTGCACTTATACTTTTAATTTAAACTGTGGATATTTGCATTTCTCAAATTCTTATTGAATGATTTCAAATTCTGAGAAATGGTTCAAGGTATCTACTTATACTTACTTTTAAATGTTGGATTAGTCAATTTAAACGAAACGTTAAAGCTGTGAGTCTATGAAAGCAAAAACAATCAATGCAACTCCTTCAAAAGCCATTGCCATTTATAATTATTCGCAGGTTATCTGCTAAGAATCAATCCTCATTTCTACATAAAAATTCTTAAATACTTGCTTGATTTAACCAGCAATTAACACCAATAGTACGTATCAAGAGTGAAATTTTTGTGGGATATTTCATATAGAAATTAATTGAATTATCCTGCGTTTGTCTCAATTCCTTAGAAAAATTTACGATCGTTTTTGGGTATCTCAGACGAAGTTATACTCGTATTATTGTCTTAGTATGTCATGCCAGTTATGATTATAAAATGACGTCATTGTGATTTGATTACCTAACGAATCTATAAAATACAATATTATTTGTGTAGCTATTGATTTACATGTATATATAAAAAAAAAAAAATCAGAATATGAAATAGACCATCTGTTATGATTATTTTAGGACGAAAAAAATCAAATTGTGACAACAAATGCCTGGTTAAATTTGGTAAGTGTCTAATCTCGTACCAAGAAAATGATAAAAAAAAACGAAGATGTAACTGCATTATTTTTTATTTTTTGAGTTTTTGTGTGTATGTGTGTGTTTTTTTATTAATTTGAATCTCGTATGAATTGTATTCATCATTCATTTTCTTTGAATGCGTACATAAAAACATTTTGAGTTTGCGCTTAATTTTGTTTTTCAACTACTAAACTTTTTTGAATTTATTTTTTTTTTGTTTGGTTTTGATGTTTTTTTTTAACGGTTTGTCGTAGTTAAATACAATTAAAATGAGAAGTACCTAATAAAAAGAATTTAAAAAAAAGTTTAAATTAAGAGGAAGCGGAAAAATTCTTCAAGTTTTTCTTCCGCATTAAATAAGTTTTAAGCTTAAAAATAATAATTTGTAAAAACGAGTAAGTAGTTCATACGTTTACAACGTTTGAAAATAATTTTTTCGTTTGGTTTGAAAAAAAAAAAAATCTATCTAACCTTAGGAAATGGTAATTTCATTATTCTCTTTAAAATTATACAAAAATAAAAAATGTAATGTTGTATAAATATAGAGGGGAAGGTTTCCAATTTTACGGCTTTAGTTAATTTTTTCTACCTATTCGTTTAAATTGGGTAAGTGAAAATGCGTTCTCAAGTGTTTGTAATCGTGTAGGTAGTTTTCATCGTGTCACTCTTGAACGTTAGCATTTTATATTTTTTTATATCAGCATTTAGTACCAAATGTAGCCTCAAACAGAGAGCAAGGAGAAATTTTAATTAAAACTAAGAAAATTCAATGTAAATCTCTTCTGAGAAAACTCATCCGAGGGTGACGAAATTGTGAGAGTAAAATGAAGACGATAGCCATTTGCAACTACGCCTTCAGTTAAGAAATTAATTTTAGAGAGTGGTGTTAAAACATATTGACCTTGAAAATAAAAATACCTGAAGATGATTGTGGGGACTCTCCCGTATGAGGTATAGGGGCTCGGACCCCTCGATGACAGTTGCCGCCCCAAAGGGCAGGCAAACAATCGTCCTTGCGACGTTAAACCCACAAAATACGTTCGATCATAATTACCTGACACAAATACCTGTTAATGATAATAGACAGGGCAACACGATGGTCAGAAGCAATTCCTCTATATGAGATGACAGCTCCAACTGTAGCTGCCAGGTTATATGATACCTGGATTGCGAGGGATGGCGTACCAGAAGTCATAATTACAGACCAAGGTCGCCAATTCGAGAGCTCGCTCTTGAAAGAGTTAGCAAATAAGCTTGGTTTTCAACACAGTCATACCACAGCTTACCATCCTCAAGCCAATGGCAAAATTGAGAGATGGCATAGAGCTCTCAAAGCTTCTATCATGTCACATGATACAAAGAGATGGGTAGACGTACTTCCTACCATCCTCTTAGGCCTTTGATTTGCCCTACAAACGGATACAGGTCACTCTGCAGCGCTACTAGCATTCGGTGAAGAGCTACACCTTCCAGGGGACTTCTTCACAAAATCGAAGGAAGTTAGCCCCAAAATTATGGTACAAAATATAAGAAAAGATGCCAACAATTTTCTAGAACTGGCAGCTCGCCATGGCCAGCCCAACATTTACATCTCGAAACACTTGGCCAATACCTCACATGTATTTGTTAGAGACAAAAAAATGAGATCTGCGCTGGAGAAACCATATGCCGGTCCTTACAAAGTAGTATCACGAGATGAGAAAAACTTTGTGATACTCATTGCAGGCGAACCTCGAACAATTTCAATTGACAGGTTGAAGCCTGCATACATGGTAAGCGACGATAAAAGAATAAAAAGGTTGCAGAGGGAGAACGTAGAAAATATACAGACGGATTCACCAACAAACACAGAAGAATCCGTCGAAAAATGTGAAATAATAAATTCACAATTAGAGAAAACACCAAAAATAAAAAAGTCTGTAAAATTTTCGGATGATGTTACCACTAAAACATTTGATCCGGAGACCCCCATATGCCCACAAAAAAAAGGCAGGCCACTAGGCAGTAAAAAATGCAAAAATTCTCATCCTTCCCGCATGTCTGAGAGATTAATGCGAAGAAAATAAAATTTACTCCAAAAAAAGTAATATCCGCTACGTAAGTTTAAACCCGCTAAAAAATATGCGACAAAAATTGGAATTTGGTGAGACAAAAGAAACTCCGGAGGTAAGCAAACGAGGAATGCCAACAAAAAGAAAACGACAGGAATAAACAAATCCACGTGCGATACGGAAATAAATATCGCAACATGCGTTTATTGTTAAACAAAGATAATCTCAACGTTGTGCCTTTGTAATAAAATTTGAAAAATTTATTCTCTAAGTTTATTTCAGGCATAACTTTGCTTAAACTGATCAGAACTTAACCATAAAACTTGCATACGGCCGAGAATTTTAAGCGCTATCCCCTTTACATGCTGATAAGAAGATGTGAAAATAATAAAACAAAACTGTAATGGTAAATCAAAAATAGCAGTAAATTCACCCGTTTTAGAACTGTCTAATAACTTGGACGTGTTTTCTGAACGATATTTTTGGCTCTCCGTTTTCCTTCTCATCTATTCCAATGTCGCTACCAACCCAAATCTTCCTCAACACGAACAAGAACCCAAAAGTTCCGGAAGTCGCCAAGATCACTGGGCCAATTCCAGAACAGAAGTCGGAACTTGATCGAATTGAGGAGGAACTCCTGATGGACAGGTCACCAGCCGTGAAGAGTGTTTGCGTGGAAATGACAACTCCGCTTCCACCCATCATCTCTCCTCCCCAGACTCCACTGGAACCAACTCTGACAATGGAACCCCCAATGCCGGAGCCAAAGCCAACGGAGACCAGGGAACCAATGAGGTTCCTATTTACAGCGGAGAGGGCAGCCAACAAAAAGGCGAAGATGGCTGCCCTTACATCGAGGAATTCAAACTCCCCGATGCTCAGGCAGCCTCAGTTTAGACATCCACTGCCCCCTCACTCCCATCGTCACTTCTACGCTCATACCAAAAACCAACCACCGAGGCATAGGGGAGAGGACAGCCGGGCAAACTACTTGGCCAAGTATACGCTTGTAAGGAATCTTACGAGTGTGTTGGGGCTCAATAGGCAGCGCCCTGGTGAAGTGGGAGGCCTATCAAAAATGGCGTTAAACCCGCACGTCCCTCTAGTCCTTGCTCATTTTGATCATTTTTGCAGCGCAAAAACTGTTGGGGAGTAGCTGTGGGGACTCTCCTGTATGAGGTATAGGGGCTTGGACCCCTTGACAACAGTTGCCGCCCCAAAGGGAAGGCAAACAATCGTCCTTGCGACGTTAAACACACAAAATACTTTCGATCGTAATTACCTGTACATACTTGCAGGTGATGTACGAGTACCGAATCGTGACACAATAAGATGATGTCACAATTCCAGCCATCTCTTATCTTGATAGGGGATGGTGCAACCTGGCCGTTCTGACCAACGTACGTATTATCTTACATACGTGTGTTATTGTGCATGTAAATAAGCCGTATATAAACTACCCCAATGGGCTCTAAAATTGCCAGTGTTTGCCTTGGTTTTGGCTTACCCGTACTTATGTACGAAGTGGTTGAACACGCTTAAATTCTGTAGAATTTCCTTCTGGTGAGAATATCTCTAACGACAAGGTATTCCACAATGATCTTTGCGAGGTTCATTAGGAAACAATGTTTGGAAGAAAGAAAATTATTTGATGGATGAGTGATGTAACTTGAAGAAGTGCGAGCTACTTGACAAAGCTTAAGTAGCACGAATATTCGTTATTCATAAGGCAAAATAAGTAAAATGCTTCAAAAATTCTTGAGCAGCAAAATAAGTCTTTTCTCCTCGTATTTTCTACACAAAGCACTGCCCCCTACTTGACCATCGAAGTCATGTCGTCGTTATCCTTCCAATATTTATCCTAAAATTTATTGACTTTTCTTCAATATAAATTTTAAGGCACCAGACCTCTAAGCTACGAAAACACCTTACATAAGACTGTCCAACAGCAGCATTTCAATAATTTCAAGCTCTAAACTGAATCTCAAGTAACTCTGTTAATAGTCAAATATTTTTCGTACTTTCGCGTTCAACAGTCTAACATAACTAACACAAGATACGCTTTTAAAAATAAATTAGTGTATTCATGACCCCCTCAACATTGGGAGCGAATGATTGTTTTCTATGACACGTATGTATGTCATGCCCACTTCCACATTTAGTAAAAAAGTTTTGAATTTAAATATTTTTCTTTTGAAATCTTACATTATTTGACCAAATTCCATTCCCAGTGTAATACAACAAACATGAATTTAAGAAATTGAGAATTTTGAATTCTTTTTTCAACGATAGCATTAAATTAAGTGTGAACTTCGGTAGAGATGACAGAAAAACTATTGTATCTTCTAATTACATACTTTGAAAATGAATAGGTACGTTCCATCTCGCTCGATAAGTATTCACTTTGCTCGATATGTACTTAATAAACCCTCTGTCTTTGAATAAAATAAGTTCATTGCTGAAACACAATTTAAAAAAAAAAAAAAATTCGCCGAGATTTTCTTTAGTATTTTATTTTGATCAGACAATATAGAAAAATCTACCTGATTTTCGTCACCCAATTACAGTTACATTATATTGTTCTAGTTCTAAAGAATAAACGTACACGAGCATATTTTACAGATTACCACGAACTATTATTAAAAGAACTAATTTTGAGAAACTAATGAAAAAGTTTGTGAATATTATCAATCACAGAATCTTCTGTACCACTTGCTTCTTATTTGATGATCTTGATTTTTAGTTTATCGCTATCACTTCCTCCATCCATCTTCATATTCTGCCGATGTATTCCTTTCAAATCGCCTTTTATTATTTGTTCTTCGACTTATATTCACTGACACGTTCCTTCATTCATTTATTCACATTTTGATTACAGAAAATTACCGAACGAGTAGCCCGGAAAATTCCATTATTTACGTTACCTAACTTCGTTAAAACTGAAAAAAATTAACTGAACTTTTAAAAATTCCGTAATTATTTTTTTGTTTCGTAATTTCCTTTTGGAGATTCAGTATTCGAAGAATTTGTTGCATTTAAAATTCTCACAACTACGTTTATTGGGAAATTTAATTGAACGTGTTTGTTTAGGTTTGACTCTTTTTGTTTTCATTTTTTCTAATTTTGTTACCGCTAACAACGTGTTCTTCATCAATAATACTAATAATAGATATATATTTGATCATAAAAAATGATATGTCACTGAAAAGCTCATTCCATGCGAGGAGTTTTTTTTTCGTCGGTAGAGAAGCCCCACGTCCAGCTCTGATTGCTTCGAAAAAAAATTAGATGAATATATTATTATTTAAATATATATTACTACTTAATTTTTGTTTCCAAACAATTAATTGAAAAGTCATTTTTCTCTTTTAAATTTTAGTTTGATTTAATCTTAAAATGTTACTGAGCAGTAAATATAAAACTAGTCTGAAGAGAAATATATTCTTTTTTCGATGGGTGCAATTAGATTTTTTCTGCCACAAATAGTTTTTGAGTTATCGATGATTTTTGGTGTAAGGTCCAGTAATGAAAAAAAATCAGTAAATAAAGAAATTATTCTGAAAAAGGGCGTAGATTCGTAAAAACCCGATTTTTATTGCATATAAGCTGTGGACTTAGTCCATCAAGTTTTGACATTTGAATATCAGACACCCTGTACACCCTGCCTCTCCAGCATGATATTGAAGAAATGCATTTCTACATCAATATTTTTATTATTTTTTGTTGCTGGTTCACAAAAACAGTTGGTAAAAAACAATTGGTCTATAGGTACTTAAAACTTATTATACAGGGTGATTCATAAGTGGTTCCCCAAAACTGAAATATGAATATAACTGATATTACCGGACATAACTGAAAAAAAGCTTCCTCTTAACGTATGGCCTATCTTCAAAATTGAAGTGCCCAGAAATGAGGATTTTTTACAACTCCTTCATTTTATGCATATGCAACTTTACACACTCAAGTGTTCTGAAATTGTTTCACGAAAGCTTTTTTGTAGTACCCAATGAGTTTGATAACTATTTCCTCCACTTACCAAAAATTAGGTTTACTAAAATTGGTATAATCGGAAAATTCCTAGTTTGTAGGCTTTTCATCTCCTCCGACTGTTGAAATTTTGAAAATTAGTTTTAAGAAACGGACGTAATTATGTTAATCGAAGGTTTTTTCTTAGTCGTACTCGGTTGTATTTTATTTCATGGTTATGGAATCACCCATGAAACATCCTGAAGAACTTAAATCATAAATAAAAATGTTAAATAGGTATTCGTACAACATACAGAAACTGATTTACCCACATCGCTTCATGAAGTTTGTGGAGTTTTAGATTTGCATCGATAACTTAGATCAGTAATGGAAGTGTATGTCTCTCATATTTTTTCCCTCTCCTCTCTTCAACTACCTACAATGTATGACTAAATTCTCACCATTAGACATACTCAAAAACTAACCCGCAGAGTGAGGATATTCTCTCTAAAGCCATCAAAACCAACTGGTGAAAAAAATAAAAGAATGACTTCTTTATTCAAATAAGACGGATTTCTGCAAACAAGGCAATCTACTCGGCAATGAAAGAAAGACTTACAAAATTGATGTCTTCATTAATCTCCTGTGAGGGTAAAGTGGTGCGAAAAAGTTTGTAGAGGTTATTACACGAAAGACAACGACGAGTTCCTCGGCTTCTCAGTTTATGTTTTCCGTAATTTCCTTATCTATTCGAATTATCGAATAAAAACCGAACTCCAGAGTCCGTATTTTCGATGAAGTTTCGCATTTTCATTCGCAGATATCAACTTTTCAAATGTTATGTAGGTAAATGACGGGGCTGAGACTGGAAGAGAGGAGGACTATTGAAAACCACAATGATGGAGTAAAAGGTGGAGTGGCAATATTCTTCGTAAAATAGAAAACGATGATACTCATTTCCTGATAACTGAAGCAAGCGTGTTGAAGCAAAAGCGACGAAAATGATAGCGTGTAAACTTTCTCACAGTTCATTTGGGTCGAAAAAGAACGCCTGGAAGAGTGGGATAAAGAGACAAAGAAAGAGTGAGAAAGAAAAAAACAGTCTATCAGAAACGAAGCGAAGTTTAAGTTCGAAAATAAAATATTCGATAAGAGGTTATACTTTAGTGTTTTCTTGCCATATACACCATTTTTTGGATGAGATGAGAAAGCTACGCAGGAACCATGAGCTGAATTCGTATAGACAAAATGGCGATGAAATAGAAAAAAAAAAAAAAAAAAAGTCAAAGGTGATAAGGAGTCGAAGGAAAAAGACGTCAAAAAACGTTTTATTCGATGCCTAATGGGGAATACGATGTTCGGGCTTCTTATTTGGCAAACGCACGATTCAAATTGTGAGTAGAATTTTAATACTGGAACGTGTTGGCGATAGAAGAAGATAGGATTTTAGCGGTGGGAGGACTGCCTCAATTTCGATTTTATACAAAAAAATTGATTTCCACTCGACTGCGTAATCCTCTTGCGCTACACTATTAGGCAGACGTAAAGAAAAAAAAGCTGAAGTGATATCACGCTTTTGAAGGATGTCTTTTTTTTTCGCCTTGGGTAAATACATTTTTGGTTCACTTGTAATCGTGAGCTTTTCATGATCAAATTATTTCTCACAGTCCAGCAGCGCAGTGAAAATCATTTTTTGAAGAAAAAAAAAAGAGAAGCGAAAACGTTAATTTGTAGATATCTACTCGCTTCTTGGGAGAAAACTTCTCGTGAAGGCGTAAATTTTTCTGAGGTTTTACTTCACGTTGAAACAGAAGAGTTTTAATCTATCTGAAGAGTAAGCAAATCAAAATATGGAACTCAAATTAATTTTCTCCCAAGAACGTTGATGAGGGACGCCGGGCCACGATACCATCGGCGCCGAAAAATATGTAGGTACTTACATTTTTTTTTATTAAATTTTGTTTTCGGAACTAACAAAGGGGTCCAGGCCCCCAAGACCCTCCCTTTATCTACAACCTTTTTTCCCACGTTTTTTTCTCGCTCGCCTCTATACTCTCATACACATTCCTACTTTTATGGTAAAGAAAAATGAGAATTGTTCATCCATTAGCAGATAGTTTTAACCAAATAAAAATAACGAAAAGTATATGACTTGTAAATTGTTTTTAGTGCAATATTTTGAGAGTATACTCGGTATACCCTAAATTTTTCTTAAATTTATTGACTGTATACTGTGTATACCCTATAAGCACATCACTAAAAATAGATGAATAAAAAATCTAATCTAATGGAAAATTTTCCGTTTTAGTATTGCTTAGATTGTAGTGTACGAAATTCAAGCAGGAAGCGTATAATACAGTAGTAACAGGTCAAAGGTAGAATCAAAGAGAGTGGGTTTGTCTGGATGTTCACTCCATTTAATAATCCAAACAATCAAATTCAATGGGATTGAGCGCACACACATTTGCCTCACACGCATACTTACACTTGAAGAGACCCAGGAAGGAAGTTAATACATTTTAAAGAATATCATTATTATATTGTAAAAACACAAACGGACAGGAACTGAGCGCATATTGGGTATATTCACGATAATAATCAAGAGAAAAAAGGTATTAATTTATGTTTAAAAGAAAGAAATAATCTTTAATTGTGTCCAAGAATATATAAAAAAGTGGAGGTACCAACATACTATTTGATGTAATAACTATGAACTTGACCACAATAAAGAAAAGAAACCTTCAAGATGACAGGAAAAAAAATTTAATATATTCATTTTGAAGTTAATCGAGAACAGAAAACAAGTTTCAAATCAATGAAAAAGAGCCATGTTGAAAACAATGGCGTCCAAAATGAAAGTGCCGAAAGATGAATTTAAAAGTTGAGAGCTTAAGGCAAGAAGAAAAAATGGTCAAGTTTATACGCAGCCAGCAGTAGGTAGCTCCATTCTTCTAGGTGAGTGCAGAAAATCCATGAATGAAAAATAAGAAAGACAAAAAAAAAAGAATTCAATAAAAATTAATGGAAATACGAGGAATGCGGGTGGACAGCAAAATTCATTTGGCACAATATGACGTCATGAACTGGCTTTGGCTTTTTTTTTTAATCGTAAGTATGACAAAAAATCCGAAAAATGAAAAAAGACCCCACTCAGCATTCCAATACACAAAAATATTAAAGTTTACTAAAAAAAAAATTCAAAAAATAATTGTCTGACTGCAGATTTGAACCTACAACTCCGGCGTGCCATCCCTAACTTAACCATGAGCCACGGTAGCAGATGCTGAAATTGGTTTGTCACAGACATACAATCACTTCTCATTTATGTTATAATCTAATGATTTATGATGTCATTGTGCAAAATTTTGCTGTTCATCCACTTTCCTGAAATATGCCCTACATGCTAAAAGATATTTTTGGGTTTACACATCAACCCTTCAAGGGTATAGCCACAACGGCACTCACGTATTTTTTAATTTTTTTTTCCTTCCAGTGTAGGGAGCTTTACGCTACAATTTGAGAAGAAAGCATTTCTGGCCATTTTATGAAATAAAGTTTTTTTTTTTTTTTTGATTCTATATCGTGCTCAAAAATACTACTAAAAGTCTAACCCATTCTTCAAGCATAAGAGTAGTCTGTCTGGTGAAATTCACTTAAAAACTGGGTGTCATCACAAAACAAGTAGAGTTCCCCTTTTAATTACAATGTCATAAACCTCGTTAGCAAGATAAGGATTCCACCATTTTTTTCTTTTTTTTTCTTCAAAATCTGTCATTCTTTAAAAGTTTTACTCGATATACGAAAAAAAATAAAAAATAAGACCTAATTTGGACCTACTGCGGCTGAAAAGTTTTAATGCAAAAATATTCGGTTACGTCCTCCTCTTCGTATACAGAAAAATGTTGTTACTTTTCATACAAAGGGAAAATAGAATTATCAAACGATGTTATGCCTACAGCTTTTTATGACAAGCATCGCAGATGGTTGCCATGAAACTTTGTTAAATTTTCTTTTCTCAACTACGAAAATCCTACTTTTCGAAATGATTTCGAGTCGTTAATAAATTATTAATTTTGGAAGGGTGCTTTAATAACAAATCTACAATGACGACTCTGTATTTTCGAGCATAGAAACGATGCCATGAGAACGGAACCATTTCTTTTATTTAATTAATTGACGTTATACAACAAGTAACGCTGCTGGACCGTTTGCTTACGATTCGAATGAAAGAATATGATTTATACTTTCTAAGTACTGGATGTATGGATAGGTCTTTAATTCATTCGAAGGAGGTCGGTGAAAAGTGATCAGTGACTATGTTTATCAAAACATAATAATATTCTTATTTAGGCTATAATTCTCGCGAGATACAAAATCGTACTTATCTGACAGAGTTCAGCTAATATTCATTTATTGGTGGCAACTGACAGCAAGATCACGAGTTCATGTAACACTATTCCAGTACCTATTACTAAATATTTCACATGCCCAATACAAGCGATCTGATTGCATTGATTCTTTTGTTTGGCACTTATGGTCCCTTGTTCCATTTTTCCCAGTATAGCTGTTATGTTATCTGACAGTAAGTTTCGAATTTTCAGTTACATTTCACTAATAATCGATGATTCTGGAATAATAGATCGATAAGTAAATTAATATCAAGGGTATAGATAGCTTGGTCCGAAGGGAGGGGTCTACACCTTTTTAATCTTTAATTTTACCCCTTTTCCAACACAATTTCACTACCACCGCCAAAAAACACGCTATTTTTTTATGTAGTGTCTTTTATTTTTGAGCTATGATGGCTGTCCAGAACGCCAGAACTTTATTTTTTTCTACGCCCTTGACTGACATCACGTTTATGGTTTGACAAAACAAAATTAGCAATGCAAGAAAATTGTAGGTTACTGATTCCAAAAATCCATTTCTGTTATTGGAACAGATGTATCATTGTCAATATTGATTCAGATAATTATAAGTATTTGATTTTGAAGAAGTTGGTTATGAATGCTTGAGTAACCCTCGAAATTTCTATCTCTTTACCCTACGACAGCGGAGATAATAGGCAAAATGGTTGACTGAAATTTGGTCTGAAATAAAGTTTTTTGGTGAAACCGAACTTGATGATCTTAAACTTCTGAAAAAATGAATCACGGTGCCTACGTCACTGAGGAGGAAAAAAAAATTCGTACTTACACAATTCGAAAAATGTGTTTTAATGATAACATTTGGGAATTATAAAGATACGAAATATAGGCTTAATCAGTTTCAATATATGCATTCACCTTCGCTCATTTCAAAAACAAAATCTGAGAGCGTTTTTTGGCTGGAATCAACTTTTTTTTTCTTTCAATTTGTACGATATCATCAGCTGTAAATATACTCGACAACTAATTTCTTAGAAATTTCAAAAATAAATTTTTCCTCCACTCAAAAAGTGCGTTCACGTAATTGTTATTTACAGTCGATTTTTGAAGATTCGTTTATGGTTAATCTGGTAAATTTTTCGTGCTTTAATTTAGCGCATTTGATATAAAAACAGAAAAAAAAAAGAGAAGATCAACTCTTTAAATCTGAGTTAAAAAAAATATTCTGTTTTTGTGGGCACCAAGCCAGCAACTGTTGTCAGAAGTCACGAAGGGGGAACGTTGGACAACGGATTGAACGTATATCGTCGCTTTAGTTTGAAAGCCTCGTAACAAACATGTAAATTCTGCAAAAGACAATAAAGACTGCAGTTTTTATAGTAGAATTTTTTATCACATGAAGTATGAGCTTTTCAAACTGGCATTTAAGAACTCTTATCTCATAAAACGGCTTACGAGATGTTCATTTTTAAATTCCTTGATTTTTTTTTCTTCCCTTAGCTAGGTTAAAGAAACCACGTAAAACACATTTCCAGTAAATTCTGATTCACGATGGTTTTAAACCAAGGCGACGATATATGTCTCTGGATGATAAAATACATCTGTAGGGTGTCGAAACATATTTTTGCAACACATGCACAAAACAACGAGTTTTACAGGCATGTACAGCAAATGTAAACAAACAAATTTTTGGCCTGTGATGTAGACGATAATTTTACAATCTCTCGCTCATCCAAATACTGCGCAAGAGTATGTAAACTACTTTACACACTCTTGCGCATCCCAATTCTGCGTAACAGGGTGTAAAATATTCGAACATATTACCATTTTGACATTATTATTCAGTTATTTCGTGAAAAATTATTCGTCAAGTTGCAATCCTATCAAACACAATATTTCAATTTTCAAAAAAAAAACGTCTCAAATGATTCCTCAGCCTCTAATCGAGTTAGAGAGCTGGGGTTTGTAATGATCAAAAGAAGATAAAAGTTAAAAAATTTCCATATAATTTTATAATTATCTTTAGCTATTTGACAACAAATAAACGAATAAAAAGCAAATTAATGGGAGATTTGCGGTATTTTGGAATATAAAATCTCCTCTTTCTCTCAATGATCCCTCAGTCGCTATTCAAGCTAGAGGGATGAAAATAGTATCTTTGAAAAGAGGAGAAAATTTACCTGAATTTAGTTTTCGTTTAATTTTTAATCATCTTTAAAAATTTGAAAATGAACAAATGAAAAAATGCAAATTGATGGAAAAATTTTTTTTTGAAATCCAGAAACCTATCTTCTTTCACTCAATGATTCTTCAACCCCTGTTTAAACTAGAAATGTAGGATTAGTAATGCTAGAACGAGGAAAAAATTTACTTGCACTACTTTCCTTATGATTTGTTTATTTTTCTTAGGTGAACAAACAAACGCAAAATAATAGAAAACTTGCCATTTTTGTTTTTTTTTAGTTATAATTTCCAAAATTTATTTCTTTTATGAGTTTTTTTTATTGGGAGTAAGAGTTGTTGCTATACTTTTTGTTTGTGCGTTAGTTGTAAAAAGTGTGGTGTGCGACAAGTGCTTGTAAGCTGTTATAACTCGTGTTAAGTTTGCAGCACTCCCCTTCGGCTAGTCTGCAAATTCTTCACACTTGTTAAAAAAATACCCCACGTTACGCACTTGTCACACAATATACTATTTCAAAAAAAAATAAGTTTAAAGTTAATTGTTGTGTGGCTATAGTGTGCATGCAGGTTTTGCAGTATTTGTTGTTATTCCTGCTAACATACTTTCTACGTTCCTATTTTTAGCCCATGCAGGATCATTCATGTCATGTTTATAATGTTTATTTCCTGCATATTAGTGTGAAGATTCTATTTCCTTTTTACTCTAATGGGCTGCATACGAGTAATACCAATGTCAATGTGTTAAATCCAACCGAATATAGACTTCTAGCTATATGAATCGTAATTTATTGGCACACTAAGTTGATTTCATTATCCGGGGTTACTTATGATGGGCTTATTTACATTTTTTATGATTTTTACTTTAGGCTGATTTTGGGTAGATACTCGTTCCAATAAAGTACATGTCTTTCCATACAATAATGAACTAAGTCATAATTTTCTTCTGCTAGAATGTGCTCAATTCGTGTAAACTTTTGCAGAATCAATGGGGGCGAGAAAATTTACAACAAATTTTTTTCTGGAAACAAAGTATTGTCGACTTGATCGGGAAAAGGTGCAGGGGGAACCCTTCAATACCCTGTGCCACGGGAAGTATTATTCGGTGTATTTACGACGCAGATGCTACAATGCCTGTCAGTTTTGAGTAACAAATTCTAAAGATAAAGTCATATTTTCAATATTTGACCAAATCTAGACTACATATTATACTTTTGATGTTTGGTAACTTATTTTAATTTGGCATTTTTAAAGTTCCGTATCCGTTTTGTTAGCAAAAAATTTTTCTAAATTTAATTTTTTTTCCCTTATCCATTTATATCAATTAGGAAGTTACTCAAAATTTGAAAATTTCCAGTATATTGATGTATACGTACATCATTTTTCTTGATAAAAAGCGATAAAAATCTGTCTGTCGTTAATTTCAAAAACATTCCATAGTAAAATCATTTTGAGTGATGAAAAATAATTCGAATATTTGAAAGTTTTTCCTTAAAATTGTCATGCTGACATGCAGTTTTTTGCTTTTTGCTAAACGCTGTCACCGAAACGTGCTTAAGGCGTTATGTTACACTTACACTCCAAGACACGCGTATTTTTTGATCGGCGTGTTTTCCCACAAATGACGTAACGACGACACGCTGCTGTTTTCAATCAATATTTCCGATAAGACTTCCACCTCTGTTCTGTAGTTGGATAGTGTATCATCAGTAGATTACGTTATTTTAGGTCAAGAATGAAGCATCGTGGGATTTGAATCCAGAGAAATTTACGTGTAGATCCTAATCCTTAACTAGTAGGCTGTCCAAAACTCCTCAAAAAAATATTATTCATTGTCTCTCATGAGAATACGCTGCGCAGGCATATGGATATGATCAGATGGATAAATCAATAAGAAAATTAGGTAGCCTACCTGCAAAAGCCAAACCACAATAGTGTCTGTAAGGAAATTAGAATCTATACAAATGTGGAAGGAGTAACCGCAGCAGTAACGTAAAACTACGAGAAGAAATTCAACGTAAATGTAAAATAAAATTATTATAAAAGTGGTTACACACAAAGCGTACAAATGTTTCCTTTTTATACGGAAAAAACGTGTGTACAAACTTTATACAAGACGGAAAGTGAAAGAGTGAAAGTTAAGAAAAGTTTAGAAGGATATACTAGAAAAAAACAAAAAAAAACGTTAGTTATCGGTTGAAATTAAATTTTGTGTGTTTCTTTTTTTTTTCCCCTTTACTTATATTACGTAAATGCCTGGCGACGGTTAAATAAACGAGATATAAATTGGACGGAACGCAATTACCGGCTCAAGCGTAAAATAAGTTTTGCCAAACGATGGCGCTGGAAAGGGATGAGGATGAGTGAAAGCACGGCTAGAGCGGATTTAATCTTTTCTATATCCCTGTCTCTCTCTTTCTGCCACTGTTTTCTCCATCTCTACCCTTCCCATATTACAGTCGAGCGAATCAGTGCCATTAAAATAGAGAATACTGTAGAAAAAATTGTTCAAAACTTTTTGAATCTCAGCATGGAGAAAAAAAACAAAAAACGAATAACCCCCTCATCATCTAACGAAGGTTGGCCTATAATTTTATTTTGTATAAATTGGCTCAGTTGTAGCTTATGTAGGTATATCGTTTCAACTTTTCCTTCCTATTTCCTCGTCAACTAAAAACCTTTTTTTATTCTATCGCCTCCCTCCCTTCTGGCGGCGTTAAAAAATTATTATTTACTTCGCATTCTTGGGGAAACAAAAAATGAAAATTGTCCTTCAGTTGGTTTTTCTTCCCTTTTTCGGCAATATAAAAAATTCGAAAAGTTTCGTGGTTTCGTTTTTTTTCACTCCGTTTTTCGAGCACTCAGCTAGTTTTTATCAGAGGTAGAAATTATAAAGCGTCGACGAATTGGAAAATGCAGAAATGAGGATATCGACTTGAAGAAAGCAAAATGACGTTCAATCGTGGTTTATAAAATTCGAGAGGAAACGCAAGGAGTGGAAAAAGTGTCAGAAAAAAATGCGAATTGGAAACGATAATGAAAGAAAATGAAAACGAAACAGAGAGAGAGAAAGTGAGGAAAAACGAGTTTTTTTCATCGAGTTTCTGCCTTTATGGTCTCTTGAAACGGATATTTTACGCCGACGAGTTGCAAATTACGTTGTTGTTTTTTTCTCAGCTGAGAAAACGAAGCAAATTCAAAAGAAAAAATCACACCTTAAGGAGTGAGCCAGAAAGAGAGAGAAAGAGTGTGAGCGAGAAACGGAAATGTTACAACATTAGCGTTCAAAGTGAATTTAGTTGAAAAAAATGCTTTATCCACGAGTGAAATTGAAATTATAGCCAGGTAGGTATCTAACAAAAATTTATCTTCCAATTTTTCTATAAATTAGAAAAAAAAATGGTTCTTTAACTGCCAGGTTTTCAGGGAGTCCGGAGTGGAAAGAGGGAATATGACAGAGAACAGTTTGATACAGCGAAGTAACAAAGTACTTGGGTCAACAACCTGTAGTAGTAGATGAGTTGCTGCACGATTTAATGGAGAGTTTTGAATGCAAATGAGGATATTTTTTGAACCAAAGAAAATAGTTACGGCGCCAGAAATTTCAAGGAGGAACATATATAGGTAAATATTGGCAGTGGCGTAGCTAGAACAAATTTTTTTTTTGGAGGTGCGGTTTGAAAAATTTTTTGAGGAAAAAGATTAATTTTGGATCATTTAAAGAGATGAGAGGTGGTTGAAAAATTCTGAGGTCGTTAACCTCAAACTATTCCACGTCCCTGAATATTGAAGTCCTTTCGGTATTTCGTATGCTTTTGCATTAAAAATAGATTTGTGCCAGTATATATGGCTGTATAGAGAAAAATGTACCTTGAAGCGATTCTGATTTCCAACCCCTATAACTTTTTGACTGACCTTAAAAAAATCCATTTGATATACTTTTTGCCTTCTCCTTCTACCAGTGTATAGAAATAGAGAAAACTAAATATACTCACATATTGTATCTTCCCGTAGGAGAAAGACAGGCTATGGTGGTGAAGTATTTTTATTATTTATTATTGACAACCCTACTGGCAATCTTTCGTGAAAATTTTTTACTCCTCATCTTTTCCTGCCTAAAAAACAACTTAGCAGTAGTTACTGAAATATAACGTTGTTTATTGAAGCATCCGTTTTTTGCACACAAACTTTTAGTAATATTTTTTTCGCCCTTATTCCACTCGTCCACTCATTTTCGTTTCTAAAAAATCAGATTCTCCCTTCCTCTTTCTCCTATTTGAAAGACACTGTACAGTCGTCACTGAAAAAAAACTTTGTTGACTAAGAATCAGTTTCTCGCCCTTGAATCATCAGTCTTGAAGGGGTTTACTTTTTGTCATTGGTTCCACTTTTCCCGCCATTTTTTTCATTTTTAAAGTAGATTCTCCAAACCAAGGTACACTTGAAACCCTTTCGAATGAGATCTGTATCGGCTGTACCAATAAAATTGGCGATCAGTAGTTCCGGAGTAAAAAGGAATACAAGAAAACTGCCTGATTATTAAATATAATTATATCGGTGAGAGATGTATTTGAATTTTTTGATATCTTCAAAAACCACCCCGAAGGAAAAAAGAGGTTTTATTAACTAACTGAAAATGAAGGTATTTCGTTAGATTTTTTCTATATTTCAGAGTTTTGATATTTACCAGTGTTACTGGAAGTATTCAGAAATTTGATTTCAGAACTGTTGATGAGTTTGTGAATGGAAATTTTGATTTTTCATTTAGTGGGATTTTCAGATATATAAGTATTTTTGATGGTTCGGAATTGAGGAGGTCTGCGATAAGTAAACTGCAAAATATCATTTAGCCTAGAAGTAAATCATGATGAAAAAAGTTTGCGTGAAATTGTTTAGTTTGACGGAAAATGTATAACGTGCATGTGGAGATCTGGTTTTAGACCCACGTATTTATTTACATTTTAAGGCATAAAATTTAGTACATATCCAGCATACCCTAACCTCGGAGTAAGCTCTATCATATTGTTCAAAATATGTAGGCCTATTATTATTATGATTATGCTGTCAATTTCAAACCCACTTTTCACTAAAAAACCGAAATATTTAAGCTAATAATTATCACCAGGGTCACTGGCAACGTAGAAATTTTATACAACTTACAGGTACGCCACCTTTTAATGAGCCAATGTAAATTTTACTTTCCCAGTTATTCTCCTTGGAACCATCAAACATTTTGCTGTAAAATTAGAGTTGTGGTGATTCATGCAGATCGATGTGCCTCATGAAAGAAGAAAATGTAAAAAGCTGAATACAGCCAGGTTGAATTTATTGATGAGTGATTGGAGATTGCAGATGAGGTTATAACGGAAAATATGCATAACTAACGAAGGAGAAGTACGCAATTGAAATATTTCTCGATTAGTGAACAAGTACGGACATTCCTAAACCCCTCCTCCCACCTTTTATGGAAAAGCATGTAGGTTCGTATCTCACAAAAAAGGCAAATGAAAATGTACGATATGCGCTAGTACCTACATTTTTCTCTTCATTTCTTCATATTTTTTCATTACATTTTTTTTTTAACGTCGAGCTTCTCGATGCTCACGTTAGTACTTTATCGGTCTAGAGCAACGGCCATTTATATCCATTAATGACGTGCAGCTGGTCGATGTCAAACGTAAAATAGAGAATGCACGTTTTTTTTACCATAGATGAAACCTCTGTTTTTCTTAATAAATCTTGAATATTTTCATATCCGTGCTATTGGGTTTTTGCTGATAAACGGACCATAAACCATAAAAGTCATCAAAATATTTTCTTCGAATACAAACTACCCAGTAAGGAAGATTTTGGTCCTACTATATGTAGTAATGTGACGAAAATATTACCAATTCCAACAAGATGCTGATACATTTTTGTGCCAGTACCAGTAACGTGCTTTGGTGCTAATAGCCAGTGAACAGAAGTAAGGACGAAAAGCTAATACATTTGCTTCGTGACCAGAAAAAACCCCTATGTTTATGCTGTGAAGATAGTTGAAAGCTGGCGCAGCCTGCTTCATAGTATCCTATAATAAGCTTCAGAACTTCAAGAAATTATGAAAACCATTCATTTCTCGTGTCGGATCTTGCTGTTCTTTTCGTTATCTGGAATCGTTCTTTAAATTGATTCTTGGAATTTCTTCAATGTATTGGATTTCGTAGGTGTATGGGGCAATGCTATGGAAAATAGAATCACTTGATCATATACGTGTATCTATTTCGAGATAGGTACACTACATACCCTGCGAAAATGGAGACACAATATATCAATAGATGTAGGTTTGCCTAAATAATAAAAATTTAAATTTTCTGTTACGAAAAGTTCAAAGGTCAAGAAAGGTTAAAAAAAGTAGTTTTTGAGAAAGATACATTGAATACGACTATTTTGCACTCGGTATCTGGTTGGAATATAAAATTGGGCTTACCACTTCATGTAGAATACAGTGAAACTTTCGTTAAAAGGGTCACGTTCACATTCTCTCTCCGATAAAATGTGTTTAGACCAGGTAAAAACATGTGCGAAGTTAGTCATTAGAAGGTCCCATTTCACAAAACGTTTTATTACAGCGAATCATTTCGTTACAATTGAAGAAAAATGCAATGAGCCCAATTTTTCAAAAATTGAAGCATTTGGGGTATCCAGCAAAATGAACCTGCAATTAGATACCCTCCCAATAGCGGACCCTCTGCTAACGGATAATGGACCGAATGTAATGGTCTGGTGAACCAGATATCACCTCTAAACTATGGACAGTGGCCTATTATTGGCCTAATTAGCTTGTTCAAACTTAGTCGTGATTTCTATGTTTTATCGTCATTTTTTGTTACTCATTTATTTGTTTAAAAAAAAAAAAATCTGCCGCGCATCAACCACGGAGTGTATTTTCCAAAATTGCCATTCGAAAACCAGGGGACCGATTTTACTCAAATTCAATACCAAACCAGTCCCTAATAGTCTCCAATTGCCATAAAAATTTCAAATCACAATCTTTTAATTTACGAGAATTATCGTGATGACAACATGGTGAGTTTTCAACACTTTGAGAACCATTTCCTCCAAAACTAACGGATGAATTTCAAAAATGTTAACACAAATGTGTAGCCCATGAATGCTTCTAACACAATCCCAAGTTTCACTGCCATAGTTCAAACAGCGCAGACTCCACAGACTCCCAAAAAGTGCCAAAATAAGAAAAAGTGGAAATATATATATATATATATATATATATTGTGCATAGAAGAATTTGAGTGACCTGTATATTTGTGATCTACGACTCAGGATCCCCGCTTTTCCACAGGGCCCGTCCCCAGGTCTCATCATTGCACTAAATGCAATATAGTTGTTACACTAAAAATGCGTGTATTTTATTACTGTGCTTCTAATAAAAGTACTTCTTTGCATAATTCTATATTTTACCTTTAAATAACGGACACTTCTCTACAGCGGACAGAATGCTTGGTCCCGTCCATGTCCCATATTGGTAGATTTCATTCTATTACATTAAATTACCTACTGCATTTAGAACATCCGATAAAACCACACATACAATTACACTTGGAACTTTGCCAACAAGATGATCAGATAAGAAATTTTAGAAGTCACGTGCTTTATTTCCTGATGGGATAAATTAAATTAAAGAAATCCATCGCACATTATCTACCGAAAGGGATGGATTTGCGATTTTGGCTGCCTTAGAGTCCTAGACCAAATAGAATACTCATTTCGAACTTTCTTCCACATTTATATCATGCTAGTAGTCACCCGCGGGCTTCTCCTCCATCTCGAAATTTACTCCCAGACTTAAAATCCTTCTATGAGGAGACCCTAGTGAGAAAGTGAGAGCCTTAGAGCGAAAGAAGGATAGAGCTGTTTTTTCTTCATCTTTTTCACTTTTTTCTTTTTCCAGTTTAAAAACGATAAAAAAGTGAGCGATATACTTTTAGGAAAATTTGAAATTTGAACTTAAGGAGGCTACAGACTGCCACTAAGGTCTAAGCCCTAAGCGCTCAAAGCCTTCCTTGAGACTACTCACTTGCAGAGAGTAACCAACTGCTTTACATAAAATGGCTCTCTTCCCTCTCTCACTCTCCCCCCTGTTTTCTTCTTTTATTTCATTTCATTTTCAAACCACACAGCTAAATATAGTATGGATATACTTACACTTCAATTTTGTAACTTTTTGACGCTCCATATTTCAAAAAGGGGGTGACACATAGGTATGAAATTTTCTATTATAGTTGATCAGAGATGCAATGTTTACGCTGGTATTTTGCGAATGAAAAGTAGCTCTTATCATTGATGAATGTAACTTCAATGCAAAGTGAATGTGCCTGCACGTAAAAACATGAAGCATCTTTTTACATGGAAACACGTTCACTTGATATTGAAGTAGAGGTTACATGTTCTGAATGAAACGTTAAATCTGCCACGGTGAGGAGGTAGTATTTTGTTTCGTTTTTTTATAATTTTTATTTAATAGAATTTTAACGTTTTATCACTTTCTGATCATTAATTATATAAACTGTCTTTCTCAACAAGATTCAAAAGTGAGTTGACATGATTTGGAAATTGCTCACTGGTTGCACCCATTTCACAAACTCCCTCACATGTAAATGCTCACTTTTGAACCTGGGTGTGTAATATACTATTGTAGATTTGTTAACATCATGAAGGGAAATATGTTTACAGGAGGAAAAAATAATTGCGAAATTTAATACCGACATTAAAATAATATATTATATTTTAACATTCGGCATAATTTAATTTCAGTCAGCATTATAACGATATGTTTGTCAGATATCGATAATTCTCGATACAAATATTTATTATTATCGACATTTTCCTACAATTTTTTCAAGTTTTTAGAATTTAGGTTTTTTTTTTTTTAAATTGTGGATGAAAATTGTTAAACTTGGTTTTCTGACAAAGTATTGATGTGCTACAGTTTTTTTTTCATTCATCTATTCCTTACAAGAAACAGTTTCTACTATGGTGCAAGTACATTTGCATAATTGTGGTACTTCTTGCTTCTAGTCGTATTCACAATATTCGCACCCACCAAAATGGGAATTTCTGTATGTTGAGGGCAAGGGCGTACCGAAGGGCGATTTGGAGGTTTTTACACCCCCATATCTGCAAACAAGTAGGCAGATTATATCAAATTAATTATGTTTCTCTTCATGGTCGGCAATTTCTTAGCATATGTGGCCCAGCAGTCGGCATTTTCACCTGGTACACCCTCTCCCAAAAAAAAGTCTTTCAGTACGCTACTGGGTGAGAGTGAAACTAAATAACTATGTGTATGTATATATATATATATATATATATATATATATTTATTTAATTATATAATTGGGTATATTATATTTTGATTGTACAGAGAAAATGATTATAGTATCGAATTTTTTCTCTCATGCACATTTTTGATGTTTAAAAAAAAACAACTCCAAAAAACTGAACAAAAAAAAGAAAAACAAAAGCACATTACTCAAGAGAATAATGTTTACCGATGTAAACACTCTCCCTAAGGCAGTGGTAACAAAAAGCATTTCGCTGAAAAGAAAGGAAAGAAAGCTCATGCAATAAATTAATCTTAATTCTTTTTTTCAACAAGTTTTTCCTTTTTAACGTTTGTTATTTCGTTTTTTTCTCCCTTCTAGAGTTTAATGTCACCACTTTTTTTCTCTCTTTTTTTTTAATCCCTTAAAAATTCGTTATTTTCATGTCTTCGGGCTGCTACATTTTTATTAACACAGAGACGTGAATTTTATTCGACAATTAATATCGTTATGTACGAAAATGAAGAAGCGTCACACGCCAAAAACTTTCCATTTTATCTATCCTTAAAATATTATATAGTATCCGCGCCAAGACTTTAGGTGATAACCCTAATTTCAAGGCCATCGTCGTGGACTGTTCTCTCTGTCTCGCCTTAATGGCAACGCATAAACAATTTATTTTGTTTCGAAGCGAAACGCGATATTTTTGTGTGAAAATAATGAAATAGCGAATAACAATTTGTGAATTTCAAATGAGTAACTTATTACGTAAAACTTTTGATTGGTATTTGGGATTTGCATGGTGAAATTTTACGCAAAAATATATTTACAGTCGACGCATTTGGCGTTCGGAAAAATCGTTATTTTTCTCACCACGTGCGTTTTTTCCTCCGTCTCATTCGTCTTTTATTACTTTTTTCTTTTTTCAATTTGAAATTTCTCCTCAGGTAAAAGTTTTTTTCAGCAAAAAATAAGTTTAATAATTTCAGGTTCGATGAGATTTTGGGGTGAAAAAAATTAATAAAATAAAATAAGCTCAGTATAAAACACGTATTCAAATCCTGCGGGACTTCAATAAAAAACTGGCTCTATTGATTAATAAAAGCTTACATACGAATAATTTAATAATATTTCAAGAATAAATTCACTGCAGATTTGTTTGGCGGTCATTCAGCTTTTTCTTCCCCTTCCCTCTTCCTCAGCATGTAAAAAACAAATTAAAGTAATGTCTATAATTTTTTTTTTTTGCTGGCGAAGTCTACATTATTAAACATAAAACAAAATTACTATCAAATAAAAAGTTTCAGACAATTTAGTTTTTTTTTTTTTTGCTTGCCTTAAAATTCATTTTGCAGTACAATCAAAATCAAATTTTGAGAACAAATTTGAAAACAATTTTTTACAGAAAAAATGCGGTCAAAATTGCGTTTTTCATTTAAAATATTTTTAGAACTAAAATGACTGAAATTTTTGAGTTCCCTTGTAATTAATCATTAGAATTAGAAAACTTTCCATCTGCGGTAGCCTCATAATTGAATAAGTACGGTTCCTAAATAAAAAATTGATATTCCAATCATTTTTCCGATCCAATTGCTCTAAATTAAGAAGATTATTTTTTGAATTTTTTCATATGAAAGTACTCAAGTACAAATATCTGTTTCCTACAGCGTTTTTTTTCTTTATTATTTTCCCGGTACTTACATAGTTGTCATAAGCACGACACCTGGTGAAGGGAATTGGAGTTTGTGGAAGCTGAAACTCCATTACCTGTACGAAAAACAAGGGAAGGAAATGAGTGATATTATTTTAATAATTAATTCGTATAAAAATACCATAGTTATTGATATAATTGGAACCAACTTTTTTTTGAAGAAAAACTTAGCTCCTCCGCATCAGAATAAATTCTATGCGAGCTCTTAATATTGTTAAAACCTCCTAGACCAGTGGTTCGCAAACTTCTCTGAACTTTGAATGACTTCAAAAAATTGTCAACATTTAGGATCCACTTAAAGTAAAATGAACATTTTATGTGAGGAAGTAGGTGAAGATGAGTAAGTAAATTTAATATCTAGACTGATAAGTACAAATGATTAATTTTTCCTAGTGGAGGTGCAGGTGTCTTGAATGAGTGATGAAAATCCTCGTTACTCAAACTCCGTGGTGCTTTCACCAGTGGTTCTTAAAGGTATGATTAAGTTTAGTTTTTTCAGTTTATCCTTTATAATTGAGGAATGTATAGACTATAATAAACATACTCGGTAGTCTCGGTACAAAAATAATACAGGTAGGAGTACTTAGAGTTTGATGCAAAAGTGGTTACATACATTTTTTTGATAATTATTGTAGTTGCTTGAGATATAAGTGTTATAAAGATGAATATTTTTTCAAAATCATAATAATCTGTAATATTTTGTTATTGGGAAGCTGAAAATAAATATAGACGTAAAATGAACGAAGAAATTATAGCACAGGTATACCTATCATATTTTATGCTTGTTCATACACAGTGTCCCCAATAATTGTAATTAACCATCATATAAATCATATGAAAATTGTAAATTAATACACTTCTTGAGTAGAACTATAGTGCTACGTAAGAGATTTACCATTGGTTATAAATAATTTAATTTAATTTTGAAATAGCTTAAATTTTAAAACAACTGAATAAAAATTGTAACGCGTTTAATTTTCCAACACCGCGCCAAAAATCTTCTCGTGAGGCTGTGGTCCACCGTTTGAGAACCACTGCCCAAGGCAGGCTATTCTGTTTGAAATATAAAAATCGCTGCGAGTTTCTGTCGAATGAAGCATAGGTTACGTTTCATCTCCAAAATTTAAAAAAATACTTTTTTCGTTTTATACGGAGATAACCAATTTAGAGATCGATTTATTTCAAGATTACCTATGTACGGCGATCAAAAATTAATAGGTGGACTCTGCATTCATTGGGTTGGTACAGTTTTCCAGAAACGGTTAAATAAAAAAAAGAAAAAAGAAATAATGAGAATATTTCGAAAAGGGGACAAAAAAAAGTGAAAAATCAGCGAAAGTTTTCGTTTTTCGTTTTTTGTTTTGTTTTTGTTTTTTGTTTTTTTTTGTTCTAATGAGATCATTTGTGTTACCTTTTGGTCGTAGAAAATTGGAAAATGAAAAGACTTCAAATGGCGACGACGTGAAAATCGGCGTTTTTATTCGAGTTTGAGCTTTTTTGTTTTGTCTTCAGATAACGGAGGAAAAATAAAAATTACTGTAGGCAATAACAGCGTTATAGTAACGTACTCTTTGTGTTTGTGCAACGCGATTTTCAATACTAAAAGTCTAATTTTATTGTACCAAGAAACTGTAAAATCTGTTGATCTGTTTTTTTATTCCCAAATGTTTTCGTTTTATTTTCATATCCATTTTAAGTAATGGTTTTCAAAAAAAAAAAAAAAAAAAAAAAGTATACAAATGTTTTATATTTAGGCAGACGAACACATTCGCTGACCTAAATATTTTGTAACAATTAACGGCAAATATTTGTATTAAATATTCATCATCTCCACTCACTAACCTAGTTAATGGCGCTAGCAGATACACTGATGAATAACTAGTCAGCATATCTGCCAGCCCTATTCGGGTATGTACTGTAAGTACACTTTTGGCAAAGGTAAACATTTAGGCACAAAAAGAAGTGACCTGGTAATTTGAATTACACCAGGACTTCAATTGCCTTTCTTTCGAGTAACAGTACAGTATTACTCTATCTGATCTTGTAAAGTCTGTAGACGTTCCTATTTGTCACAAGTTTGTAGTCTGCCTTAGTGGAGGTGAGACATATTTAGAGGTAGGATTATTATATAAGAAAATATAAGTATAAGATATTGTGACGTGATAATTTGTGACATGTTCTTTTTCAAATAAAGTGTATATAAAATATCTCCACTTATTTTGTTGGTCTCTATGAAACTCCAGGCTAAAGACATAACAAGAAAATTAATATAAATTAAAGATACTTGAAGAGAGGATCGCAAATAAAAAAAGGATCTTGAATTTCAAGTAACTACCTACATACCTATCTAATATTTAGTAGTTACCTGTACCATTTAAAGGATTTTTTGTGAAATTTTTGAAAAATACATGCGTTAAAAATTTATTTACAATTATTATTAAGGTTTTTTTTGTGAGAGAAATTATGGTTTTTTGTTAAATAAGTAAATTAGTATTACATTTTTTGATATTTATTCAAGAATTTCAAGAAAAATTTACTAAAACTTGCTGAATGCAAAAGAGTTACTTGGAGAAAATTCAAAAAAATCATACATTTCATTTTTTTGAAATAGTAATATCAAATGAATATTAAACTTCTATAAACTCCTACATGTCCATACCATATATAAAAAAAAAATTGCTATGACACGTAACACGCAAATTTTTTTCTAAGAAAAATCCATATTGAGTGCAAAGGAAGACATTAGACATTTTTAAGTAGGTTTTCTTTGAAAAATCTACTTATAGCGCTTGGTGCGGTATTAGCCCCTAGGGTTTAGGGTGAGTACTTTTTTGTTTCATAGCCTCAGAAAAATTTTGGCATTAATAACTCAAATACATATATATGTATATATGTAGATAGATAGATATTATTCAATTTCTTGTTCTCATTGTACAGGTTGAAATTTTTGTCCAATAATCACAAAATTTGGTACAAATATTTATGCTAAGCGGAGAATCATACTTATCGATTTTGGAGCGAATTGGCTAGACAGTACTTCCAGTACTGTTATTTTTGTTTACATACTGGTCACAAAATACTGAATTTTGGAACAATGCTTAAAAATTAAAAAAAAAATATTTATTATAAATTATTGTAACGTGCTACTAATTTTGGTACGGATCGACAGGATGATACTTCCAGTAAAGCTTTTTTTCCTCCTTTTTTCTAATTTTCATGAATTTTTATTTTTACAAAAATTAACCATATGTTCCTATTTTCTTATTTTTTGTTTCATAACTTTATTATAATTCTTTGGTTTTATTTTTGAAAGTACATGATTATTTACCATACTTTATCATCCGAATTAATTTTTCATTTGAAGAAATAATAATGCTTTTAAATTTCATATTGTCTAATACTTTGACAGCAGCTAACAAATTGCATACAATCATATCATACCACTAACACATATAAACTTACAGATAATTAATGTAACCATAAAAATTCATAATATTCTTTTTTTAGAAAACCTACTTTTTCTAGTGAGGCTTGCTGCGATAGAATTTTTGAGATATACTTTCCAGAATTTGTAATGAAGTTGACTCGTTGAGGAAGTTGAGCTTTTAAAAAGTTATTAAAATACCTATTATATCTTGGAAATTTATTTTATTTTATTTACACTTTTCCCAAATCAACGCTCATAATCAAAGGTAAAGAGGTATCTATTCTTAGCTACTAGCTTTCTGAACATCTTTTTTTTTACCTTGGTTCTAAACTCTCGACTTCTGCTTTTACCTTTTCCTTCTTCCTGTTTCTGCTTTCCAAGTAACACGACTGATTTGCCTTATATTGAAGTTTCTTTTCTGGTGTAAAGTGCATTATTCTGAATTTAGTTTCCGGTTTTCTTGAAATAAACTGAACATTCGCGTGGTTCGAGAAAGCTGTCTCTATGAATAATAGAAACTAATGTCGAAATCTCTATTCTTAGTCAAGTGCGCTGTTAAAATGAAGTTATTTATTTTCTTCTCATCTGGTTTTACATATATGTAAACTGATCGATACCTACATGCTCGTCTAATTTTATATTTGATCTTTGTTTGAATGTAAACAAATTTTCGACGACGAATTAACTTTTATTGTGAGCTAATCGACGTAATGTGCGAAAGTAGGTCGTGTGTGCGCTCTTTTATTTGATGATTTTCCTTTAAGTCTTCTCTATTATAAACCCACTGAAGTGTGTTACAAAAAAATTAATTTCTTTAATTGATTCTTGTGACTGAATCTCGTCTATTCGCGCTTGTTTTTTGTGACTGAATACTCGCACTACAGAAGCATGGTTTTGGGCATTGCATTTTTCTGGCTCATTGTTTCAACTTGTGTCTTGAACAAAAATGCAAATGGCAACGTGAAAATTTATTTTAATGTTTTGACTTATGACAATTTAAGAAATGTTTTCCTTTGAAAACTGTTTTTCAATTCTTTTAATATTTTTAATTCGCTAATTGTTAGCTTAGTTGTGCGTGCTTGAGTGTCACTTTTTTCATTCTTGAAGTGTCCAGAAATCATTTCTACACCCAAAATTTCACGTGAGATGACTCCAAAAGTTTCTTGGACGATAATTCTCTTGAGTGGTACAGAGGAGAAGACGTTTTTTTCAATCAAACGTAGAATGAATTTCATCAGTTGAAACCAGATTGGGAGTAAGAAAAAATGTAGGGTTTCTGGTGCATACAGGTCTTTCTAAGTTGTAAATTTTGGGGTAATTTTATTTTTAGGAGGATTCTGTTAGTTTTGTCGCAACTGTCGGAAGGTATAGATTGCAGATTACGAGACATAATTTCATCAAGTGTTACCAAGACGATAATGATTTACTTAATCGTAAAACCGAAATCATTTGGATAGATCAAGGTTAAGCTGAAGTTATAGATTTCCATAACATAAAACTATTCGAAATAAAGCTCCAAGTCCGGACCGATTTTTGTCTTCATGAACACCAGCTTTTCAAAAGAATTCTACGTATACTTGTCTCAGTCTCTTAAATAATAAATATTGTATCGAATAATATGAGGTCGGAAAAGTTTGAAAACGGAACCATACGCTCAAGAATAAATTGAAGCATCTTACTTTGCCTCTTGAATAATAAAAAAAAAGATTGTGTGTATTGCAATATTTTGAATTTTAGTAAAATTCAGAAAAAAAAGAAAGTCGAAAAACCTTTAGGAAACACTTAAAACTTTTATCATGAACTAAACTCCAATAACCATCTGTTCGTAGAAAAAATAATAAATTATCCTCTTGGGGACTTTTTCGTATTTTAGATTGATTTAAATGACTAAAATTAAACTGTTGTCTGAACCAGTTTTTTCCCTCAAAAAAAAAAATACTAAGCTTATTGTCATCAACACCTTTTTTGTCATCAAAATAATAAAAGACTGACTTCCTATTGAAAAAAAAAAAAATCAATTTTATCAAGATTTTTGCAAAAGTATTTTTCGCACATATAATTATATATGTCAAGCGCTCTAAAACTTACGTATTTCCATTAATAAATTATTCTTCGAGTGAACGAAGAGACTCATGTTTTGAGTTTTCTTCAACTTCAACTCAAAACCTCCAACAGACATCGTTTAATTCAAAAAATTTAAATTAATGACTGGGAGCACCATGAGATGATTAAAAATAGACTTTTCAATTCTTCGATAATATTTCCCAATCAAAAAAATACAACCATCGGCGAAAAAATTGTTTAAATTAAAATTTATGAAAGAAAAAGCGTATTTTTCAAAAGCTCGTTTTTAACTCAAACTTATTATTTTGATTTTACAAAAAAAATAAAAAAATAAAAAAATAAAATAAAAAAAATTGGTTGCTAAAGCTTTGAAAACTTATTTTTCGCTAACAAAGGGACCTTTTCACAAGAAAATTTTGAGGTCTCATTTTATAACTTTACTCAAATACAGTATAAGAAATGTAGTCATGGATTAATATTCTTTGTGAAAATTTCAGAAAGAAGAAATAAGTGGTTTTATTGTGAAAGTTTTTCGTTATTTTCATGAAAAATTTTCTTTTTCTTGAAACACACGTATTAGAAAATAATAAAGGTCTGTTAAAATGTAAACATGTTTCCATGTTTCGTTCGAATGGGTTCCAGAAATGTAGAGGAATAACTGGGTGCAAATTCTAAAAAAAAAAAAAAAAAAAAAAAAAAACCAATCTGACAACAATTAAAGAACTATAAAATACTTGGTGTTTACCGCCAACAATTTAAATTTTAGCCATTTTTACTGTTATGGTCAGTCTGTCAATCTGTGTCATAGAATTTTCGATAAATTTTTATAGAGTCGTTGGAAAATCATTGTTTTATCGTCACATGGTAGTGTTCAATCGTTAGAAATGTCTGTGCTGCGGTGTACACAATCACATTAAAAAAATACTCAAACCATAATATTATTGATCGTACAATTATTGAAAAGTTAATATCGACTCTAAATCACAACCTAAAAAAAAAAAGGCAATAAATTTCCGTAATAAAGATAACCTTTATAATAATTTATTCCTTAAAATAGGACGAGAAGAATCAAGTCTTGATTTCGAACTTATGGCTATCATTGGTAAGTAAGTTAGTACAATAATGACTGTATTTTCATATTTTTCTGCTTGCATTTGCTTGATTAAAAAAAAATAAAAAAAATAAGAAGCTTACCTATAGTAAACTGCAGTGCAGCTGACCACTCATGCACCTCATGCACTCGCTGAGCAAGTAGGTTATATAGGTATGTGGTCCATTTATGTTTTTTATGCTCTTTTTTTCTATCTTTCTCTCTCTTTCTTTCCTCATCACAGAACCATAATAATACCACCAAAAGAAAAAGACTTAAAGAAACTCAACCAAACCGTTTTTCTTTTTGTTGCTTGTACAAATTGGTATCGAGCTTTGCTTTATCTGAAAGCTTCGTATCGGTTCATACATTACGCGTTTTATACGTATTTTCTAAGCGAGTAGTTTTTTCTTCATTGAAAGATTTCTTGTACTTTTTTTTCTTTCATTCCTTTCGTTTTACTATCTCCCATTTAATATATGGCTTAACTCGAAACAGTAGAACCGTATTTTCAGTGAATAGGAAAGGAAGAAAAAGATAAAAAAAAAGATGATGAAAAAAGTAGAAAAGAAAAAACTTTTTATTTAAACGTAACTAGAAAAAAGAAAACAAAAAAAAAATTCCTCCGAAGTTCGAAGGAAACATTTTTTTACGAATAAAGTTAAACATTATTTACTGGTTACCTAGTTGTTCAAAGAACGACAAAAAAAAAAAAAAAAGAAAAGAAAAAAAAAGAAAGAAGAGAAAGAAAAATAACAGAGGAGTTTGAAAAGGAAAGACCATTAGAGGTAAATGAAATTTGAAAAATTGCCTCGAGCCACTCCAGGAATATTATTAGTGTCGGCGAAAAATATTGCCTAATAAGAAGTAACAAAATGGTGTTGTGTATGTCTACGCTACTCTTCATTAGCAATTTTTATTTTCTCTTCTATAAAAACTTCATTTACATAAATTTAATAGTACACAGAATGACAGAAAGATATGCCTGGGAAATTTCTTGTAGGTACACGTTTTTTCCAGTCAGCAGGTACCTACTGCAAAAGTAATTATCAAGTTGAGTAGAAATGTTTAGAGGAACCTTTTTTTTTTTTTCTGTCAAATCACGACTATCTCCTCTCAATAATTCAAACGTTGCAAAAGTTATCCATTAATGAAAACAAACCTCGTATTTGAATTAATTTGTCGAATATTTTAAAAAGTTCCGTAGAAATATTCATCGTTTTTGAAAAGTTTTTAATTTGTATTTCAATTCAATTAGTCAAGGTGCACAAAAAAGTTTACTGTTCGGCTGGGTTTTGGAAAAATAATGTTTTTTTTATAAAAAAGGTGGATACAGTATCCAGTAGGTATCTCGTCATTTTTGCTCGGATGCATGTATCGCATAGGTACGTGCATTATGTGTGGGTATCTCCGTGCGAAAGAGCTCTAAATTAGCAAAAGTGTGAAGGACCATTGGAAAATTATATTGAACCCAGTCTGTGCCTATGCTGACATATAAATAGATATTAATCTATTCATCTATTGTAATAAGTTGGTTCATCAAGGTTTTATGGACAACTAATATATAAAATCTATAAAAGTCGTTTATTCCCTCTCATAGGCCTATTGTGATGATTAGATTTGCCAACTAAGGCTAAAAAAACGCTCATTAGGCCTAGGTGTACAAATTTTTCTGCATAAACATGAAATTAAAAAATTTTGTACATCTTCATGTTGTCAGAAACTGTAGTCTGTAGTATTCTTAATAAAATTTGATGAAATATTTGAAAACAACTACTGAATCATGACATAAACTGTTTTTCTATTCATAATTTAAAAAGAGGCCAGGGAATATTTCGTTTTAATTAACTACCTATAAGTATTGAATTTTCTCCGAATTGAAATTCTTCATGCTTTTGTTTTTACAATTACTGTATAATCCTTTTTATCCTTGACAATCGTTTCCCCACCTATCGTTCGGGTATATTCTTCAACTCCTTTGTAACACAGAATGAAAATTCGTGACTATACTAAAACAAAAGGTGGGGAATTTCAATACCTTTCAAAGTATGATCGAGCGCATGCGTACCTCTAAGTTAATGGATTTTTAGCACGGCTCGATCATTATCTTGCACAGCTCACTTTTTTGCTAAAAAAAAGTCAGTTTTTTTTTTTTTTTTGTATACAAACTGATGGTACTAATTATGATTCCATTTCAGTAAAATTAATTTTTTTTCGATATGTAACTACTTTTTTTTTTTGTGTGTGTTGTGGATAATAATTTGAAAAAAACGGTATAATTATCATCGATTTTTAGAAAAATTAATTATTGTTTTAATTATCTACAATATTTTTTTATCTTTGGGTATTGAAAAAAATAGTGTATGACACGCGTGCGAAGTAAGTGTTTACAACTTTTCGCGTTTGTATCATAAATAACAGTTACCGTCGTGTTGTAAGTTTTAGACCTCCTATGGGTATGTTCGAGCACTTCGAATTCCATCTTCGTTTTTTTACCACACCTTTCTTCCCCCCGCCGCGACCAACTATGAAGCGTGAAATCAGTTTATTTAAGGTAAGGATTTAACTCAACTGCGAAGTGACGTATTTTTTGTTCCAACCATTCTGTACGTTGATGTACGACACTATGAAGGTAAAAATAACAACAAATGTTAGGCTTTCAATAACGACAAAGAGCAATGGGAAGCTTATAAAGACGTCAAAAAGCCCCATTTTCTATCATCGCTAATTGAATTTACAGGCGCGGAAATTCATAAATAACACCCTCCTCGACCCCTACCCGCAAGATAGGATGTACTTGAAACATTTAACTCACATTCGGCTTATATTATACGAGTTCGTTCGTGTTTTTCTTTCCCGTTTTCCTTTTTCGAACTTTCAAAACAATAATCATAACATATTTCACTCCTCCACTTTGTGAGTGCCTAGTTCTATAATTTATGAACCCCTATACACTCGCGAAAATGCGCTAAAATACTCGAAAACAATAATTAATCTAGGTATACAGTTTTAACAAAATGTTAACATTTGGCAATGTATGTAGTTTGAAAAATACCTTCAAAACGTACCTATACCTACGTTTAACTTTAAACTAGATGGTCTAATACCTTTTTGGTCGGTTTGAAAGAAAAATTAGTAAAGATGATGATAATCAATCAATTAATCAATTTTACATATATTAAAAGCAAAGTGTCTGTTTATATGTGCGCACTTCTCTCCAAAACCACTTACTCTCCAGCACTCGCGGTTTCAATGGTATATAGTGTCATGGCTGTAGCCACGAGTCCTGTGCGCACTGGCGATGCGCAGAGGACTCGACATGACTGGAGAGACTGGGTTGAGGCGACGCCAACCAGTTGTCTAGCAGCGAGGCGAGAGCTAAGGTGTGTGACAACGATATATTTTATTCGTCCTTGTGACGTTAAACCAACAAAGTAAACTCCTCCACTACATGGTAGCAGGAGCACGGTGTCTTACACTGGACCTCGAATTCATTTAATTCGTTTTCAATCGAAATGTAATTTCGCGAATCGAAACTTAGTTTCGGAATTCGAAAATTAATTTCGCCGATCGAAACTTGGTTTCGGAAATCGAAAATAAATTTTACAGATCGAAACCTGGTTTCGAAATCCGAAAATTAATTTCGAACATCGAAATTTGATTTCGGTAACCGAAATTTAATTTCGAACCCACACGCTTCCACTAGTCAATGACTCTCATCCGTACCTAGTACGCACTTAACAGTCTCGTTAAGAATTAACCTAATCAGTTAATCCCAAACCTAAACAGTTTGACTAACGAGACTGAATCTCAATTTGGTTCTATTTCTCTATACCCCGTATAGTAAATTATCTTCTAATTGTAAATTAGTAAAGAAATGGCGTTCGTAATTGTCGCTCAAATAACGCTGACGAAAAAATAATTTTCAATTATTTTTCCGCCGCCCCCAGCGCCATTTATTACGTATATTATTACGTATATTATTCCAAGAATAATATACATCGAATTCAACAATTCGTCCTAAAAATATTTAGGCTGTATCAGATACAGAAAACTTCGCTAAGCGTTAGCGCATATGGTATATCCGTCCTTCAAAACGAGAGAGATGGAGAAAAATATTACCATCCCTATCTCTCTCGCACTCACGCGTTTTAAAAAACGTTCCAGAAAAGAGACGAAAATACCATCTTTTCGATCGAATTTCTGAGGAAATGTAGCGATCGTGTTGAAAACAAAAGATTCACTTCTACCAATCGGCTCTCACCAGCCGATGAACAGTTGAAGATGTTCGTATGAATTTTTTGTTGAATACGCACACATACGTAAAAGGGTTTATAACCCTTTGTGCATTTACGCACACAAACGTAAATTATGCATAACGCTGCAGCAGCAGCGACATCAGCGTGTTTAACACGACGTACCCAGGGTGTACGAATAGATTCACGATCACAATCATTCCTTGTCAAATTGTGATCGAGTTGAATGTGCGTTTCCGCAATTGACCGTGTTTTCATTAATTAATTTGCAATTTTGGCGAAAATTAATAGATTTTTTCGTAATTAATTACGCGATCTGTGAATTTCATTCCCCCCGGAGTGTAGTGGCGTAGTTTCCGCAAGGTGCAGCCGATTATTCACACAAAAACCGTAAGTACACTTACGAAAATTTTTAAATCTTTAGTGTATCGTCTAAAGTGCCTCCATATTTTAAATATGCATTCGTAACCCATTGTTACGAGCCTAAATTATAGGTATTCGGACTCGAATTACATAATTTTTATTGATTTGTTACCCAAATTTGTAACCTCAATATTCAGTCCGAACAAATTGAAAACAGCCAAGATCGTAAAACGATCTTAGCTGCACATGGCTTAATAATTTTATACGTAATTTAATTACGAAATCAATTCGGTTTGTGACCCCATGTTTGCGCTGAAATAAATTCCTGGCTGCATAAAACATGGAAACCGAAATGAATTCGAATATTTTTATTCGTTTGGGTTGATTTGAAAACGATGTTTTCGCCCACGGGTCATGCCCGATTTTTCATTTTTTGCAAAAACTTACAAAAATTTTTTCGAAAACATTTTTTTGTTGTTTTGTAAATATCAAAACGATGTTTTCGCCCACGGGTCATGCCCGATTTTTCATTTTTTGCAAAAAATTAGAAAAATTTTCGAAAACATTTTTTCGCAAAATCGAAAATGATGTTTTCGCCCACGGGTCATGCCCGATTTTTCGTTTTTTCTAAAAACTTAGAAAAATTTTTGAAAACATTTTTTCGCAAAATCGAAAATGATGTTTTTGCCCACGGGTCATGCCCGATTTTTCGTTTTTTCTAAAAACTTAGAAAAATTTTCGAAAATATTTTATCGAAAAAACAAAAAACGATTTCTTAAAATCGATCAACCATGACCCTCTCAATTTTAATTATTTCTGTTCTCAGAACATGAGTACTCAACAGAAAAACACGTCGCGTGGCGACGACATCGATGTCCTCCTCGACCCAGAGTTACTACTGATGGAAGAGGAGGAGCAAACCGAGGCATCCATCCTTCGTGAGACAGATGCGACCCCAGCGCCACAACCGCGCTGGGTAGATGAGATCGAGGTGGAGGAGCTGCGAAAAGCGGCGGCTATTCTGCCGGGCACGCAGCAACCTCCGAGTCACCCATCAACCACACCCGTACGAATGGACGTACAGCCCATCAGCCGAGCGTCCACTCACGGCACAAGCGACGTCACCGATAGTGACGATGAGCGCGAACAGTTTGTAGCGGTACTCGAAGATGCTGAGGAGTATGCAAAATCGCTCGAGAGAAAACTCGAGCAACCACACGTACCACAGTACGAAATCAACGCACTGTCTAATGAGGACAGTGCGATCGAGGCGACCATTCGAGACCTCGAGTACGTACCACGTGGCCTCGCAAGAGAAACCTTGCGCAGGGCCAGGCAGGTAAAACGAAAGTTGCTGGTCCTGCAGTCGACCATAAAATCGAATGTGCAGCAGCAACAATCGCACCACCCGTCCCCATTCGTACCGGAGGTACGCGAGGACGCTACGGAGAAGCGTCGCCGGGAGGAACAAGAACGCTGGGATGCTAGGGCCTTGGAACTAGCGAGAGAGCTTGGAGACGCTCTGCGTAAGGAGGCCACCGCCCGTAAGGTGCTGACCTCCTCGCAGAAAAAAGTCCGCGAGCTCTCCGCTAAGGTTCATGAGGACCTTGGCGTCCAAGCAGCGCAATTCATTCATCAATACCTCCCGGATGCCACAAAGGCAACCGAACGCGAATGTTCGCCTCCGCCACCATCACCAGCGGCCGCGGAGCATCGAACCCCTGCGAGGGGAGAACGGGGCCATCCAGGAATGGTGACAGGTAATGAAAATTCAAATTCATTAGATAATATAATATTTCCTGACATAAATGAGGGTGAACCTAGCCCCAAAAGGCAATGTTCCCAACAACCCTCTTTATCTCAAAACCATTCTCAATCAATCGACACGTCGTGTCGCGAGCTATCGCAAAACTCGATAGAAAACGTAACACCCCTAGCAGTAGCGATGGACTCAAACTCCATCGAAAAACCAACATCCGAAAACTATATTTCGAAATGTTGGGAACATGATCCTAAAGATCAAGTTGATGCAGGGTTTGCAAATCTCAAACCACCTAAATTTTATTTAGAAAAGTGGGATGGCGATATCCTAGGCTATCCTGGGTTTGTTAACGGATTTAACAATTACGTTAACAAACGAAAAGATATCGCTATTCCACAAAAGATCAACCTACTGCAAGGGGCTCTACCGAAAGTTTTAGTAGAGAAAATAAGTCATTTTTCCCCTGACAACGTTGGCTACATCCAACGCCTAAAATTCCTAGATAGTAGGTATGGGGACGAATCCAAGATTCGAGCTGAAATGTGGCTAAAAATAACCACATACACGGCGACCACTAACGATACAACGTCAATCTTAGACACGTTAGACACTCTTACCATTATGGTAGATAGGTATCGCTTACTTGCAAAAGTAATCGATGAGGAACAACTATTCAATATAGTAATTAAAAAATTTCCTCCCCGATCGTACCAAAATACTTTAAAAAGTAACGAACGCAATGTCAAACATTTGTTCGAAGCGGTTAGATCGTTCATTAAAATTAGGGAATTATCGGAGCCTATCTGTACCTCTGTACCAAAAAAGGTCGATAAACCTAATCAAACCCCACAAAATAAAAATTCCTCTCAACCTAAAGGCAGGAGAAATTTTGCGATAATCTCTTCAGAAAAGAAAGCGAACGAAAGAGGAGAGAATAAATCCAATCCTCGAAAGCGACCAGCACCACGTTCGAATCGCACAAAATATAGGGACACTAATGAATCTCTATCTACTACAGATGCAGAGGGGATCCTATGGGTCCAGCTCCCATCCGGCCAACGCATACCGGCATCAACGGTGCGTACGCCGTTGACTCCAAACACACCTTGCATTTTCTGCAGTGGTGACCATCACGGCCACCTATGCAGAAAAAAGAGTACTTTGGAGTCCCGGCGCGCACACTATGAGCGATACCGGCTATGCCATCGATGTGCAACATCGCATACCAGTACCAAGTACTGCAAGGCGCTACCACCCGCAAACTGCAAATCGTTCCAGTGCGGAAGTAGCGAACACCATTCCAATCTCTGCCCTGTGATCGAATATCCGATCACAGAGGGCAGAGTGGCAGCCTGGATGGAGCACCTAAAGGAATGCAAGCAATACTTGCCACCAGGTAACCTGTTTGAAAAACAGCAACAAAAATTACCTGTACCCGATCCTAAACAAACTGTACAATTACAGACGACTGCAGCTTCCAAAGAAGAAACCGGTAGTCTCGTTGCCCAGCAACGCCATGAGGATGAGAACCTGAGTTCCGTGTCCGCCGTTCCAGTGTTAAGTGAGTGCTTATCATTTTTTACTACTAAAGATAATGACGCTCATTTCTTAACGTTTTCATCGTACATTCTCGCTCCAAATGCCAAACATCCAGTGAAAATTAACGGCTTTTTTGATTGTGGAAGCAAACATAGTTATATGTTTTACACATATGCCTATAAACACCTCAGAGAAAATTTTTCTGAGTTCGCAGAAACAATCAAATTTCAAGGCCTAGCTGGACAAACGTCAAAACAAATTCGCACACAAATTGTAAAATTTGAATTATTCAAACGCGATGGAACTAAAGTTCAAATGGAAGCCAATACGGTTCCACACATCGCGAATAACCTATCCGAATTTGATTTTGACGAATTCAAAAACCGTTACCCACGATATTCTAATATCGACTTTTCTGGCTTGGACCGAGAATCTACGATACATTTATTAGTTGGTAACAATTATATGTGGTCGTTAATAAAGCACATTAAACAGTTATCACCAACCTTGACATTAATCGAAACAGATTTCGGAAAAATGTTAGGAGGCTTCTTAGGAAAACCAACCGAATGTGACGCATTCGAACCATTATTTTTCACATCACCTGAAAGTATCGAAAATTTTTGGAAATTGGATACCCTTGGTATCGAAACCAAAAACCTCGTTGAGGACGATGCCGAAACTGAAGCATTGCACTTATTTTATAAAAATATAAAATTAGTGAACAACCGATACCAAATCAGGTGGCTATACAAATATAGCCCACCACCATTAGTCAACAATAGACAGTTAGCATTCAAACGATTAGAAAGGCAATTGCCCAAATTGCAGAAAAATCCAGAATTTTTCGTAAGATACGATCAGTATTTTACCTCACTAATCGACCTAGAAATGATAGAACCTATCGAAAACGATAGACCCGCGGAAGTAGTACACTACTTACCACATAAGGGTATCTACGATCCAACAAAAAGCACTCCACTCCGAGTAGTCTTTGATGGATCGGCCAAAACAAAAAAGTCTAACTTGTCATTAAATGACTGCATGCACAAAGGGAAAGTACTATTAGCTGATCTAATAGCAATGCTTGTAACCTTTCGTAAGAATCCTTACGCAATAATCGCTGATATTAAAAAAGCGTTTCATCAAATCGGATTGCACCCAGATGACAGAGATGTCACACGGTTCCTATGGATTAAAAATCCTAACAATCCGTTAACCAATAGCAATTTGGTAACATTTCGATTTTGTCGGGTTCCCTTTGGAATCATAACGGCACCATTCTTACTTGCAGCAGTGCTATTGCATCACTTCCGATTGGTCGATATGGAGTTCCATGACAAGTTCTTAGAACGATTTTACGTTGATAATTTAATTGTTTCCGTACCAACGTACGAAGAAGCAATCGATTTATACTTCAAATCGAATAAATTATTCAATGATATCTCAATGGAACTCGCCCAATGGGGCACCAATTGTAAACAGCTAAGAGAAAACTTTAACCCAATGCACGCATTGAGCAACCCAATTATAAAAGTGCTTGGCCTATATTGGGATATGGACCATGATGTACTTTACATGCCCAAACCAAAACCGTTTACGTCTCAATGGACGAAACGCACATTCCTTAGGGTATTATCGTCATTTTATGACCCTTTAGGTTGGTTTGCACCAGCATTCGTTCTGTCAAGAACGTTCATGAAAGTACTCTGGTCCAAGGGATTGAAATGGGATGAGAAAATCCCAGACGATCTAGAACCAACGGCCACTGAGATAATTACTGATCTCAGCAATAGCTTAAACTATTGTATACCTAGACAATTCTATCTAGGCTCTTACAATCCGAATACCTACCAACTACACGTATTCGTAGATGCGTCACAAGTAGCGTACTCAATGGCAATATATATCAGATTTAGCAATACTAAATCAAATTGTCATGCAGTACGATTTGTAACAGGAAAAGCACGCATAACACCTATGCGACCGATAACAATTCCTAAACTCGAATTGATTGCAGCACTTATAGGTGCACGTGGACTACGTTCCCTACGTAAACCGCTCGGTTTACAGAACGCACCAACATTCTTGTGGTCTGATAGCAAATGTTTTCTCACATGGCTATTAGAAAGAAAAGTCCATCCACAATTCGTAAAAAATAGAGTCGACGAAATAAAAGGTATAAAACCTGTCGAATATAGATATGTCCCATCAACGGACAATCCAGCCGATATTGGCTCACGTGGTTCCTCTATCCACGAACTCTCCGAATCACTTTGGTGGTCCGGTCCAACTTGGCTATCTCAAGATGAAAAATCTTGGCCAAAAACCGATTTGAATATAATCGAAAGTCTACCAGACGAACCGACCAAAATAGATACGCCTGTATTTCATACAATGAAAGAAGTTTTATCTTCAACTTCTAAACAATCCGTATCCATAACACTTGATGACGAATCAATTTTTGACAAACGTCATCCTGCCAAATACTTAAGGCAGATGAAATCTGTAAAAAGATTCATACCACACTTCTTCATTGGTCCAAATACAGATCAATGTGAAGTGACACTTCCAGAACCTGAAGTTCTGTCGCAGCAGTGGATAGCTGATCCACCAAACCAAACTCAGCCACTTGATTTGACAACTACCAAATCATGCTATATTCCGAAAGATGAAATACCATTCGAAACTTTCATACATCTACCGTTGAACACTCCATTCAACATAGATATAATGAAATATAATACTTTATCGAAACTCGTACGCACACTTCTACAATGTATAGAAGCCGTACGACGATTTAGTAAACAACGAATAAGGAGGAAAAGATTAATTTCACCTTATGCATCGTTAGATTTCACCTTTCATTTTGCTCTACTCTGTTTCATCAGAGCTGACCAAAAGAAATACTTCGCAAAACTACTCGAAGTATTAGAAAAACGAAATCACCCTCCGTACATCCTGTACGAAAAATTTCATATCCTGATTGATCCATCTGGGATATTACGTACTGTAAATTATCTACCCGATATTGAGTACGCAAGAGACATGCTATCACCAATACTGATGCATCCTAAGTCTCACTTAACAAAATTAATTCTGATGCATACGCATCTGAAAAACGTACACTCTGGTACGAAATTTACCATAGCGGACTTTAGAAGACACTATTTTGTGCCAAAATCACTAAAAGTGTTACCTCAAATTCTAAAAAAGTCATGCACGCTATGCAAAAAAGCTGAAACAAGACCGTTTAAACAACCATCTTTTTCAGCTCTACCAGACTTTCGTCTGGTACCTTTCGTCAATCCATTCACCTATACAGGTGTGGACATATTTGGCCCATTCATGGTATTTGACAAATACCTGCCAAAAACGAAAGCACAGTTGGCAACTCCAACTACAACACCAATTAAAAATTGGGTGTTGATCTTTACGTGCCTGTCCACGAGAGCAGTACACCTACTCTCAGTGTCAAATTTGACAACCGAGGACATCTGGACAGCGTTCTTAACGTTTTTCGCAGATAAAGGCACGCCAAAAGTTATCCTATCCGATAACGCAGCGCAATTCCACTTAATTGCGACGTACTTACCAGAATACTGGAAAACGTTCTCTGAAGAACGAAAAATAAACACTAGCTTAGATGAAAGTGGCATTAAATGGCACTTCATCCCAGCTAAAGCACCATGGTATGGTGGAGTTTATGAAAGACTGATCGGCATTATAAAACAAGTGTTCTATAAAGTCCACGGTCATCGGTCAATCTACAAACATACCTTTCAAGCAAGCTTGAAAGATATACAAACAATGATCAACCGAAGGCCACTATGCCCATTTCCGGATGAGCTAGACCAGTTGACATTGACACCCGCACATTTCCTGCGGGCAAACTTAGGTTACCTAAGTAACCCGATTAATGAATCGATTAAAGACCCAACTCCCACAGCAAAACAGCTTATGGAGACTTGGAAGCTCGACCAAGATTACCTAACAAACCTTTGGCTAACTTGGAAGAGACAATATCTCTTATATCTAAGAGATAGACCACCAACTGCGCTATCCAATCCGGGGCGCACGGTACCATTTGTACCGAAAGTAAACGATATAGTACACGTTTTGGATTACACATCCAAACCTGGCGTTTACAAACTTGCTAAAATCATTGATTTAGAGAAATCTCGTGATGGACAAGTGCGTCACGCAAAAATAGAATTCTCAAGCAAGCAAATATCTACAAGACCTCTCAAGTTCTTGGCTCCACTGGAGTTAGATGACAGAGACGTAGATATCATCGATACGTAGTATCGTTCTCCGCTAGATCTCTCCTGATTATGACAAAAATAGACTGGACTGACAAGCCAATTTACTGACTTTGGGGTACGCCATAATTGGACATTATGCTCCTAAAAACGGCCTAACTACGATTTTTTGGCACCCACTATTACTGTCATGTGCTTTATAATCAGCTTCGGGTAATAGGTGGCAGAGTGCACTACTTTAAGCATCGTCGATGCCCATACGATACGCTAATTCCCAACTATTCCCTTTTACAGAATCTGTGATCTACGGCCAATAACTCGTCTCATCCTCTCAGATGCAGCGTCCGGCGATCGAAAAGAACTTTCGTTGAAAGTATCTTTTTCTCTTGTCACCGTTACGGGATCGTAACGACAGAAAAACAAGAAATTTGTTCCAATTTCTTATTTCTGTACATACCTATTTTACATGTTCCTATATTATAATTGTTATGTTTGTTGTTTTTTAATAATAAAATAACATTTTATGTATAAACATGTTCGTCTAATCTTTTTAGATTTCAGGAGAATCTTCGGAGGTGGCCACCGATGGCCACCCAGGAACACCGCCCCCAGTGTCATGGCTGTAGCCACGAGTCCTGTGCGCACTGGCGATGCGCAGAGGACTCGACATGACTGGAGAGACTGGGTTGAGGCGACGCCAACCAGTTGTCTAGCAGCGAGGCGAGAGCTAAGGTGTGTGACAACGATATATTTTATTCGTCCTTGTGACGTTAAACCAACAAAGTAAACTCCTCCACTACATATAGTCCTTGGTTTCCCATTGATAATAAGAATTTCGTAGCAGCAGCTTTTTGTTGGGGAGAGCAATACGGCAAAAACAAAAATTATGTCAAAACAGTTGCATAACCTTCAGGTATTAGGAGTCTTGAAAATGAAACGAAAAATATGTCAAGATAGTTGCATAACCTTTAGAGATTAGGAATTTTGAAAATTTATGCAATGCTAACTGAACAATGCCAGGTCCATGTTGCTGGCTCCTTACCTGATGCAAATCTCAATCAAATCTAAATTATTCTTTTGTGCTTCGTTTGTGCACGTTTGTTCTAAAGTTTTCGTCGTTTTTGCTCAATTCTATGAGAAGTTATTAGCAAAAAAAAAAAAAGTAGGTCAGTGAGGAGCCTGAGACATGTAGCCCCCCAAGATTGAATTTTCACTTCCTGTTGGTACCATTTATTTGTGCTTCGTTTGTGCATGTTTATGCATGCATTATCGTTATTTTTGCTGAAACCCCCAGTGCCACAGGGGGGTTTGAAGTTTCATATATAATAGATTTCGAAAATGGTCCGATTTTGATAAAACTGGTATGAATCGTTTGTCGCAAAATTTTAATTGCACCCTGTCAACCCGTACGTGATATAAACAGTGTATGAGGGGGTCAAAATTCAAAATGGTCATATTAAGTTAAAAATGGTATCATTAGTTTGTGCTTCGTTTGTGCACGTTTGTGCATGAATTATCGTCTTTTTAACTACGGCTTTAATCTTAAAGGAGATTGATTATAAAAAAAATCACACCAAATAAACAATATCCAATGAACAAATAAACAGAATATCAAACCTAAATTTAAGAAAGTTTATCTACAATAGTAGGTACATATCCATTATAGATACCTGTTTTTTCATTATGGACAAAATCCAATCCAATTAGAAAAAAAAATTTCACTGTTTCTTATAAATCACCCAAAACTTATTCAAAAAGTCATGTCATACACAAACCATAATAATAAATATCAGAAAATTTTATAAGGTTTGTCTCAAGGAAAGAAATATGTAGACTGGAGAAATGCAATTTGTGGAAAAAATACGAAAGGTATATATCTGAAATTTTAATGGAAGATAGGTACCCTTTATATCAAAACAAGTTTCATAATAATTTTGTGACTTGTTCATACAATAAAAAAAAATTTGAGGTAAAAAAATTGATAATGTTGTTTTTTCAGGATTAGGAGTAAAAAACTATTACTATGTAGTTTTGGCCTATAATTTGGGTGGGATGTAAATTTTAAATCAGAGCCAATCCTAGGTAAATTTAGTACCTGTGGTGACGGGTGGTTGTTGACAAACGAGTGTGTATTACACACTCGTTGACCACCTAGCGGGCCAGTGGGGTAAAACCCACAAACTATGTTTTTGCGCTCACGGCTGTATATTTTGTCTGTACAGCTAAACTTGTTTACTGGGCTTGGCCCACACACACTCTTCAGCATACATGCAACCAACCAGAATTCGTATTTGTGTGGTGTCGTGTACATACACGTATACACACCCACAGTACCTATATATGTTTTTGTTTTTTTTATACATGAAAATTGGTTGAAAAATAATTGAAGTATTGATACTTTACATAGATTTTTGTCAGGGTTAAATAATTAATGTAAATAAGCTAAATTCATAGCTTTTGGATTTTGTTTTAGCAGTTATCAATAGATAAGTTGTGGGACAGGTTTCTTCGTGTATTTTTGGATGAATCCATTTGTTGGTCCCTCGTGACTCCAAAAAGGGGGTTGTGAAAAATTTGACACATTTATCAAGTTGATTTTGGTTTCTCAAGTCACCGAGTTCAAATTTTAAAACCATCATCGCATTAACTCATTGTTTGAGCTCCTATGGACCTAAGAAGAGGGTTAGAAACTCTTTTTCATGATTTATCGAATGATCTAATTTGGTGGGGGTCAGATAAGTTTCTTAAAGAATCAATTATAATTCAATTTCCATTTTTAGATAAAATTTCTTTGATGAATTATTTTGAAAGATAAAGTAAGGATATAAAATAGTAGTAAAATATAAAAAAGACTCTTAAAAATATTTATAGTATTTATTTGAAAATTACTGAAAGGATTTATATATTTATAATTTCACTTCACAGAATTAACTACAGAGTAGTAAAATTAGTTTTAATTATAATTTTAAAAATGAAGCAAAACCTATTATTTATAAACATTAGGTTATTTTGTTGCAGTTTTGGAAGATTAATGGCTCTAAAAGGAACAATTTTCAAGCTATAGTCACAAAATTTGATACAGGTATTGATTTGAAGTATATCTAACATGATTAAAAATTTGGTTCTTATTGGTACTATGGTTCATTTCATGGATCTGTTTGAGGTGCTAATTTTTCATTTTTTTAACCTTCTGACAATGGTCCTAAAAAATTAATTTTCTAGCCTTCATTGAGAAAACCACTCAATTTTTTCCCTGCAAATTCTAATGTTCATAACTAGAATACAAAAACAATTTTTTCCTTCCAAATTTACAAGAAATGGTTACCTGCCCTACAATAGTAAAAAAATGAATGTACCCATATATACAGGATTGGATTAAAGAAGTAGGTATAAGAAGGGAAGTAGATAAGAACTCAAAAATTGTCTAATACCATACAAGTTTTAAAACCCCCCAGATGATAGAGGGTTGGGGCATAAATGTGACAAATTTGTGCAAAAACAAAGCAGAAATGGTTGACACCATTTTGAATTTTAGACCGCATATACACAGTTTTTATCAACTGCCTACAGGGGAAGTTATATGTTTTGTATGTCTATCTCTGGAACTTCAAAATTTTGTTCCCTCATTGCAGGGGTGAGTTGATATAGTGACAATGTTATAGTGATAAATTGAGGTATATTGTACAAATAAAATGTTCAACATAATAAAAGAGTGTGAGTTTAATATAAATAAAATATACAGCTCAAGATATATGTACAAACTGTATAGTGTAAAGTATGTTACAGTGCAAAAGGTTTACAAGAAAAAGCTGCTGCTACAAAACTCTTATTATCAATGGGAGACCAAGGTTTGTATACCACTGTAACCCTGAATGCTGGAGAGTGGGTGGTTTTTGAGAAAAGTGGGCATACACAGACAAACATTTTGCTTTATATATATATTTAATTGATTGATTGATTGATTATCATCATCTATAGTGTTGAGAGACCACTACATTCAACACTTAACTTATAATAATGTATTTAATGTCCCAGGACTATAAAAGTATTTGTCATCACACACCTTCTCGATCAATTCTTTTGGACAATGACTGATGGCAACTGCCTCAACCCAGTCCTCCTATACCTACATTTCTTTGACACAGGAGTTCTCCCAATGCCCACCAAGCATGTAGAGGATCATAGGCTACAACCACAATATCATATTTTTTACTATTTTTTCTGTCAAACTGGCCAAAAAGGTATTAGATCAACACAATTGTTTTAAATTGATACATAACTACCATTTACAAATAATGCCGTCATCTGGCTGTAAAAAATAATATTCAAAGAGTATTTTTTGGCATCATAGCATTGAAGCCAAGGATCATCTTAAATAATAACTTGAATTCATATATATTTCATATATATATATATGTAAAATAAGTTTAATATAGCCTGGTTTATTATTTCGTACACCAAAACGTTTTGTAAATTCTTGTTTCATTCTACTCGTATCTTTCACTTAGCTGCATTATGTGTACTTGTCTTATCGGATTATTTAGTCACATTTGGTTCTTGTAGCCAGATAATTTTACCTCTCATTGATTCATTTATTTTCGTTCACTGTTTAGTTGTATTTTATTCTCCTTTGGAGATAGACAGGATAATTTATCGAATTTGAGTTGTGTTTATTTTATTCAGAATTAATGTCATGAAATTTCCAATTTCATCAGTTTTATGATCATCATCTACTAATATATTCTGATTGAATTAGTTTTTTGTGTCATAATTATTCTTTTTGATGCAAATTGGCATTCATAGTTGATAGTTAGGTAAAAACACTTACATATATAAAACTCAATTTCTTGTTACCACGATACAGGTTGCAATTTTCATCCAATATGAACAAAATTTGGTACGAACATTTGACATTGATTTTATTGCGGATCGGTCGTGCGGTACTTCCGGTATAGATATTTTTGTTTTTTTTTGCTATAAAATTTCTAATTTTCGACCAAAAGCCAAGAAATTTAAAAAAAAAATATTTACTATGATATATTATAACTTGCTATTAATATTGGTGCGGATTGAGGCAGGTACTTCCGATAGGTCTATTTTCGTTTTTGTTTTGACTATAAAATTATCAATTTTCGATCAATAACTATGAAATTTATAATAAATATAACTTGCTATAAATTTTGGTGCAGATCGGTCGCACAGTACTTCCGGTGACACTATTTTCTTTTTTACTTCGCCTATAAAATGCGTAATTTTGTACCAATAGGAACATAATTGGAAACAAATATTTATTACGATTTGTTAATAACTTTTTGGAGACTATCTTATTTTACATTTTTTGAAAACCTACTTTTTCTAACGGAGCTGCTACTGCGTTAGAATTTTCAATTTCTCACTTTTGTTTCCTCCTAAATTCAGTTTCTTCCTATTTGGGCCATGTTGCGGTGCATGTGAAGCTCTTTTCTTGTTTCTAATATAATTTTTTGATTCTTTTCGGATTTTACAAATTATTTAAACTCGGTTATACGCTTCTTCCCATCTTTATGTCATGAAGTGCATTGTTTCTCTTCTAATTGGAAAAATGTTCGACTTGACCATTTAGCAGCCAACAACTCTCAGTTTGTCTTATATACGGATTTTAAAGACAAACCTCTTAAAATTATTAAGGTGTTCGTTATACTTTCGGTGTTTTCTTTTTATTAGTCATTTCCACTATTTTTAATGAATTAATTATGTCGTGTTTTTCTGGTAAATACAACTAGCCTATTTATAATTTATAACAACATGCATTAATAACTAAAATCAGAGGTTATGTTTAACTCTGGTAAGGCACGAGTGGTAGATTTCCTTAGGTATTTGCGCTATTTTGTCGAAGATCGTGATTAGAAATTGTTTTTTTTCTCGACTTACCTGCTTAGCCTTCTTTGGTGGTGTTCTTTTTAGTGGTACTTTGGCACACCAATCTTGGAACCAAATTGTCTTTTTCATGTTTAATATTTTATCTGGTTCTCTGGAAAAAAAATGAAAGTCTAGAAGTAAATTGAAACCAGAATTGGCTCAGATCGTACTTCCCAATTATTAGAAGGTGCTGTCTCAATTTCACGTCTGTCATGACTATTGCTGAAGTGAAAATGAAGAGGAGCAACCCTCGTCAACAAGCAAAAGAAATTGGTAATATACCTAACTCAAGAACAAATAAACCAATTAAAAACAAAATCGAATAGAGTACAAATTTGAATTGACGTAGAACATTCCAGATCTCAGCACAAATTTCCAACATAAATAAAATTTTACCAGAAGGTTTTATCTTTTTTTTTTTTTTTTTTTTCAGAAGTTGTTGAAAACAGTACGAATAAAAGAGGAATAGGTTACCTACCTAATTTAAATTAACTTATTCTGTTTCGTCTTTAGAATTCAATTTTAGAAACTGCCAACGTCCCAGCTGCACAAGCTGCTAAGTTGTTCTAGGCGGTAGGATAAATTAATAATTCAAAATATCTGTGAGACCTTTGAGCTGAGTCTCTTATTATTCCGTTTGGAAATAATTGAAAACTTGTGGTTCTAAATCAAATTCAATTCTGCGTTGTTGTAAAAATAAGGTGGGTGTGAGAAAGGTAAAGAAAACAAAGAATTATTTATAAACTGTTTTATATAAAAAAAATTCAGCATATTTATTTCATGGGTGGATATACAGTCTGTTCGCAAAACTGAAGAGATCGATTCACTGAAAAAAAAAAAAAAGAAAAAAAAAGAAAAAAGCTAATAATATTTCGATGTTTATCTGTTTTTTTTTTTTTTTTTTTTTTTTTTTTTTATAATGTAGGTAATCTAAAAATAACTAGAAATCATTTTTTAATTATACATATGACTGTATTAATATTTTTCATTCGAAATTTCATGTTTTAAATTCACAATTAAATGTCAGTGAATCATTTGAGGATATTATGCTTCAAAAACTATCAGGAAAAAAATTTTTTTTTCAAAAACATGCATTTACTTAATGTTGGTACTTAGGTACGTGCCTACTGAAAAAAAGAAAAGAAAACATTTTATTGAAACTTCAGACTGGACGAAAAATAAAAGCGTAGGGCACTTATGAGATTCACCTTTACACTAATTAAGTAGGGCTATTTTCGATTTGGGGATAAGCTTAAAAAATGAATTTTTCAAGGCAATATTATCTGAAGGTAAAAAAAGAAAAAATCACACCTAATAATAATTTCTCAAAAATATTACCGATAAAAACTAAAATTGTTAGTCTGGTTCTTGTGTTAGAAGAAATATTCTTACCAAATTATGCGACTATTGGACCAGAATTGTAACATTTATTGAGTTTAGCCCCTCCAACAACTCCACGGCATGAATCGTAAATTCAGTAGCAACCAAATATAAATGCGTGTTAGAATAGTGTAATTACTGATAGAAAATTACTCATTTTAGAGCTATTAAACTACTAAAAATGCAACAAAATTATATCTGCCAATCGTATCATGAAACCAATCAACACCAAATTTCAATAGTCTTGTTCTTGACTTATTACTAATGTTTGGTACAAATTTTGTCACTATCAAACAAAAATTCCGTCCCGTATCGTGTTAATAAGAATTGTACGTATATACATACATACATACATACCTACAAATATATTATACATATGAATTTCTAAAAAAAGTGCCCAAATTTTCCTGGATCATGAAACGATAAACGCACTTACCTCCACCCCTGGGTCCTTCCATGAGCACGAATTTAATAAGTAGATTTTCATAGAAACCTACTTAAAAACCTGCTAAAAGGTCAAATTTTTTCCGAATCTTATTCTTTCAAGGTTAATAAATTTTTTAGTTTAACTATATTTAGATTCGTAACGCTCCATTGGGAATGTAAAAATTTATTATGTAAATTGGTATGTATATTGGGGTAATGTGCTGCCTATTGTTCTGGCTTAGGTACGTTAATTATAAAGTGATACTAATTTCTTCGAAGCCAATAGAATAGTCAACTTCAGTTAATTATCAATAATTTTGGTGAGAATGAAGTTTGAAATTATCACCAAATTTGTTTGTCGAACCCCTCTGTAATGAATTTGCTGACAGAATCTGACTAATCAACTGTTAAATCTCAAATTGTGGATGATAGCGATAAAAAAAAACAAAAGACTTGTTCACAATTCAAACAATGATGGTTTTCGCCAAAAAAACTAGCGCAGGAATGTTTCACTAGATAACCCAGTTGGCTCGATATTTATGTCGATAGTTTTCGATATATCAATATTTCATTGCTAGTTTCAGGTTAAGAAATTACAAAAAACTGACCACAATTATTCATATCTTTAACAAATGTATCAATCTATCGATGTTTTATCGCTTAAAACCGCTTTTCCAGAGATTTTTTTTCTCCAATATTTCTTGAGAATTACTGAATCGATGGGCACCAAACTTCTTTCAGACTTGCTTCCATACAATAGCTATCTTTCGTAAAAATTTCAGTCCTATCTGTTTGATAGTTTCCCCAAAACCGAGAACCTAAAATATTTTTCAGCTATTTTGCTTCTCCAGTTTTCTCAAAAACTACTGAAATAATAGGCACCAAACTTCTAAAAGACTTGTACAATCGTAAGAAAAATCTATCGGGAAAATTTAAGCCCGATCTCTTTTGTCATTTTCTTAGAATCCCGGAAAAACACTTTTCCAGAAATTTTTTGTATTCCAGTTTTCTCAGAAACAAATCAACCGATAAGCAAAAATCTTCTTTTAAACCTGCTCCAGTATATGAACCAGCTCTCTTGAAAATTTCAGCCATATCCACCAGGTAGTTTTCTCAGAACCGTGAACCCAAAATTTTGGGCGAAACATACATATACATACATAAAAAAATTAGGTCAAAATGAGAAAATGATACCAATCGTTTTCTTTTCTCATGAAAAGGATAATTTTCATAACCCCCACCCCTAACTCGACAATGATGTCAATTTTAATACCCAATTTGCAAGGAAACTGTGTAAAAACACAACACATTGTAATAATGGAAGAGCTGGCTGAGTGATGTGGAACTCAGTGATGAAGGATTCGAATTATCGACCTTGGGCAAATATAAATTCAACAGTTGTTTGAAAATTTTTTCATGGAGGAGATACAGTCCAAATTAACAATGAAAGATCCACAAAAAATCATACGTATGTGTCTAGTTTTTAGTTTCTCACATGGGTAACTGTCCAAATTCCATCCAAAGTATGTACGTATATGTTCGAAAAATATAAATTTTACGAATATGTGCTTATCTCGAACCTACTTTAATTTTCAGTTTTCAACTTATTTATAATTTATGGGAAAACTGTTCACATCCTCTTATGTTTCAGCATTCGCGTAAACATGTCAGAATTTCTCTCGGTTAATTTTTACGCGTGAAAAGATTCCAGGGATCAGAATGTAGCGCAAGGTTCGGTGCATAAATTATTTTAAGACTTAAGATGAAATTTTAATTCTTTGGGGAACAAAATGATTTAAGAAGTAGGCGAGAAGCAATAAATCAAAACTTTTTCAATTTTTTTCGGTAGTTTTCAATTTTGTATTTAGAGAATTAGTAAATTCATACTAGCTTAGCGTTAGATGCAAGATAGGATAATCAGAAAAATAAGTATCGTAATACAATTTGTGGCACGAATCCTCTATTATATTTCACTTTTAATCGTTTCGTAGCCAAAATTAGGTACAGAAATTTCGACAAAATTTTTTCGTTTCGATGTAACTACCGTACCGAAAAAGTTGAAGTTTAGCAAGCAGTTCGACGTAAACCTAAGATTTTGCGAAAGAAAAAAGATTTCAGAAAAAAAATTAATATTATCCACGCGATTTCAAATAATGTGATTATAAAAATGAAGAAAAAAGTTCCCAAAAACTCTTTATCATGAGCAACTACCCAATAGTAGAAAAATCTGAAGTTACGGTGGTGTAGCGCTAGAAAAGAAGCCTTAATTTAACAGAAAGCTTTCCGTAATACATAGGTCACAAAAAATTTGTCAAAATGATGCCAAAGTAAAAAAAAATCTAGCAGAGCAATGCTTCGATAGAAAACCCAGTTTGCTGATGGAGATGAAGATGGAGAGAGAGGGAGAGAGAAAGAGTCTCCAGCAATTTTTCCCCTCCAGTTTTCTCGAAAACTACTGAAATAATAGGCATAAAAATTCCAAGAGATTTGCACCAACATAAGGAAAGTCTATCGCGAAAATATAAGCTCGATCTCGTTTGTCATTTTCTCATAATCCCGGAAAATTACTTTTCCAAGAATTTTTTGTTTTCGAGTTTTCTCAGAAAATAATCAACCAATAGACAAAAACTGCTTTCAGGCTTTCTCCTGTACGAGAATTATCTTTCGTCAAAATTGCAGCCTTATCCATCCGGTAGTTTTCCCAAAACCGTGAACCCAAAGGTTTTTTCAACAATTTTTCTTCTTTAGTTTTCTCGAAAACTACTGAAATAATAGGCACCAAACTTTTAAGAGACTTGTACCATCATAAGAAAAATCTATCGTGAAAATTTAAACCCGATTCGTTTTATCATTTTCTCAGTATCCCGGAAAAACGACTTTTCCAGAAATTTTTTGTATTCCAGTTTTCTCAAAAACAAATTAACCGATAGGCAAAAAACTTCTTTCAAACCTGCTCCAGTATAAGAACTATCTCTCGTGAAAATTTCAGCCATATCCACCCAATAATTTTTTCAGAACCGTGAACCCAAAATTTTGGCGAGACATACATACATACATATTTATATACACATAGGTACATAAAGAAAATTAGGTCAAAATGAGAAAATGATACCAATCGTTTTCTTTTCTCATGAAACGGATGTCTTTCGTCATTGTTTAGTTTAATCTCATGATTTCCTTATAAAAATACAGATCTACCATGGAATATCTTGTTGATTGAATAAGTTAAATACTTGGATAATGAAAAGTTGCATACAGTCCAGACTCCAGATTAGAGATCAAATTTTCAGAGTTCAAATAATCTAACTTAGACTATATTCGGACAATCGTTTGTAAAACCAGAAATGGGCAAGTTCATAACGTATCTGAAATTTCAATGTGATTGGCCAATCCGAATTCATGGAACCGTTAACGCGGAGCCATAAAGAGAAAATTCGGGTCCGGTGGAGAAAAAATTTATAGATCCCCCAAAAAATTTAAAATGGCATTTATGTGCAGGTGTAGTATCAAGAATATATCTTTGGAAAGGGTTTTATAACACTAGGAAAGCCTATTTTGCAAGCGAAGCGAGTGAACAAATATTTTTAAAAGTTTTTCAGTACATTTACTTCAAAATTCTTTTTTTATCTTCTCTTTTTTTATTTTATTTTTTATTTTTTTTGAGAATCGCAGGCTCCTAAAAATCTTGGGCCCGTACAGGTTGCTATTTGTAATCAATATAGGCCTAAAATTTGATATACGTATGTGTTAATTTCTATAGTCACAAAATTTAGGAAAATTCTTGATTTAAGGTATATCTAACATGCTTTCAAATTTGGTTCCTATTGGTATTATGATGGCTTATTCCCTAGGGCTGTTGGAGAACCCCTCTCTTCCCTCCTGTCAGGTATGCGTTGACGTCATACAAAACTGATTTCCCCCGGGAAGTTGACCGACCTGTAATATTTTGAAGACTTTGGATAAGGCTCTTTGCTAGCAGGTATGCACATGAGGGTGAGAAGATATGAATCGCCATTTTGTGCTATTAATTATTATTATTATTATTATTATTATATATATGGTAATAATAAACAATGTAAAATTCATGAAAAACGATTAGTTTCTCAAAAAAACCGAATAACACAAGATGGCTGCTCATATCTTATCACCCTCTTACCCATACCTCCTAGTAAAGAGCCTTAATTTGGGTACACGATACAATCAGTGAAGGTCACAACTGACAACACGTTCGAATTTCCTTTACATTTTTGCATTTATAGTTTTTATCCTCGATGAGGCTTTCATTCTTACTACTATAGATGGCGTACTTCTTAATTTGTAAAATTTCTCTTTTCAAGTTTTTACAAAACGCAGATCTTGTTTCAGTTTTTTGTCGATTAAATTCAACAAGTAGGAGAATCCTCCTCATCCAGATACCTTTTCAATTAGCTTCATTTATGCTTTTTCGACGTAACATATTCACGACTAGTGGGTTGAATAGATCAAAAAAATTCTGCCTATTCCTTGTTCGGTGTGTTATTCACGGTACAATGGCTCATAGACGACTATTTTTTCGCCATACATCGAGAATTGGAAAATAAAACACAAACAGAAAGTATAGGCCTACACAGCCCATTTTACTTTCTCCACTCAAACATGCGAAACGGATAAAACCCCTTGTTTCCGAGGTAGCTTCGTAGCTTCTACTCAACTTCTGAAAAAGTTAAGAGATATCCAATTCTCTCCCTCCCCCTACAGATTAAAACCCTCATCAAAAATTACCGTACATTATCTTTAATACGAAGAATTAAGGTCAGCGATTCGTAAAATATATATACTTTATGAAAATTAGTGATTCAGATGAAAAACCGTAACGGTTTAGAGAAAATGAACATAATCTTGTTTTCGGCCTTGCAAAGTTTCGTCCCATTCCATTAACGCTTGTAGTTCTCCCACGATAGAGGCTCGTTTTAAAATAGACTTCTCCAGCAGAATATCCTAAATGAGTCATAAATTTAATTACACTTTTGTTAACTTTCCGTCGAATGCTTTCAAAAATTTTGTACCAGAAGAGTGGAAAAAAAAAAAAAAAAAAAAAAAAACAGCTGAAAACAGTATCAGTTGCGTTGGATGAGCACCCCCCCAAGGAAGTCTCTTCATATCTACCAGCTGTATTTTATGCTCCCCTCCATCAGAAGTGCCTCCACATTTCATACAGTGGAGTACCTTTTCCTGCGTGTGTTATTTCCCCATTTTACATGAAATATTGTTATACCGACTGCTATGCTTAGTGCAAAATAATGTTCATAAGTTAATGATCTGTGTGGAAAAAATTGTTAGTCGAAGAGGAAATGTACGATGATTCCTGGATAATTGGTAGAGCGTGACCAATTACGGTTTCATTGCTGCCGCACTTCACCGAATTTTCTTCAAAAAAATTATTATTTACATATACAGTCTTTAGAAGGATGTCCTTGATAAAACGGAAATTTTTATAGACCTATTTAGAGTACATTAAGTGATGTTAAAAATTCTTTTTTTTTTTTGGGAAGCCAGCTCATTGTATTTAAAGGGTTTCATTTAAGAGTTGAATCTAATATTTTTGAAAATTTTGAGATATATGAAAGCGTATTAAAGAGTTAAAGAAAGGACAAAATTCGAATAAACCCGTTGTTGTGAAGTTAGTCCGGTACTTCTTTTTTTTTGTATTTTTGTATAACAAAAAAAAAAATTTTAAGTAACTGAAGTTTTCATATTGTGAATTCTAATTTTTAAGTCTTATGCTTCTTGGCGTTTATATAAAGTTAGAATTTTACAACTGAAACTTTTCTTACAACATTTAGGCTAAGCATCGAGCTGTATCCACACATTGTCATTAGCCTGCTAGTTCAATCAGCTTGGTATTTACCTTGCTGTGTACACAAACTTTTACTAATAGCCTATTTCGCTCGTAGAGTTTTTCGTTTGGTATAAAAATGTTTTCTTACTGGAGACTTATCCTTTTAAGGGAACAAAGCCCAACGGGAGAATAGAGTTCCTCTTTTAGCTGGGATACTGTGACGTCACAATTTGGAGAAAAGTTTATAATTATAAGGTTAGAGGTAGCTCTGTTCCTCAAGTAGTTACCTATTCTTATTATTTATTTATAGTTTTTATGGAATGTTTTTTTTTGGGATGGGTGCTTTTTTGTTGCTCTTTTTCGTTACAATCCTTACGGATTTGCTTGTCTAAAAACATTTTCAGTGTTGAAAAACAGAACAAATATGATTTTTGTGTCTTCTATTCATAATATCGAAGCTGCATTCGTAATTGTGTTAGAGACAAAGTCCAATGAAAACTGTACAGATAGGTGAGTACTTAGTTTTAAATTTAGAATTGATTTCTGAACAAATAACTTCGTAGATACCCATCGATTTGTGAAAATAGGTATCTCATTGTAGTAGAAAACATATTTTTGGTGTATTTTCAAACAAATTTCAAAAATATAAATCCCAAAACTGGACTCATCATTCATTTTTTTTATAGATATTTACTAAATAACTAAGGCAAATTGAAAAAAAAAAAAAAAAAGAGAAAAAAGAGCGCTCCAGGGTCTGAGCGGACTGAAACATTTAATGTGGTACATATTTTATACATATGGAATAATGAAGTTCGGGAGAATGAAGTTTGAGAGTTGTTATTCTGAGCGAATGTAAATGTTTTTTTTTTTCCTGCTGTTTAGAAATTGAATATATTATCAAAATAAGCAATTGTCGAAAAATTATACCAATATAAATGAGTTTTCATATAAAACTGACTTTTATTAGTTTGAAGATATAATCACGTACAAAATATTTTCATGCAAAATCATTCATAATAACCCCTCTTCATCAACAAATATTACAGAGGATGTGAATCGAGGAAGAAGAAGTTTTTTAATGTGAAATAAAGAATTAACCAAAGTAACGTCTCAGAAGCGTGTGTTTTTAATATCAATCACATATGATGAAAGTGAGTACAGTCTGAGTGAGATAAACAAAAGTGTACAGAGATTAACGAGTGAGCGGCGGAACAGTGTATCAGTGTAGCCGCGAATAAAGATGTAAAAGTATATTATAAAGATAGTTGAGTGTTCGCAGGAGTGAGAGAGGAGAAGGATTGGTGGTCTCAACAAATATCGATACATATCAATATATGAACATCGATAGCAATTCTTACCATATTCCTCACTTCTTCACACTCAAATCGGCATATCATGTATGTCGATACATTTTATGTCACTAAATTCGTTTTTAAATGAACCGCCAAACAGGAGTTGTGTTTTCATTGGCCAGCGCAGGCTCCTTCTGGATTGCTATTGGTTAAAGCACCCTGGGTTTTTTTTTCCTAATACACCACCATATAGTGAAAATAGAAATGTGTACCACATTAAAAAAAGAATTAGGTAGATAGGTACGTGGTGTTCTTTATGAGTTTGTAATTTCTTTTCACATCGCTTTTATGAATAATAAAAATATAAAAAAACGCAATTACGTGCGTATAAAAATTAAGCTTTGTACGTAGCTATTGTACAATGTTTGTAAAACTCGATTAAGACTTCTTTTTGTTTTCGTTAGAATCGAAATCTTTCTTTTACCAACCTTTCGAAAAACGAACTTATTTTTCAATCTGATGAACATTTTCAAAGAACGTCAAAAAAACGTTCGATAAAATCTTCGAAAACTGTAACAATTTTTACTTCGTAATAAAATAACTAATGTCGACTATATATTTAACCGCAATCTAAAAGCCAATAAAACTTTTTCTTTGCCAACAACCTAAAAAGTTTTTAAGTTAATTGAGCTAAAATAGCGAACAATGTCTTCGATTTATGTAAGGTACGCCTTTTTAGCACGAATTACGTAGGTAGTTCGTACATTAAAAGTGAGCTCTTTTCTTCTCCGGCCTATTTAGGCTATAATATTGTTTGGCGATCTTTCCAAAGAAATTTATACTAATTATCGCGATTTTAAGTCGATGATTGTTCGAAAATGTGAGTGACTCGAGCGAAGACAACGAGACGACCAATTTACTGTGGGAGTTTAGAGCACCACCTACTTATGCCAATGCTAGTGCACTTTTTACGCAGTTTGCTTGGAAACTGGATATTAAAATTGTTTTTTTTCTCATTTTTATCGCATCAACTACTTTCTCACTTCCATCCCTTCTACAGGGTGTCAGAGAGTTGAACAGCATAAATTTCAAGATCTATTTTTGGGGCCAAAAAAACAAAAAAGTTATGTTTTTGTGAAAATTTAAAAAAAAAAATGAAAAATTTGATATAATTTCCCCAAAAATTGACAAAAACGAGCAAAATGTCGTACGGCAGTGTAAATTAGTATTTTTATGTCATTTATCTAGCTTTGACAGTTCTATCAACATTGGCAGGGGAAACAGTTCAAATAATTTCGTCCAGATAATTTCGACTGAATATCGTGAGAGTTGTGATTGGCCTATAGGTGCATATAATAATATACGGTAATTAATATTTTAGATGTGAATTCTATAACTTACCTAGTAACCAGTCATTAGTTCCGTTGTCTGAAACCATCTAACGTTAGCCTATATGATTCCATAGTGCAGAATTCAACATCTGACGAATTCGGTAATGAATTGTTGATCATAGTATAAATCGAATATCGTCGTCTGTAATATCAGCCATGTTTTTAATTCGGTTTATAAAACTACAAAAATGGTTCTTTCTTTGATTAAGCCACAAATTTCGGCGATAAACTGTTAACTACCTACTATAGGTATTGTATTTTCGATTGTTTTTGAAGCTGTCAATGACCACCTACATATCGTACAAAACGTTGCTTCTTACAAGGACTCGTAATATAATACTAGAAGATTACACCCACATTTTACCAAATTTGAAAAAATATTTAAGTTGTCGACATTTTAATGCAATTTTTGTCATGTTTGCCAATCGTTTTGTTTTGGACATTGCGTGACTTGTGGCCATGAAGGAGGTAAAGGAACAGCTTCCTTCTCAAATTCATTTTATCTTCCCTTTCGGTCATTAAAAAAAAAAAATAAAGTTTACTATTTTTCAACCACTGAAATTACGCTGTACCACATGAAAAATAAATTTTCGTTTCAAGTGAAATAAACTGAAAATTATGATCACAAATTGCATCTGTAACAAATTTTAATGTTTCTCGTGAAAAAATTTATCGTTTCTGACTCCTTACATCACCCTTGACCTTACGATATTACATTTATTTGACTAAGGTAAAATTTATTTCTGTCATTTTTTGCAGATCTTGAACCCAATTTTTTATAGGTACGTGTTAATAGTTTCTCGTCACTTTTTTATGGTTCCATTTTGAACCAATAAGTTATAATAAGGCCAATTTTTTTTTCTTTAATCAAAAAAATTTATAAGGTCTGAACTACGAAAACCGAATTGAGTTAAATTTAATAATCATCCTGGCAAACAGCCACTGATAAGATATTTTAGAAGAAATTTCGAAAAATTTAGCAAAAAATTTTATGTACCTTCATGCTACAACATTTAGCATTTTACGGAAACGCAGATACGATAGCTTACCTATGTACCTATAACAGCCAACAAAATATACGCACTCAAGTTGCTGCCTAATAAAAGTAACTAATCAACCATCGGCTCCAGATGCCACAAATTTACGCTCATAACAACCATATTCGCTGGAAAGTACCAATTTCACGCAAACAAGCAACCAAAATACAAATTTCGACTTTTAACGATTCACGAAACGTAAGCAATTAAATAGGTAGTTACGAACTTAACGACCCGACTTCGAAGTTATATTGGAAGGTAACTCTGACTACCTAATAAGTTCGTAAAGAATTAAAGTAAAATTTGGCAAGAGGCAAACATTAAACTTGTTTCTGCACACTTTTTGGGCCGAAATTGTCGTTTTGTTTCACTGATATTGCCTATAAGCTTTCAATTTCTCTCCAATTAGTAGGCTAAATGTGATTAATTCGTTTTGTACGAACGGAAGCATGTTGGTAAAAGAAAATAGCGTTTGAGAAATCAATTTTCAAAGACACTATGAAATGAATAAGCAGATAACACGAAGATGAACAGAAGGCACGAAGCTGGGAAATCTCTTCAGGGTAGAGGAGTTTGTACAACAAGCCCCCAAGTCTTACTAACGAAAGTAGATACCTAGCTTACGTACGAAAATAATTATTATTAGTTCATTGGATAGCTTAATTGATCTAATCAGACGAATTTGTTGGTCGAAACATTGGTTTTTTCCTGTTTGCATTGTTTTAGTGTATTTTCCAACTATTGCATTCAGTATGCAGTGACGGGACCTGGGGCGGGATCTGTAGAAAATCGCCGATTCTGAGTATTAGATCACGAATATATAGATGACTCAAATTTTTCTGTACACTATATATGGATACATATATATTGTAACGTATATTTTTGTTTATTTTTAGAAATGACAAACATTCATCTACACGTTTTCAAACACTAAAAACGTAGATATTCATCAACAATAATAATCCTATAACTCTTTATAAACAACCACTAATTTACCCGTATTTGATTGTATAAATATAGATATGTTGTCTATATACTCATGACCTAATTGTGCCTTTCCCTCGAGTATATTGCGAGTCAGCACAACCCTATAATAACAACACCCTACCTCACTTAACCTATCCAACACGTATGCTTACATACCCCAAACAAGTATATAAACCCTCGATTCGAAGGAATGAGACACAGTTCTTTGACAGTTACTTCTAAGTATCTAGAACTTCTCTTGTAGAGTAATTAGTGAATGGACAGTTTTGTTTAAAGGATTGTGATACCGTATGTATAAGTGTTAACGTACTAATTGATGTACTGTATTGTACAAATTATTATCTTATTAAATATGTTAATCCAATTGTGTGTTTTAAAATATTATTGAGTGTCTCGAATACGTTAAGGTTCACAATAGTCAGTGGATAATAAATTGAATATTTAAATTATTATAGAGGTATTAATGCTTATTCAGTGTTCAATAACTCGTGTATGGTGTAACACTGAAAGTGGTTATAATTAGGTACTTTACCACCTCTTTTGGCCATTACATATATATATATTTCTACTTTTTGTTCATTTTGGCCCATTTTGGAAGTCTGTGGAGCCTTTGCCGTTTGACCTATGGTGATGAAATTTGGGTTAGTGTTAGAAGTTTTCATGGGCTACACATTCGTGTTAAAATTTACGAAAGTTCTCAAGAGTGTTGCAAACACACCATGTTGTTATCATGATAACTCCTGTAAATTCAAAGATTTTAGCTTGAAATTTCTATGGCAGTTAGAAACTACAAGGAACTTATTTTATATTGAATTTGAGCAAAATCGATTCACTGGTTTCGGAATGACAGCTATTACAAAATTAGACACATTTAGAAAATACACATTTACCGCGGTTGATGTATGGCAAACATATTTAGTATATTCATGTTGTTGTTTTTTCTAAACGTTACATACCTGCGTGAAATGTGCCAATTGGCAGGTATTTAGGAAGGATAATATTGTTTAATTAAATGAGAAAAATTTTTGTCAATCTTACTTGAAAAAATTTAATTCAAATCAATAAATAAATACATACAAATATTTGTCTTTAATTAAAGAATTTCTATTTAAAATTATTTAATCGATGTTTCGAACCCCCTCGTATATTTTATGGTTCTGATTAATACAGTTCTCCTGTAGTTTAAATTCCAAATTTTTAGTCATATCTGTAGATCATAAATTTTGTACTTCTTTTTTTTTATGTGTACAAAACGTATTTTTATTTTTATTTTTATCTTCGGTATTTTGGCACCTCCTATTACAGTTCTTCAATCAATTAATTATTAGAAATACTTGTGTTATGTTTAATCGATAAAATTTAATCTCTTCTATGGAGGTAGTGTTATAATTGATTTTAAAATTGTCCGGAAAAGCTTTAAAAATAAAATACTGAAATAATACTGAAATTATATAGAATATTTCTGAATCCTTAGCCATTTGACTAACCTACCATACGACTTTTTGATTGACGTCACTATTCTAGTCTACAATCATGTGCATGTACTTTACAATACAATAACACACCATATGATGAAATTACCTACATTGTGATTATCTGATTGACCTAGATCTTGGAATAAGCAAAAATCAGGATTGATAGGTACATTTTCTCAAAGGAGGGGGATTCAAGTATGAGCAAGCTCTAATTCATGCTGAATTTTTTTTTCACACTCCTTCCAGCCTTCGCTCATATAGAAATTGCCTCCTACTTCTCCATTTTAACTTTCACCACAAGTCAGGTTCAGTTGTAGCTTGAACTTTTTTGTTTTTCTTTCTCGATGAAAGGGAGATAGGTTCGAACCCAAAAACTTATCCTTGCGAAAGAAAACGAATCCTTGCACGTATAAACCTAATAATTCAGCCCCTAATTCCTTGCTCACGTTTTTAAACATTATTTAATCATTTTTTCTCTTCTCATTCAAATACTATGAAGAATATTTTCATTCACTATGATTCATTATACAACAATTCGTTACATTCTGCATAATTATCATCCGCCTTGTATATCGATTCCAGGGGCGTGGAGAGAAAATTCGGGCCCGGGGAGAATTGTGAATAGGTTAGGGGAGGGGGCGTAAAAAGCTAAAAAAAATTCTTTTAAAAATGATTTAAAATTTTACTAAATTAGAAAAAATTATTATCAAGTTCATCATTATTTATATTATTTAAAAAAAAACAAGATACAAAACAAGTATTTATTAGATGTTATTTGAAGTCGAGCCTTTCTGGCATTCAATTTGGCAAATACACGTATAATTGGGCCAAATTCACCCGATCTAGCTACTTTAGAAGCCTGTAATTTGATCTTGCCCTTGGATCAACTGTTGAAAATTTTTAATTTAAGCTGAAATACTAAATAATTGTTCTGCTGAAGCGACTGTCTCAGGTAATGTACAAAAAATCCTTAAACATACGTATACATATATTTGGGAATACCTAAGCTTTATAATTTTTGGCCCATAATAGAATTGAGTAATTCAAATGGAGATAAATTTGGCCCAAAATTCTCCTCATAAATATGTTTTAAATGTAGTAATTCTGCTACCAACTCATTTGATACGTCAACATTATATTTATTAACTAAATCCATTTCACGTGACATAATTGCTTCCTCATCAAGTGTAACAAACTGCCATAAAACGCCAAACATTTTGTTTATTTTTCTCATTGCACTAAAACGGGTAGTTATTCCCATAATCAAAGAATCTAGAATTCCGTAAATAAAAAATTAAATAGAATGAACAATACAATTTCAAATTTTCAGACTCTCATTTAGTAAACTCTGTCAATTTATCATCAAACTTTAAAAAAATCCACTCATGTCTTGTAAATCGCAATTCCCAAATTTGTTTGTTTTCAGTTTTTCACATACCTTTGAAGCTGAAGCTGTAACTGAATCTGAAACCTTTACTATAAGATTCGTTAGTTTTTGTTGGGTCCTGTTTGAAGCTGACTCCTTTTCTTGACATTCTTTTTTTTCCTTATGTTTTTGGGCGCCAAATTTATGGTGATACATCGACATTTTAATTGCATGTGCTTTCAAATTTACAAATTTGAAACTCTAATGAAAGGGTAAATTCACAAACTATAAAAAAATGATGACCACAACATCCACAGTCCACAAAATTTTTTATGAAAGAGGTAGGTACCTACCAGTTACCACTGATGAAAAAAAAACAATAGTTTTAAATTCAAAAAACCATGAAATAAGTCTGAGATGAATTTATGTAATTTATACACTTCAATTTAAAAAAAACTTCAACTTGGTATTTCTCAAATGAGAAAATATTAAATTAGACTACTGTGTCTGCGACTATAGTCTATTGTAATTTTTTTTTAATATTAAGATCATATCATGAGACTCATACGTATACGTCAATACGCGTGTACTTTATTGTGCATTAGCCAGTGTCAAGTATGTATAACATCTAGCATGCATTTTTTTGTCGTTTTGTTTTATTTTTTAGTGGTTTCGTCTCCCTGTCACCTGTTGGGCACCCATTTACACTTTATTAGAGACTAGAGTAATACATACATACACCATAGCAAACGTAAAGAACGATCACTGCTGATTGCACACATTTTATTTTCTCTCTCTCTCTCTCTCTCTCTCTCTCTCTGTCTCTTTTCCTCTCCCTGTCTCTCACTCTCACCACACACGTGGATGCGTCAGACAGACACCAATTTAATATTTTAATCTCTCATTCAGTCGTTCATTCATCATGTAGGCGAAGTTATTTACATGGATTTGGGTCAACTTAAATCCGGGCCCTTTTATGCCTCTTTTCCTCTGCCATCAAATTTCAAACGCCATTTTATCCTGTAATTTGCTTTTAACTTTTAAAGAATTGAGAGGGCCCGTGGGGAATCCCTTCTTTCCCCCTCTCATCAGCACTGTCAGATTCTTGGTGACATATCTTTGATCACACGTATTAATGTCATCAATATATGAGCCAACTTACGGACACATGAGGTACAACTGTAATACTGAAAATTCATTCTCCCAAACATAAAATTACTGTTTCCATTTATTTACAAATTAAAATTACAAAATCTGGCAATACTGAAAAAAAAACAACTAAATTTGGCACCTATGGTCATCCATCATCCCATTGTCTTCAGATTACACTGTACCAAATTCCTTAATTGTATTCATCCTCTTGCAAATTTGTCGTTAATAGATGATCTCCTCTCTTGTGACCAGCTAATGTTAAGAGACACAATCTTATGAGTCTGCAATGTATGTCAATTTATAATTATTACCAATTGTTCCTGGAAGTCTACTAAATGCATACAGTAATTTCGTCAAGTTGAGTTTTAAAAAAAATTTATTTAAGTCTAAATTTGCTGTCACAAACACAAAAAAACACTAATGTTATCTTCTCTTAGTCAACTTTTGGTTGCTTCAGAGAAAATCAGATTTAAAGCTTGAGGGTAATATGGGCCAAATAAAGCTTAAATTCAACGCTGAGCTGAGAAAAGTGTTGGAATAATTGAGAGATATGATAACAAACTCATGTGAAGTACAACTCATTATCAAGTATTGTTATCGAAACTGAGCATTATGTTTACAATTCCAAAGTAAGGAATAGGCAAAATAATAAAAATCCTACCTGACTGTACATAAATTGAAGCTCAATATAAGATATAAATTGAATTACCTACAGTTAATTAAAATGCAACACTTGATCTTTCATGATATTTACCAACATACTGAGTCATACTGAGTGAGGGGAAACTTTATCGCATCATATGTTTTTGGAATGCTGCATTACAATGCTGCCATGAAGGAGACTCAGTACTTTGAGCAAATCCATAATATGTAGTATTTGTAACCTATTAATAAACAGTAAATCAAAGGTAAAAATTAAAATTGCGAAGAAGCAAAGAAAACCTAAAATCTGATTTAAAAAAGTAGATACATAATGATGTAGGTATACTTATTTCTGTGTTCAATTACCTGTTGTTTATATTTTGGCTCTGCACTTGTCTGCCAGTGTGCTGTTTACTTTTAACAATGTTAGACTATATTTGAAACTGAGCCTATTCAGAAATGGTTGAAATACCAATGTAACACTTTTTGTTTTGTATATTTTTCTTTCACGGCACACATATCATGTCAGGAATGGGTGGATTACAATTTGCAATGGAACATTGAGAAATACGGAGGTGTCAAGGATCTACGAATTGGACCAAAAACTATTTGGAAACCCGATATCTTGATGTACAACAGGTAATAAATATAGATTTTTTGTACAGAATTTTCATAACCATTTGTAAAATTTTTCAAACATTGAAGCTATAACCAACTATAAAACAAGATAAACCAAATCTCTGTGTATTTTGTGTTTTTGTGCATGCAGTGCAGACGAAAAATTTGATGGAACGTTTCAAACAAATGTAGTGGTTAGAAATAATGGCTCGTGTTTATATATTCCTCCTGGCATTTTCAAGAGTACTTGTAAAATCGACATCACTTGGTTTCCATTTGATGATCAACATTGTAATATGAAATTTGGTAGTTGGACCTACCATGGATTTCAGGTAATTTTTTGTTAGTTAAATCTTATTTAATATTTTACACCTAAGCATGCAGTTTTGACTATGACCAGACTTCCAAAAGTAGAGTGAGGAGATGAAAGAGGATTGTGTGGAATGGAGAAAAATAAAAGTGGAAAAGAAAAAAACTAGAGCAGTAAGACATGCTAGAAAATGTAGGTTTTCTTAACCACAAAGATCTAAATAAATAAAGGAATAAAGAAATAAGTACACTGTAGGTTCGCTAGTGTGGAGAATCGAACCAGGGACCTACAGATCTGAAAAAATAACGATGTTATCTGCACAGCTACGCTTCCACCGATAGCTTTGCGATGTGTGCACACACACATATATATATATATATATATATAATTCACATTCCTACAACCACTCCCCTTAGTTCTGCCCCTACTGTTGCAGTATGACAACACAATAGAGGGTAAAGGTAGGCTGCTACTACTTGGGGAAACCATTAAATCCGTAATGCAGACTTAGGCCTATGACTCAATACCACTCTGCAGAAGAGGGTTTGTTAACCATTGTTGAGTGCTATATGTTTGCTCACATTGAGGTTCCATTTCTACAGGTTCACTGGTGTGGGGACTCAAATTCTGCAACCTTCTGATTTGAAAAAACAATGACGTTATCCGCAAGGCTACGCCACTACCAATAGCTTGCAAGGTGTGCGCATATATATATATATATATATATATATATGGTTCTCATCCCCACGTACAATAAAAAATGAAAATATCAAAGGTATTTTAAAGAATTCGTTGGGTAAAAATTACATTTAATAAAGAGTTGAAAGTTGTACAGACTATTAGACAAGTTGACGCACTCTGATAATAAATCGTTTTAAAAGGCATTTGAAAAATTTTATCATACTAAGTAAGTGTTAGTGTCGTTCGTGATGTAATTCCTTTCACTTTAAATCACAAATGACACTAGCACTTATTTAGTGTATCAGTTTCTCCCAACTACAGTTTGATGCCAATTTTATTACACTTAATAGTCTATATAATTTTAGAAGTGTCAAGGAAATTCACAATGAATTGTATTGTGAAGTTATAAAAATGTTTGCAAGTTATTAAATGACTGCTTTTACCAAATAAGATAATAACAAGTCCGCTTTCCCCACAGCTTTTCCTCATCCGGAATTATGTACTCTTCTTAGCAACAATTGAAGATTTTTTCAAATCATTTCTAGGCATAAATGGTAAAGCTGATTGAAACAAAATTTTGTAGATTAATAGAATATAATATATTCAATATTTGTAAAAAATTTTGTGATTATTGCTTAAAAATTACCCAACTTAGAACCATTTATGCACCAAAAATAAAACATAATAAGATGTAGGTTCATCCTTGTCTTGATCCGAATGAGTGTACTAAATTTAACTATAGGATGAAAATTGGGAACTCAGTTAAAATATGTGTAATATACAATATTATATGCATAAATACATATTTATGCTGGTGAAGTGGCAGACTTTCATCTTAACAACCAATGTAGCAGTGTAGCGTATGTTTTTCAGTGTGGCGGACTTTTTGGTCCACCACATTACCATCCCCCTACTTCTCAGGAAAAAATGAAGATAATGTTGTTTATTTTATTATGAAGTGAACTGAATACCTATCACCTCTCAAGTCAATATAACCTCTCAGCCCTACATGATATTTTAAACCATATATACCTGACAGTTAATATTTTCCTTATTTTCTCATCTAAGGATGAATCATATAAAAAATTTTATTTTCACTTGGTGAAAAGTTTTTCATAAAATTTTTTACAAATCAAGTCTCATAGGTATTTTTCATAGGTGCAATAGTTTTGGAGTTGAAAGCTGATGAACATTTATTTACAAAATTCTGTTTTTAGGAAGCTGTAAAAAGGGGTAGCATCAACTTGAAATTCAGGAACATTTATGTTTTATAATTTCCACTACCCAACACTCAACTTATGTGACACTTCTCCAAATATTGTTTTTTTTTTGTTTCTGTTCAACAAATAATATGGCAACTAAAAGTGAAAAAGTAAACTGATTTTAACAAAAAAAAAAAAACTCTAACGTGGCAATGCGTTACTAAAACACCCAGTTTGCTCGATATTTATATCGATAGTGAATGATATTTATAGAGGATGAGGATTGGTGAAGACACAAATTAGTAATGTGAAATAAAGTATTGATTGAAGTAGCATCCCAGAAGTGTGTGTATTTTACATCAATTACATAATATGAGTATTGGTAAAAGCTGAGTAAGGTAAACGAAGATGTACAGAGATAAACAAGTGAGCGGCGGAGGGGTAGCTGTGAACAGAGATGTAAAATATATTTTAATGTAGTCGTGTGTTCGCAGGAGTGAGAGGGGAGAAGGATTGGTGGTCCCAACAATATTTATATCGATAGTGATTCATATTTATATCAATAGTGGTCGATATTTATATCGATAGTGGTCGATATTCATATCAATAGTGATAGATATTTATATTGACAGTTATTGATATATCGATATTTCATTGCTAGTATCAGGTGAAGAAATTACAAAAAACTATCGACAATTATCCATATCTTTAACAAAAATATCGATCTATCAATGTTTTATCACTAAAAACAGCTTTTTGGAGAATTTTTTTTCTCCAGTTTTCTCAAAAACTACTAAACCAATGCGAACCAAACTTCTTTCAGAACTCCTCTCATACAATAGCTATCTTTCATAAAAATTTCAGCCTTATCAGTTCAGTAGTTTTCTTAAAACTGTAAACACTAAATTTTTTCCAGAAATTTTTCTTCAGTTTTTTTTTTTTTGGAAACTACTGAATTAATAGGCACCAAACTTCTAAGAAACTTACACAAGCATGAGGAAATTAGGTCAAAATGAAAAATGGTAACAATCGTTTTCTTTTCTCATGAAACAAATAATTTTCATCATCCTCACCCCCAATCCTTTTAATTTTAATGCCTCGTTTCTATAAAAACTAGATGAATGAATATACACAATAAAAAAGTCTGCCACTTTACTTTCTGTTTTCGAAGCAGGATCTGGGTATAACAAGAAAATTTTTTGCTTGTCAATATGTAATATTAATACATTGATTTTTGTAATATATAGTTCAGATTATGTGTATATCAATCAACATTTTATTCGAAATGTATATTGCTTCTGCTTCTCAACTAGAATTTGTAGCTGATCGAGAATTCATTGAGCAAGTAAATTTTAGTGTTTGTTTTTGTTTCGGTCTACCAGGTGTTTAATTTTTAGGCTTTTTTTGAGACACCTCCACTACTTTCTTTTTCCTTTTCATTTTCTTTAATCTTCTTTTTTCCCTACACTAATAAAAATTCCATTTTCCCACTTTTATGTCATTGTCGAATTTTTTTTCCTTCACCTTAATTCATATATAAACGAATACAGACGTACACAAGTGTAATAATGTATGGCCAACTGCAAAGTATAATATGCTATGTTCATCAGTGCTGCCAGTTACAACGAATTTATATTTCCCTCAGAAACTAGTCATTTTTTTCAACCCTAAATTTCGAGGTAAAAATACTTGATGGCACTACTAGAAATTAAGAACAATATCTGTACTGAGTTTCATGTCTGTAGGTGTCATACTTTTCCTATTATGTGTACCACAAAACTAATTAGGAGTGAACTGGTAAGGACTCGCTCCTCTTGTCCATTTCATTCAGTATTGCCAGCTCTAATTTTCCAAAAAAAATTTTGGTATGGAAAAATTGACTTTCCAAGAATATTCTTGAATGTTCACTTTTTTGAACCTCCTATGATAAAAAAAAAAATTTCACCAGGAAAATTTAAATAAAATTAAAATTTCGATAATACTGAAGTTCGAACTAAGTTGTTTAGTTTGAAAAATAGTTAGGACCAAATTTTTGACCGACTTTGTCAAGTTCTAGATGTGAAAATTATTTTTAACTAATGCGAGGAAATCCAAATTTGGGTCGGGATTGACTGCAGTAATAGCTGTCCAAAATTAAAGAAGTGAATTCTTATAAGGAAAGATAAATTTAGATATATAAATTGATATAAAACGGGAAGTTTAGTTTTACTATCAACAATAATATTGTTAATCTCAAGAGCAACATCAAGATGCTATAGTCTTTTGTTTTGATCTTGACTTTGGTTTTGCTTATCACCAGTTTGCGCAGTAGTTACCAATACTTATGTAATTATAATTATGGCAGTGGTAGGTCTCTACGTTTGTACCTAAATTTGTGCTGAAAATTAATTATTCTACAAGAAATTATTGAACCTAGGTAACCTGTGAATAATTGTTCAGTAGGGAGTTACGTTTGGATAATTGGCCCCATTCAAGAATAACTTTTAATCAGACTCATTTTTGATAAGTGTTAATGCATTAGTGGAATGTTAATTCCAAAATATGTTAAACTTTGAACCTCATTCGGTACTCACTCTGCCTGTTGGACTGATTCTAGTTTTCAATAAAGATGTTTACAGTAGCGCTGACTGAATTCTGTGCAGATATCTCATCACAAAAATATTGGTTGAATTCTGAACTAAAGAATATTTTATTTATTGCGTACGTAGGGTACAACCCGTTTTCCGAATTAATTCATACAAGAGATAAAATAGTCGTGTGTTAATCGTTATCATAAAATCTCAGAGCCTACATTAATTGTTAGCAAAATTCTCATGGATAACGTTTTGAAGCGAAATAATTTAATATATATATATATATTTTAATATGCGTAAACAACTGTAATCCATACAGGCGTGAAATAGATATGAATTATGTAGACACTGGACATCCTGTATGAAATTATAAATTTAAGAAAAAATACTACCCACATTTCCATACTCTAAAGCCGGTCCCACATGACGCGTGTATTCGGTAAACATTTGACATTTGTCTGCATTTGCGCACCATGTGGGAGAAATGCCAATGCGAATGTTTGGCATTGCTGAACATTCGGCGAACATTTGTCCAGGTTCTGGCAGTTGTCAGTAAATAATGCACGAGTCAAAGGGATGACAAATATTCCATGTGAACAAATATTTGTGAATCGTGAAGTTTGTATATTCATGGTGTATTGTAGTAGCCGCAATGTGGCGAGGCAAATGTTTGGGCCGAATATTCACCGAATGTTATTTGTCAAATACACGCATCGTGTGGGACCGGCTTAATAAAAAACCAATAATTTTCTCAATTCATCTCTGTGGCGGATCTAGCTGGGAAATAAGAAAATTTCTCCCTCCTAAAATGCCAAAAAAAAAATTTCTTCAGGAAAAAAATTAAAGTGAAACACAGAATTTGTATAAAAAACATCAAAGATCTGTTGAGGCCAAAAAAAAAAAGGCTCAACTGCACAAAATTTTTTGTCATTCCCCGTCATCCCAAAAAGGCCGCTCTGGATCCGTCACTGATCCATCTCCTCCTATTAAGTCACCCATTAACCTCCACTTATAAACATCAAGATTACCTGTTACTACATATTTTTCTTTTTTTTAAACTTACAGTTAGATCTTAAGCTCAAATCAGAAAAAGGTGGAGATCTTTCAAGTTTTATAACGAACGGCGAATGGTATCTAATAGGTAAGAAATTTCAAAGTTCAACTTATTATTCTGACCCATATTTTTCCTGTCTTTGCAATTATTTGCGTATAATTTTAGAACGAAAACAAAAATCTACGAGTAAACTTGTGACATTTTGACGCAATTTTTTTTTTCCCTTCGTCAGTAAAATAAATAAAACGAATGCATATTCCAGCACTTTCCGTATTTGCGCAACTCTTGAATATTTATGACTCTTTTTGTCAGATGCACTCTCACGATTTACTAGCGTAAAACTTTACGAATTTAGCACTCACGTTTAGTTTTCAAAAACGATTTTGCAATATTTTTAAGAGATGGTGGAAAAAAAAAACCTCATTTTGACTTTTAATTATTATTAAAATAAATTTGTTTTTTTCTTTGGTTTATTTTTATTTTTTGTTTTCATCTCAACTTTTCAAAGTAAATGAAAAACTTTTATCAAATTTCCGATTTTATTTCTTATTTCTTCCTGCTTCTTAAAGAAGAAGACAGTAAACAAAAATCCGAAGAAAAAGTTGCATTCTTTATAAATTCTTTGTGATGGCCAATTTGCATAGTTTTGAAACATAAAACGTAAATAAAATTAGGTATGTAAACCTTGACAAGTTAGTCTTTTCCTCTTTTACTCTTTTAGTCTTATGGGTGTATGTGTGAGTGTAAAAGTATACATATTATACTTTTTTTTTTTTTAACCAAATAATTGTAAAATTTAGACGCTCACCGAGAAAAACTTTTTCTACAACTAAAAAGTTCGACTTTTTGAATGAGAAAATCGGAAGCATTAATCTATTAGAACTGCTTGCATTGTTAGCAGAAGTATTTTTTCGTTTTATGTTTAGCTTTTTGGTTTCGTAGTTCTTATTTGGGTTTTCTATTGCTCAGAATGTTCGATTTAACTCACGAATGTTAGATCCAAGAAAAAAAAAGAAAATCAACAATCTGTGCTGCTAAAAACTCGATTCATTTTTCTAGCGAAGATTTGGCGAATAATAATCAATAATTGAAGAAAAAATTTACTTCTTTATTTTCAGTGATAAAGAAGTTGATTTCCATATTGAATCATTATAATTATTTTTTAAGAATAACATCGGCCTGTTGAAATTCCATTCCGACAAAAACAGAAAACAATGGGCTGTATTTTGAGTCGTCATTTTTAATATTCACTTGAATCTTTCGACGTAAGCTTTTAGTGCCTATACCTTAGGGCATTTATCTGAATGAATTTCAAGTGACCTTCTGACCACACATGAGATTTCCTCTGAATATTCATATTTAAGTGGAAAAAAATGACGTTTTAAAAATATCGAAACTGTCGAATGCACTTATATTTTTCCGTAAGGAGTTCACTTAGGAGAACTGAACTTTAAGAATACTACAGCTGTAGTTAAAAAGGCCGAAAATCATAACTTTTCCATAATCAATTTATATCTTTGTCTAGTTGAGCTGGAAACAGTTTCATTTAATCAGGGTGAAATTATTTAGTTTCAAAAAAGATTGAGAAATGCTGATCGGTCATCGTTTAAATAAGTTATATTCGTGATGATCGATCATGATCATTTAATCGAGAATTTATTTTGATCGATTAAATTCCGACTAATTGAAACTTAATGACCAAGATCATTAATAGCTAATTGCCGTAATGCAAAATAAATTTTGGCCATAGCCTATGCTGATAAACTTACAGTTGTAAAGGTATTCCAGCCCTAATCAAATACATCGTAACACTGGAGGCAAACTCACATCAGCCCTTGGAAATGGTTTGCTGCATGAATTGTTATGCATGGAAAAATGAACCGATATTAGTCCTAGTCAACGATTTGTGGATACTGATGAGAAAAATATTTATGGCAAGACCAAGACCAACGTATATCTGTGCTGGACGAAGACTTGACTGTGCAATACTATGACCAGACACAAAACTATGGAGACGTTCCATTCAACACTGAATTGACTTGTGTGAGTCGATTTCACCCGTGAGTCGATTGAACTAATTGGAAAATCTTTTGGAAGTTGCTTCCCTGAAGTTGAAATGTACATATTTAATGGTTCTATTTTACCATATTGATACCTCATTCATCCAATAGTTTGGTGCAAGCAGTCGAAACAAATACCGCATGATGAGTCTCATGAGTCAAAGGAGTCGAATAAATCGATTCAACGAGCTGACTCCCGCAGTCCCACTTGTGATTGACTTTCAAAGAATGAGTCAAACTTCCCATTACTACGAAATCAGAGAAAAAACACTTGCGCAGCCAACTGCGATGGAAAAAGCAGGTTTTTTAAAAGTACTTCGTCTGGCAACAAAAGAAGAACACTGAATTGCTTTTACAAGGATTTTACCTGCTAAATAAAAACAAAAACGGAAGTAACGCAAGTACCGTCCGCTCAATCCGGATTAAAATCGGTATTTCCGGCTTGTCGTAGTATTAATGATTTTATTAATTTTTTTTACCCATTAAACTTCCAAAGTTGGAATAAAAACGGATGTACTGAAAGTACCGTCCTGTCTATCAGTACCAAAATCAACATACTTGGTCCTTGTCGTAGTACCAATGTTTATACCAAATTTCGTGACTATCGGACAAAAATTGTGACAGGTATTTTGTTAACAAGAATTATGCATTCATGGGTACATACATGTATATAATTTTTTGTAGATATATTATGTAGGTACATATGAATTTAGGTTAATAGTGCCAAAAGTCATATATTCTCATGAATCAAAAAACGTACTATGTCTCTCCCCCGAGGTTTTTTCATGAGGATGATTTTAATTTGCTGGTTTTGAGAAAACCTGCCTAAAAATACTGATATTAAATCCAACTGGGATGAAACGTGCGTAGGTCTATGTCTTACTTGTTGGGGTAGATGTTGCTAAAGTGTATTTATACCAAAAGAAAAGTCGAACCCGAGCAACAGTGCATTTCTTGTGCTCAGTTGGTGTAAATGGTATTGTAACGATACAGTTCAACATCGTTGAGCAATAAAAAAATTTCATAATTGGAGCAAACCTTCTACAAGCAGTTTTAAGAAACTATACAGAGCACATTAGAAGAAGAACAAGTAAAATATTGTTTGTTCAGTATGAACGCACCATCGTACAGATTGGTAGGTATGCAAAAAGTGCGCACGTATCATGTTCGGTTTGAGACTGTCGTTTCCTTTTAAGTTAGAGTCAGCCTAAAGTTATACCTTTATCCCAATTTATTTGATGCTATCCTAAGTCAAAATAATGAATTAAAATTCTTATTTATTTTGACTGAGCACAAATAGTAGAATATCAAGTTTAATTGCGTGGTAAGTTTAATTGAACCGCCAATTTTAGTATAAATTAAAAGAGGGAACGATTCTTCAAGTAGGCAGGACATTTTATGCACACCTTGACAATTTTCAATAAATCTAATCACTATAATACTCGTACAAGCATTAAATATTTCACGACATTATTTCTCCGATATTATTTCTGCAATTGTTTTCCCGATATTATTTCACTAATTATTCTCTCATATTTGATGTGCATGCGCTATTACCCACACAGCCACACATAGACACAAAAAAAATGTTCGTTGTCTTCTCTCAAACAACAAATTCTACAGCTGACACAAGTCAAAGTGCTGTGGAATGATGTTTCAGGACTTTTATTAAATAAATATAGAAAAATGAAGTTGAAATATGTAGTATCCATTCGTGTAAAATACTGCCTATTTTCATTGACCAACTAATTAATAAAAATTCCTAAATTGCATATATTTTTTTGTGTTGCGCATAGAAATTGAAATAATTTTTTTAATATGATATTACTTGTGTAGGTCTGCCTGGACTGGGGATTGAACCAGCAACCTACAAGTTTAAAAGCAGTGACAATATCTGCACAACCATACCACCAATAGATACTCATGTGTGTGTGCATATGTATGTTCACATCCCCACAACTTGATATTTCCGTGATATTCTCAGGCAGCTACAAATGGGTGATATCGCGACCACAGAGTATTAAATATAACTGAGGACTCATGAGAAATAAAAAGTGGCGCAACTTTCAGGATGAAAAATCCCCACTTCTATGGAACATTAAAATTTTCAATATGTGTAATTTTATTCTTGTTTTTTGTGATTTCTGAGTTTGTAATTACAGTGGAACCTCGATATAACGTACATAGATATAACAAATTGCCTCCTTTAACGAACGTATAGTCAGGTCCTTGGACATTTCTATGCTTGCCTAGGTACTTAGACATAACAAATTATTGATATAACAAACCATTTTTTCAGTTCCTTGAGGATTCCCTGTATTGAGGTTCCACTATATATTTATTTATTCAATTAGTTCAATTATTTGAGAAAAGAAAATTCTCATTATTGCCCGTTGGCCCAAATGCACGACAAGCAAATTTGAATTCGGTTGTGTGGGACTAGCAACAATTGCTACAAAAGTGGTTCCATTTTTTGCAACAGCATTCAGATGATCATGTGTCCTTTATTATATATTCAATACTCTGTGCTTGGGATACGATGTGCGGTGTCAGGAAAGCAACTTGCAGCATGCATGCAACATATTATGCCCCACCACCATCATAGGTTATGATATTTGATCTAATTTTGGGTACAACATATAAGTATGCAAGTTAATACTAGTTATACGATCACCTCAGCGTATATAAACGAATGATGAGACATGCAAAAACTTGTTTCAATTATGTCAGCAGTGTTGGCTTATCCATAAGAGCTGCGAAGTAACAGAATTGCTTACAATTTTTCCCACAATGAAATGAATTTTGGGGAAAAACATTATTAAGATATTTCTTTTACTCTCTGTCTATACGGAATTTCTTGTAGAACAAAGTTAATTATTCTGTCTTACATTTTAATCAGAAGAAATTCATAGAAAAGGAACTACCTACTCCGCATAATGTCCAGTGAATGTACCTGAGAGTAACACTCCAGTTACCAATCTAATCTTTGTAAGATCGCTTACAATGTACTTGTGAAAGTGAAGCTAAATTGTCACTGTGATCTGAAATGCATGCAGCTCTTCACCCTATGCAGATTAGATCTTATTGTAAAAGAACAGAACTGTTGCAGAATTGTCACTTTGTAAATCCAGGAGCTACAGGCGTGGAGCGTACCATGACTATGTTCCTAGTAAAAATCATGGAAACAAGACCAAAACCAAGACTACAGCTAAATTACTGTTTAAACTCACTTTCTCTATTCTCATATCCTAATCTGTATTTTGTAAAGTAGAGAAATTTCAACATTAGAAAATAAACAAAGAGAAACATTATAAAACATAACACAGTACATAGTTTTTCAATTTACTCAACTTTTTGAGTGTCGAGTTGAAGAAAATAAAATAGTGAGTTTAAACCGTCCTCGAGACTAAAACTAAGACATGACCAAAACTTTTGTGGCGAGAGGCAATACCGAGACTAAGATCGAGAAATATTAACAAAGCCATGAATATCGAAACCAATGCTACCTTCGGAATATTGGGACCAAGACTGGGAGTTTAACAATTTTAGTTTGTCGTGTATTTACTCGTCGTTATTTGTGAAGGGACTGATTAGTTACGAAAAATCAGGTTCTTACGTTTGTGGAGGAGAAAAGGATTCAATAATTTGGTTTGACTATTGCCCAGTAGTATCATTAAAAAATAAATATAATAAAATATTTTACATTGAATAAAATCGAGATTTTTAATGAGCCAAAACTTGTTGATAATATTTTCTCTCTATAGTATATATTTAGTTCCATCAGTGTAAAAGCCGCACTCGTAATAAGAAAGGGAAATATAAATTGCGAAAAAACGGAGACAAAATTAATGGAATTTTGAACGTTCGAGAAAATCACATCTCTGTCTCAAATTTCACGAAATATTATTAGGGGCGTGAAATTCAAGACGTCGGATACGAGTGGCACATTTCTTGTGGTTTTGGTTGCCTGCCTGCTTTCAACATCGTTCAACAAGTGAAACCTCTTCGGCGCATATTTGATATGCAAATTGGCCATTTCTTCACGAATATACCTTACCAATCTAAATAACTGAATAGGTCTATTATAGTACGTACAGTATAGCTTTTTTTATCGTCGTTTCCCCCATCCATTGTGCATTTACCCCTGAAAGGCTAATTGAATTTACTATTATTTTTGTTTTTATCTCTATTTTTCGTCGTTTGCATGTTAACAGGTATGCCGGGTAAAAAGAATACGGTCATATATCAGTGCTGTCCTGAGCCGTACATTGACATAACGTTTATTATACAAATTAGAAGACGAACTTTGTATTATTTTTTTAATTTAATTGTTCCGTGCGTTCTGATATCGTCGATGGCGTTGCTCGGCTTCACACTACCTCCGGACTCTGGAGAAAAATTAACTTTAGGTAAAAAGAGGTTTACTATAATTATTGCGCAAATATTTAAGTTTACTGGCTTACCAAAACCCGTTCGACTATAAACATAATATTATTATAAGACTCTATCAATTACAGTCACAGCTTACAGTGAAATAAGCTAATTGAACCCTTTTTGAAATTTCACATCTGTGTCGTACGTACCCTTTGGGAAGAGTTTTTTGACATTTGATCCTTCGTACATATTTTGAAAAAAAAAAAATGTTAACTAATTATAGTTCAACCCCTGCTTTTTTCGCAAATTATAACAACGAAGAAGTGAAACATTTTCCTAATGATTTTTATCTCCCTTCTCCACGATGTTTATTCTAAAAATACCCAGCTACACAGTCACATAATATTGCATAACATAGAGTTTAAGTTCAACGTTGTGAATTTTTCGATGAGTATCAACATTGGATAGGGTACATGCCGAACAATATCAGTAATATGAAAAAAGAAATTCTGATAAATTTTATTATATTACTTTTGCGTTGTGTACCGAATATAATGACATTGTGTTACAAATGGTTCACGACCCGATTGATTCAAATAAAACGTATCGAGTGTAAAATAATAAGTCAAGTGAAAATGAATTTTTAAAAATACACTTTTATAAGACACATAAAACTTCTACCATCAAAGACTCATATCCAAAACTGCAAAATAAACTTGCAAAAAAAAAAACTGTCCCTGAAGGGATTCGAACTCGAAAACGTACAAATTCAGAACCACGTTGTTTCCACTATAGAAACTTGAGCTGAAAAACAAAAAAACACCTTGTTAAGGGATAACTGATGACAACCAAATTCGATTTTACCCCCCCTGGATGTTAGTACAAAAACTATGAAACATTTCATCGCATTAGTGATTGCAATAAAAGTGTGTAAAAAGACGACCTTATATTTACAAATTAGTCGTGTAAAGTTTGAGAGAGAATATGGGAATGCTATTAGGCTAAAATCAAAGGTATGAGTTCGAGTGATTATAATGGTATGTGTCACGAGGAATATAATTCAAGCAATGTTGGTTAACTTGATCATAAAGTGCGTAATAATGGAAAAACCAGTAGGCTAAGGATTAAATGACATCATAATTAAGAAAGATGAGAAAATGCAGGTGACGAAAATATTCATAGAAAATGTGAGATCATCAGAGAAGTATTTATAAACAAGAAGTGGGTTTTACGTTTTAGGAAAAGAATAATGTTACGAAGGCAAGTCAAGACTCACAATATTATTGAAGCGAATATTTTAGAGAATAAATCAAAATTATACTGCATTTAATTCAGGCAGAATACTTTTGCCTACATGCACCTTGATGACGTTTTTATTGATGAAAGTTCACTTTATCTTTTTTAAGTTATTGAGAAAATGAAGTTGAACCATAAACTGACAGAATTGTCAGTTACAAGTTCAACAATTCACATACTCGTTGGCTAGTTTCACTTTTTGGTGGTACAATTGATTAAAAATCATCAACATTCCAATCTCTCAATTTTGTAAATTTCTCAAAAATTTCGACTAGTCATAGGGTAAAATGTGATGTCAATTTTTGGAAGCACAGAGTGCTGAAATATGAATGGCATAAACTCGAGGTGTTGAAATAGCCTCCGCAGCCAAAAGATGATACCTAGGTACAAGTAAGCAAACAGCAGAAGCCAATAAAACGAAACAAAATTTTTTGAAAATAACTGAGAATATGACTGAAAATCTTAAGAACTAATTTTTTTAAGATTGGTTATCCCAATTAATATGTAGGTAAATTTAAAGGAACGGAATCAGGTTAGAATAAAATCTGGATAAAAATATCGTAGAATTTTTGCCTACTTGTGTAGACTGCCTATTCAGTTTAGTTAACTTCTACAACTTACGAATTCATTTATTTTCTCTCGGCTCGAAGTTCCCAAAAATTTTATACATTAAATTTGTCATGAATGGACGAAATGATAAAAGTTTTTACCTGGAACTCCTATGAGAATGGTGACCAGAATGTGGACACTGTATTTACTTCAATGAATAATTTATTTGCATTAAACTATACGTGAACCGGAGCACAGGATAAAAAAAAAAGGTGACATAAAAGTTACAAAAAAACTCCCAACACAAGTTTTTCCTTAAGAGGAAACTCATTTTTCACTACTTCCTTTATAGGAAAAAGTTTCACTGCTGTTGGTTTTTTTCCTTCTCTATCTCTGCGCTGTTTCCTTTTTTGGCAATTTCAAAGCTCCGCTATACTTACCAAAACTGGAAACATTTGTAAAAGCGAAAACAAAATGAAATAGCTCGTGTAATTTTATGAAGAAACGAAAAAACAATTAGTTTTTCATGGTGACATATAGCTTGGTTGACTTGGGTCGTATAATGTCTATAATATTTTATCTAATGAAAATTTTCTTGGTACCTAACTTACAATTCTTAATATGAACTATAAGAATTAGGTATAACCTCTTGAATTTCATTTAAAAAATTTTAAATGTCTACATGAAAGTATATTATACGTCTATAGGTGAAGGTCAAATTGTAAAAAAGGTCTTCTTCGATTGAAAACTTGAAAAAAATAAAAATAAAACCGACTAAAAAAAAGATAATTTAAAGCTGCATTAAAAACTGAAACTAAAAAGAGACTCAAAAAAATAACTAATGGAATTTTGTTTTTTTTTTACCGAGGATGTTGTATCTTCATCCTCGTTTTTAGCAGATTTTTAAACATACTATTTACTTTTTGAATGAAACTTTTCAAGTTGGCTTTAAATTTCAAACAAACAATCTAATGTACTCAGTTTCTTTGAATTCAACTTCGACTTAAGCTTCTACAGGCTATGCCCCCTTTCAGAGACTTTAATTATTATGTAAAAATTTAAATAGAATTATTAAGGTCAATATTGGAAAATATCTACGGACAATATCTGCTAATGTTAAATGCTAACATAAAATACATTAATCCTGGTTTGTGAATGATCGATTGTGGACCAGTTTTTGTGCAGTTAAGTTAATGAAAATTTATTTCTTAATTGATGTAAATTTTTGGGTCAAAATAACATAAAATCGACTTCATGATAATTATTTAAGAAGTGGAAATTCTTATTTTTGTTGACTAAAAATTTGCATTACAAATGAGTGAGCAATTTAAAGGAAAAAAAAAAAGAGAAAAAAAGAGCTAAGACAGTGCACCGCCGATGGCGCCTGTCTCAGTTATCGACAACAACAATGGCGCTACTGCCACCACCCACCGTTCAACCAAGTATCGTTTTTATAAATTGCAAATATGACAATAAACCAATAGTTGTACCAACTTGGACTTGACATCAAAGTATCTGACAATTAGTGATCATATTAACTCGTTTTCAAGCCTTTTATCAGAGAACAACTTGGGGGCATCTACTCGGTGTCAAATCACAATATCCATAAATCCTAATTTATAAGAGCCATTTTTTTGAAATTTTTTGACAATTTCACGCGATTGATAATCTCCTTGTAGAATCGATGGTTTAGATGATTTATTGGGTAGGGCATAACCTATTTGTACACTCAAGCCATAGTTCAGTTCAATTAATTCTTAATGATGAAACTGAAAACAAAGTTGAAGGAATGAGTGTTTCCATGGAGAATAATGGCCTGCATGTATTGTGTAACAAGTGTGGAAAGTAGGCAGTTTCAGCAGTAACCAAAGGTGAGTATTGAAAATTTCAAATAAGAAGGGAGTGGATTTACACATTTGTTATATGTCGTATTTTTTGTAAACATTGCCGATGTGCAGTATCCTATAGTTGCTTACAAATGTGTGATAGAGTACTATATGACGTAAGCACCAGATACCGTACGTAATGAAATGTACCTATACTTATTTGCATTTTGGTTGATGAATAAAATAAGTCATCTGTGTGACAACTACCAAAAATATTGAGAAATTAGGGATTGGGGGATAAAGTACGTACTTAATTGAGGAAAAATTATTATGTATTAGTTAATACAAATATTAGAATTTTTTTTAACTTTACCTGATTACGAAATTTATTCTTTAAATCTTCCAATGAAGGCGAGGAGTGGATGTGTAAAACAAGTTACAATTTGAATGACTGCGGCATCGTCAACAACTGCCTTGGTTTTAATTGTTTTTCCTATAGCGTTTTTTGACATGTACATAAATTTATTGTCTCATTTCTTAGGAGAGTTTTCATTTAACCCTAAATAGGGTGCTTTAAAAAACAATATTTTCAATTAACCAGTCTTCTTTTCTGCCTCAAAAAAATATATTAATTATACCTGTATTACTATCCATCATTGACTATAATTGCTACTTCCGCTATATTTTTATACCTGCGTAATTTCATACTGCAAATGCTCAAATTTTATTACTCTAAATATAAGTTTGAGATAAAGCTAATTATCCTTACGATTAAGATTTTTCTTCAAATCTCCGGAACAAAAATAGTCAAAAGTAAAGATAATGTATAATTACGACATTTTTTTTTTTAGTGACCTTATATTAGCTTATTTATAGGTTATTTTGTCAAGGTTCTTTACATGTTATCGCCGTGAATCACATGAAATCTTATAAAATCCAGCATAATGTCCTCTCACTAATATTTAGACCGAGTAAATCTCACGACATCTTCGTTGAAGTAATAAAAGGTGCGCGGTTAATTGTAAGGGTTGCTAATTGATTTTCTTGTCAGGACTGCAAGAAAAGATTGAAAACCGCGCATAAAACTGTGGTAAAATCGAAGTTATTTTTTCACTCTAATTTCGTCTTAGTACGTTTATAAACTTAATAATAGGTTTAGTCCAACAAATGTTTCAGTACCTAAAAAAGCTATATTGCGTAAAATTTCAGAATTCCCGGAAAAAAAAAGAAATCCACATGGACCTCTCACGAATTAAAAAAAACAAAAAAACAAAAAAACAAAAAAACAAAAAAACTACGTTACAAAACAATGCCAAAAGAAAAATCCTAAGGGAAATTTAATTTTATTAACTATTTACCGAAAAGTTTAAGTTTCGTTCTTCGAAAAAAGAAGATGTCATTAATTAAAAGGGTGTGTTTTATTCGAAGTTGTGTTTTATAATGTGTTTGAAAGTTTTGCTATTTCACACGTTTCCTTTCGTAGCATCGACGTAGTATTGTTCATTTCAAAATTCGGATTTTCTAACTGAAAAGTTGAAAAATTTCAAAAATTGTTTCAAATATTCAATGTAGTGCGGTAAACCAATACAGAAAAACAGTTTGCAGAAAATTAATAGCTACGTAATCATTATTAAATTTATATTCGTATTTGGAAAATCTTTAAGCGTTGTACAGTACTTGTATAAACTTTTCTGAAATCAATAATTTATTTTTATATGTATTCGTAGCTCAGCGAAAATTAATGTATTACGTAAATAGGAAGGAAAGTGAGAAATTTTCCTCCTAGTACAGGGTTTGCAAGCACAAAGACATAGGCGAGTGCAAATAGTTCACTCAGACCGGGTTGCGCATGCGTACAATAGGCTGTTTTTTGCAACGAATGTACAGAATGCTGTATTTAAGCCAGGGGTAATAAAACCTGCGGGTTTCTAAATGGAATCCGTGTTATGACAGAGAGAATGTTTAGAGAAAAAAAAAAGAAGTTAATTTGAATGAAAGAAAATAACACATTTAAAGGTGCAACAAACTGAGAAACCAAATAGGCGTGAGAAAAAAAGTCGAGGTGCGAGAAAAAAATTCAGGAGTGAGAATAGTATATTACAAAAGAAGGGAGGAAAGTGAGCAATGTTGGCAAGCGTTAGTGGTAGGTGAGTGCATTGATTGCACGAGTTGATAAATTGCTCAATACGACCAAGTTCCTTACAACATTATTTTTGCAACACATCCAGAAAAGAACCAGTTTTACATGCATGTACACCGAATGTAAACAAACGAATTTTTGGCCTTTGAAGTAAACGATAATTTTACAATATCTCGCGCATCCAAATCCTGCGCAAGAGTGTGTATAATATTTTACACTCCCTTGTACATCCCAATTCTGCGCAACAGGGTGTAAAATATTTGAACATATAATCTGTTTGATATTATTATTTCGTTATTTCGTGAAAAACTATTTGTCAAGTTGCTGATCCAATCAAACACAACATTTCAATTTTCAAAAAAAAACGTCTCAAATGATTCCTCAGCCTCTAATTAAGTGAGAAAGCTGCGGTTTGTAATGATCAAAAGTGAATAAAATTAAAAAAATTTCCATATAATTTTCTAATTATCTTTAGCTATTTGACAACAAATAAACGAAAAAAAAAAAGCAAATTAATGGGAGCTTTGCAGTATTTTGGAATCTAGAAACTTCTCCTCTTTCCGTCACTGATTTCTCAGTCGTTATTTAAGCTAGAAAGCTGAAAATGGTATCTCTGAAAAGAGGAGAAAATTTACCTTAAATTAGTTTTTGTTTCATTTTTTAATCATCTTTAAAAATTTAATAATAAACAAATAAAATAAATGCAAATTGAAAAATAAAAATTTTTTAAAATCTAAAAACCACTCTTCTTTTACTCAATGATTAATTTGTTAGCCCTCGTTTAAGCTAGAAATCTGGGATTAGTACTACCAGAAAGAAGGAAAAATTACTTGAAAATACTTTCTTTATAATTTGTTAATTTTTCTTAACTGTTTGAAAATAAACGAACAAAAAAATGCGAAATAATGGAAAACTTGGTGTTTTGGTGTTTTTTTAGCTATAATTTCCAAAATTTATTTCCTTTATGAATTGAGTTGTTACTATACTTTTTTTTTGTGCGTTAGTTGCAAAAGGTGTGGTATGTGACAAGTGCTTGTAAGCTATTATAACTCGTCAAGTTTGCAGCACTCCCCTTCGGCTCGTCTGTAAATTCTTCACACTCGGTAAAAAAATACCTCACGTTACGCATTTGTCACACAATATACCATTTTGTAACATGTGCATGTAAATGCATGTTTTTCGAAACTGTGTGGCGTACCTAACTATGTAGCCGATTTTAGAACTTTCCTTTTTCTCACTCTTTGTTTCCCCTTTTTGGTTCCTCAACTTTTTTTCAGTTCTTGAATGATTCCTTCACTTTTTTTCACTCCTTATTGACTCCTTTTTCTATTTATACAGATCCCTTTTTTGTTCCTTTACATTTTATCAAGTTTTACACTTCCTTTATTCATCAAGGAACACTCCAATTCCTATTCATTCATTTTTACTATTTTTTCTAAATTTAATATATTTTATAAAATTTTCCTCCTTGACTGGGATATATACATCTCCTGCGTGGTAGACCATCATCCCACTAACTGCACTACAAATGCTGGTTGAGAAAATGATGTGAGTTTGCGTTTATATGTTTGTAATGAACTTAGTTTCATGTATTTCTTTTTAAAAAGAATTTTTTCTTTCTCAAATGTCTCAAAACCAGTATTCCCTCCACTCGTTACAAAAAATATATTGTGCTACAAGTGCTGGTGGGCTATTTTAAATCGTGTGAAGTTTACAGCACTCGCCTTCGGCTTCCTAGCAAACTCTCTTCACTCGGTGAAAAGATAGCCCACTTTAGGCACTTGTAACACAATATACTAATGCAACGAGTATAAAAAATTAAAACCTGTGGATTGCTAGATCGAATCTCTATTATGGCAAAGAGAATTTTGAAGAAAACAAATTCAATTAATTTAAATGAAAGGAAATATAAGATATTTAAAGGTATGAGGGAAACTGAGAAACCAAGAATTGAGGAGTAAGAAAATGAAATTAAGATGTGAGAAAAGTAAGAGTTCTAAAATTGGCTACTTTCATCATGCCATACATTCCACGGAAGTACAGCACTTTGTACATATGTTGCAAAAAACAATTTTTCGTTTGAATATAATTATGTACTTAATCGTACATAGGCACGAATTACGTCTGAAAAATTATCACTGAAAATTGCGCTTAAAGGCATTAACAATACTTTTGTTAAATGATACATACTGTTTTAATTTTACATTGGAGGATTTGACCAAATTGTGAAATGAAAACGCTTCAATTGTTGTAATCCACAACCTAATAATAGGCTATAGTTTTTCAAATGTTTTGTTTTTCACTTATGTACTTTAACATTATTACTTCAAAAAAGTATCGCATACTTCTGGACTAGAGAAAGTACACAAAAGAGTCGCCTCTGTCCTCGTTGTGTCAGTTAAAAGTAATTTTGACAGCTGAGAGAATTCTCTTTTAATAAAATTACGAACCGCAGGCGAGTATTGTAATTGCATAAATTAAGGTTGATCATATTAAATTTGAGTTACAAACACTATTTTTTGCGACACATGCGCATTAGCAATTAAGAAAGGCATCTGATTGGTTGGATGGGAGGAGCTAAACAATTTGCTTCCTATGAAAAAGTTTTCCTCGCCAGTTGGAAATTCTACATTTTGGGTCTTGAAAAGGAAATCCTAATCTTCCTTTTTGCAGCATGTGTGGCAAAAATACTATTTTCACCAATCACTGAAAAACTTATAAAAAAAAATGTCAGTCCTCCCATTTTTAAATTTTTTATCAGCGAACGTCTCAAACATAGAGGTTAAATCTAATAAGTATGTATGATAGAAACAAACTTTCTCATGATTGTTCACAATTTACTGCTACACAAGGGCGTATATGAGATGTCTGGACTCAATAGTGCCAAAAATAAAAAACTTGATCTAAAAAAAGTGTGTTTCTGGGTAGAAATAGTATTGTTGTAGGGGGCGTTATGAGGGAAAGTCGTGATGATATGGACCCCGACTGTAATGTTTTTTTGTTACGTTTAGCCTTTCCACTTGTGCTGAAATTTTATTTGCTCAAGGTAATGAAAAAATTAAGATACTATATTTGTAATTAATAACATGAATATTATCTTGCTAAATAAAAGACTTTGTTAAAATAATTTGAAAGCCAGATATGTGTTAGGTAATTATTCTTATGAATTTTAACAATTTCAAAACATTCAGTTTTTTATAACACATTCTGAATGAAAATGTCACATTTCCAGTATTGTGTCATTTCTTGGCGTGCAAAAAAATTAAACCAGGAAAATAATTATTACTTACTATTCAAATGAGTAGTAAAAAATTATTTCTCAATAAAAAAGCCAGTTCTGTTTATTATAATATCCTGTCACAGTATTCTAATTTTTAGGGCAATTATGCCATGTCTTAGCGTGCAGATAAATGATACCAGGAAACTAACCTGCCAACTGAATGAGTAATAAAAAATAATTTGGCGAATAAGAAATCCAGTTCTGGTTCTTGGTTGACACACTGCAATTTTTTCGTTACCAACTGGGGCCATCTTCACCAAATTTAAAGTAAATGTTCATCACATGATGCCCCAATCTTGGAAATATCCCTCAACAACATTTCACTTATTGTCTTATCAAAGTTATATAAAAATATGTTTTCATTAAATCATTCGTTTTTTATGAAGTTTTGATAATTTTTGTCTGAAAATTACAATTTATTGGAAATGTAAGTAAATGTGGTACTTACATAATGCTCTTTCCATGGTAAATTGAATAGAGTGCCTATATTATTATTAAAAACAGTGAAGAATAACAGCTAATTTTTCATCGAGAAAGAAGAAAAAGATGGTGTTCTTAGTTGAGACAAAATTAGTGTTTTGGGTTGACACACTAAACTTCACTTTTTAAATTTCATTTTCAGGTGGAAAAACATTTGGCTATATGCAAAGAACCACTCGTGAGTTTTATACAGTCCACCAAATGAATGAATCTGTCAATTTGGTGTTGAAGAGAGGCTATGATAGAATTTTATCTGTTTAATATTTTTCAGTACTCGTCAACCTAGAGCAGCATAGTTCTAGGTTGACGCAAAGAAATGGTCTCGCTTTTCCTCAAAATAGGTCTAGTTTTGGTCTCATTTTATGCGTGAAGGTTCAAACTTTAAAACAAGCCTAAATGTGTCAAGATTGGTGGATAAATAAGTGTACAATTGAAATTTGTTTGTATTTTTGTCAACGTGGAGCCACTGCCACCACCTAATAATATACCTACTACTACACTTTGCTAATATTTTGGCTGGCGAAAAAAAGAGTTAAAATGGTTTGGGATCGCTTATTTATTTTATTACCAAAAGCCAGTGTGCCACCAATATTTTTTCTTTTAGACTATTTTTCTCCCAAAAATACTTCCAGCTGTTGCATCTTTCCGACCATCTGAAAATATTCTTCGCAATAAATTTTCATATTTTCTCTAAAAATACACCTCCACTCACCGAATAGGTGGTACTCTATACTTTGTTACTGAAAGAAAAAAGGGTGAAAGTACGTAAATTGAGTCTCTCTTTAAAAAGAGGATGTTGATAAATTTAAAAAAAAATGAAATTAAATGGCCGGCTCGAAGCTATAAAAATTAATTACATTCGCGTTAGAGAAAGAAAGCGATAGCACTCAAGCAGGTGAAAGTAATGGGAAAATCTAACCCCTCTTTTCGCACCACCTTGCGGTTAGAGAAAAAAATTAATTTTCTGCAACTTTCATTCTCTTCTCTTTTTGTTGTTTACGAGGTTTTTGTACGAAATAAACAATCCAGAAAACTGTTCGAGTAAAATTTAGCTATTCAATTAAAATCGTTTTTATTCCGGCAACAATTCATTCGCCGAATAAATGAGGGAATGGAATCCAACAGTTTGCGAATGGAAAAGAAGAAGGAATTGAAGGAAAGTGGTGAGGAGCGCGTTTAGACATAATTTCTTCATTACAAATGTTTGAGAGGAAATTTTGACGAATGTATTTTACGTTTATCGCTGTTTTTGCATATCTTCGTTTACTGTTTTTTTTTTTTTTTCGGTATGTTAATTTTATTCAATGAAAGTAAAAGCGAAGACAGCTGATTTTCATAACGATAAAATTAAATACGACGTTGTTTCAAAAAGTTGAAAAAAATATTAATAAGGAAAAACAATTTTCGTTTTTTTCCACCTGGTTAATAATCATCAGCGTTTTCAAGTAATTTTTCAGCAAAAATTTATGAAATTTCTTTGATTTTTCGAATGCAAATTATTTTGAAGGCTCAAATCACGAGTTTGAAACTTTTATGAAAATCAAGAAAATTCATTTCTTTTCAGCGCACATTGGGCTTATACAAAGTCTTCAAATTACAGAAGATTCTTTTTTGCTGAAGAGTCTGAAAAAAAAAATGTTTACTCCCTTATAGTAAAATAAAATTTGGAAAAATCAGCCTGGTTTTCTGCAAATTTATGCTTTTTTAAAAAATAATTGGATAATTATATGAGAAAACCTGGAAAATTTTCCATTTTTCGAAATTTAGCTAATTTCCTTCTCTTCCCTCCCCTCCACAAAAGCGAAGATATCTAAAAATGAAATAGTGACGGTCATCCTCGAAATTTTAATTCTTCTGCATAATGACAGGTTTTGATATTTCAAATAAGATTATAGTTCAACGTGTTATGTTAATCAGACGAAACTTCAATTGTGGTTACTAAAAAAAAAGAGCCAATAACCGCAAATGAAAGCCTACTTCAAAATTTGGCTTGTTTCGGTCAATTTTAGATGAAATTTTATTTAGAACCACTGAAAAAATGCTAATTCATTGTAGTGGTGTTCTTTAACCTATTTTTGTTGATATAAATTTCCCTAAATTTTCGAAATTCTTCAATTAGAGTAATAATTATTTACGAAATTCTCACGTGATTAGGTAACGAATGCTTCAACCTCTCAATTAGGTAACTGTTATCATTCTTAAAAACCATACAATAAATGACCATACTGTAGGTAATTAATAAAATAATTTTTTACAACACATCCACAAAAACCACAACTTTACATGTATATATAGAAACTATAAACCAACGAATTTTTACCTGTGAAGTAGATGTTAATTTTACTCACTGTTGCGCAGGATTGAGATGGGCAAAAATGTATAAGGGTGCGTATACATTTGCAAGCAAAATGCTTGTGAACCGTTCGCGAACCACTCGCAAGCACCATGTTCGCGTAATTGATACGATGTTTTTGCGTCGCACGAACTGCTTGCGAACCGTTCATTCGTCGCTCGTTGTGAACCGCCGGAAGTCGGTTTTTTCGACGAACACAGAGGATGTTCGCAGTTCAGTTGGGACGGCGTTCGTGTGCAGTTTATTCATTTTTGTGTTCGCGAGCTTATCAATAAAACCGCGCCACTCATCACCAACATTGTTTTATTTTCTTCACGAGAAGTCATCATGTTTCCAACTGCGGATGGTTCGCAGTTAGTTCGTCTCTTTTCCCTGGTTCGCTAGATGCTCGCGAACTGTTCACTGAAATAATATTTTATCGAGCGGTTCTCGAGCATCTAACAAACGGTTCGCAAGCATTTTGCTCGCAAATGTATACGCACCCTAATAGTTATTTATGATACAAGTATATAAAGTAAGTGATTTTGATCAGTGTGATTTTTGCAGCACAAGCCGAAAGCAAGTGATGCAAATCACACGAGTTTCAATCACCTACTGTATACATGTGTGTCACACACCATTCTTTACAACACCCCCTCCCCCTAAAAAAGAAAAAAAATTTAGATAAATAAGTACCTATATTTGTTAGTGGGACACATATAAGTGCAAACCATCCCCCTACTTTCAACCAAACCTTGTGGCATAGTGGTTAAGGTGCTAGTTCTTTAATGGTGATGTCAGATATTAGAATCCCGCTGCCGAGGAGACTTTAATGAAAAAAAGAAAAAATATATATATAATACATACAAAATCAAAGAAAACGACGATGTAGGCTGTGTGTAGTAAGCAGGACCAGTGTATAAAATGACGCATGTGCCAAAGATGATATATAAAGTGAAGAACGATAAAGTAAATACTTCTTTATACATCAGTCCTTAATTTTATACATTGTCATGGGCGCATTTGTCACTTTATACATGATTCTTCGAAGTACACAGCCTACGTCATCATTTTCTTCAATTATTTTTCTTTAATTTTTTGATAAAATTTTTTCTTCCGTTATGAGGATTCAACCCATTCACGTTTTTCAAGGGACCTCAGCAAAAAAAAACGTAATATTATAATTATAGATACCTACCATCCGAAATAGAAAAACTGAAAATTTAATTGAAAAAAATAGAATACTGTTTTTTGTTAAATTTGGCATGTAAGAAAATTTGAAGTGGACAAAAATTACGGTATTATTAGTAATTATGTTAGTTAGTAAGCCAGCACTATGTCCACTATGCCACAAGGACTCGTCGAATTTTTAGTAATGGTTTGTATTTATGTTTGCCAATTACCAAAATATTTATTTCTCTCCATTGTTTTTGTTTTGTTTTTTAGAAGGGGTGTTGCAAAAAATAGTGTGTTACCACGTGTATATAGTAGGAGATAGATACTAGTGTGATTTGCATCACTCGCCTTTGGCTCGTGATACAAAAATCACATTCGAATCAAAATCACCTGCTAACACTAGTATCATAAATAACTATTATACATACCTCTACAGATTGCCATATTTCAACAGCTATTGAACATATAGACATTTTGACATTTTTATTCACTTTAATTCGTGAAAAACTGTTCGTCAAATAGCCATTTCAATTCTCCACAATATTTCAATTTTGAAAAAACCTGTCAATGCGCTGGAGAGCAGAGGATAAATTTTACATTTTCATATAATTTTAAAATTATTTCTGAATATTTGACCACAAACAAACAAAAAAAACGCAAACTAATGGAAAACTAGTAGTTTTCTTGAATCCAGAAACCTCTCTTCTTTCACTCAATGATTCCTCAATCGCTATTTAAGCTAGAGAGCTGGAGATGGTATTTGTGGAAAAAGAAAAAAATTTACTTGAATTTACTTTTCATACAATTTTTTGTCCGTCTTCAACTATTTGAAAATAAACAAACAAAAAAAAACCCTAATTAATGGAAAATTATCTGTTTTTTGAAATCCAAAATCTTCTCTTCTTTCACTCAGTGGTTCTTCAGCCGCTGTTTAAGGTAGAAAGCTGGGATTGGCATTGCTGGAAAGAGGAAAAAATTTATTTGCGTATAGTTTGCAGCACTCGCCTTCGGCTTGTCTGAAATTCTTCACACTTCGTAAAAAATAGCCCACTTTATGTACTTGTTGCTCAAAATTTTAATTAGTGATACAAGTACGAAATATAGGTGATGTCAATACGAATGAGACGATTGCACCATAAGTCATGAGTAAGACTAGATACTACTTGCCCAAAAATGTTGTATGAAAAAAGAAAGGAAAAACAATGATGCCAGTGAAAAGTGTGTAAAAAGTAGGATAAAAATCAATAAAACTGAAAGTTGACATGTGCGAATGAATTTTCTGCCAGTGCGTATATGAAAATCCTTACTTTTTGCACCGTATGAAAATTCGCTTCTTTTTGTCTATTTTGGACGCTCAAAAACCTTCACATTTTGTTTGGTGGTTATTTTCTAAATATTTTTTTTTTTTTGAGTCATGTAACAACCCTTGTTTTGTTCCCTACATTTAGCCTGAATCAACATACGATGCTAAATTTTCAGTTCTTGGACCAATATGCACCACGTTGTGGGTCAGTCTACAACGTAGTAATAAATAATTGTAGTAATAAATAATTGTACGTTAATCCAAAATACTAATCCACCATTTTTCCAGATTCCTAAATTTTTGTAAGTTATTTGAAAAATTTTTAATAGAAACTTTAAAGTGAGATAACATTCTTCAAAAAGAAAGAAGTGTTAATAATTGATCATGTAATTACTGGCAGTCTCTTTTTTGGGTCATTAAACGACACTTTCCCTTACTGCAAAAATCTAAAAAATACGTACCTGCATTTTAAAGTTGTATGCAACCATGCAGTACACCTACAAAATTTAGTTTCCTTCATTCCCAAGAACAGAAACCCTGTCCACAACCATGGGTATCTGCATAAGAAATATTATATCTCAGATTATTGATTATTGAAAGAAAAACATGCTTTTATTTAATGCGAGGTGTAGGTAGGTATTAACTGTTAAAATATAACTAATGTTTTTTAACGCTGTCCACTGTCATGTATATCTTCGATGTATTTCATCTCAGACAATACATTATAGGAGGAAGAGTGAAGAATATACAAAGACATTAAATGCTCTATGCAATAGAATTTTATACATACACTATAGGCACCTGTAGGACTCTAGCTCAGGGCGAACCGGAGTCCTACATGTTATTTGCCAGCTAAGCAGTGAACTTTAACCACACATCCATTCCACCGCCATACTGCAATTGGTGAATATATTTTATCTATGGTTAATGTGCGACAGTTCCCACAGTACCTAACATAAATGAAATTATTAAATAATTTAATTTTATGTGAAGTTAAAAATGTTTCTCTCTTGAATCTCTTCTTGCCACAAGAAGAAAAAAAAAACTGCATCTATTTGAAAATGTTCAAAGTACACAGTAAGTACACCTAATTAACTGTTTCTCAGATAGTTATCGCTTTATCATTCATTATAAATTCCATAGGCTACAAATTTTTATGCTCATTTCGAGACAACATTATAAATGAACGCGGCAAAAAGAAAAAAAGTTATATAAAATATGATAATAAATTTTGAGTGGAGAAGAAAATGAAAAAAAGAGGAAAAGAAAAATTAAAAAAAAAAGATCGAATTTCGTTTGTTTTAATATGGTAAAAGAATTAATTTTTCTCGTGCGTTTAAAGTTTCCTATTCGGCGCCTGAATTTTTTATATCATCGAATTTGTATTTGGACGTTCACAATTCAAAAGACTAATAATATTTTTTGAATATAATTTGCACTCTTTGCACAAGCATAGCAACATCGTGTTCTTTTTTAGCTGGAGATTTCATTTTGTAGCATTTTTCTTCGCCCTCTACAGGCTTTTTCCCAACTGCCTGCAAAAAAAAAAAAAAAAAAAAAAAAAAAAAACCCTGTTAATTTGGTTTTTCCTGATGGATAAAGAGTGAAAATGGGAAGAAGGTCGACACTGAGAAAAAATATAATTATACAAAGTTTTTTTCCCTTATTTCTCTTTTAAAGGCGATAATACGCGTCCTTTACATCCTTTGTTAATTTTTATGAGTTTTTTTTTAGTTTTCTAGTTTTTTAGTTTTTTATGCGGGGGACAAAAGCGACTGGCATGCTTTTTAGAGAAAAACAGCAGCCTACATAATTTATGTATTCGTTCGCAGGTTGGCGTTAATTTGCAAATTAATTAGTTCGTCGACTTCGAAGTTAAGAGGAGTTGCCATTTGGGACTATTCTCACTTTAGTTAACTTTTCAGGGATTGACGTCCTCTAGAAATTACATTTAAATGTTCGCTACCTGTGTAAAGGAGGACAAAAGTTTCTCGTAACAATGACCCACTTTTCGTGTAAGTCATTTGAAGGTATATTGGCAAAAACCAACCAACCTGTGACACCATCAGTCGAATCTCACACGACTAGATGAAACACTTCAGATTGTGTCATTTGAACAGAGTAAAAACTTTATATGAAAGATATTTTCAGAATGGACGATAAAATTTTAGTGAAAGATGCTGCAGACTGTGTACTGGTTTGTTTGATTGGTTATCAATAACTTACCTATCAAACCCAGAAAAAATAATATTCTTTCAAAAACTATCGCAGGATGGGTATAGTAATTTATGTCTAGAAAAATGTTGATATTCAATTTTCAAATGTATTGCATTTCACAGTTTTTCAAATAAATAAAATGGTGTGATTCTTTTTAATTCTTCTTGTGCTACTGATGAGAAAAATTAATCTTAGCTAATCTTACACTTTTTGCAAGATCAACACAAAACGTAAAACTGGGAAAAAAATGAACATCTATAGAATAAAAATAGTATTTTATGCAACTAGCATGCATGCAGCTCATGTTGCAACTAGGCAGTTGACTTCTGCCAGTTTCAAACAAGTTTTGTACCATATTTTTTGAAACGAATACACCAAAAAGAGATTATTTGTACCTATTTGATGAAATGTATCGATTTCCCACTATCAACATAATTTTGTGAAATAACTGAATAATTATGGATAGGTGAACTGTTGCTATTTTTAGGTGTCACCGTATACAATAGCCCTTTTTTACAGTGACATTGCCCTACTTATGTATGTGTAAACGGCCCCTTGAAGAAATAAACAAACGCACCAATAAAAAAAATCTCCATTTCTACCTATATATAGAAATAAAAATCATTTTTCACTGTTCCAAACTGATTTGGGAATCTTTCCCATTTTGCTAAATAAAATCAATTCAATAATAACCTCTTTTTGGTCCATGAGTTGCAAAATAAATTTTCAATTTTCAATATTTACCCCATCTACAAAATAAATATCAAAAATCATAAGTCACGATAATATATTGCTATTTGTAGTATCACATGTCAACCATTTGACTAAATGTCACTTCCAAATCACAGCCTAGTGGTAGTGCCAGGATCATAGGAAGTTGGCAATATGTGATACTTTCTATTACAGCAAAATCACATGAACCTGATACTGTAAAAGTAGTTTGTAATTTTTTCTCACTTTTGTCGCATACTCTAAATTTCCACTTTGGATATTTGGGCGCCTTTTCAATTTTTTTTATAAATATTATTTTACACGGCTATTTTATGGATATTAATAGCGGAAGGTCGCATACTATGGTCTGTGACACATTATGTACATGAAACTTTGAATTCTTCAAAATGTCCAATTTGTCATCAATGATGTGTAAAATTGAAAAAATTGTATAATTTTCACATTAAATCTTACATCCTGCGTGGTCTACTGTATCGCATACACATACATTTTGTCAGTCGGGTATAGTGATTGGTATCTCCTTGTTTGATCATTTTCCCTTAACCTATTAATTACGATAGGATTAAGATTCATGTATAGTTTGGAAAGACAAGAATAGTAAATTGTTGGCTTAACCAACGAAGTTCGTGTCTCCAAAAATGATCAAAACTGGGTTACTGATGCTCCTGGTGGATTTTTTGGGAATGTATCATTTGACAAAGTACATATATTCGAAAGATGAATGGTACATTTTCTTTTAGATCCATTCTAAAATTAGGAAAATGTTTATCTCCATCCATTTAGGCCTTGTTAGTTGGTAATGTGCCTATCTCCCTGGTATCCCCCAAGTTGAAAAAGAAAATGTAGGTATCTTCAAGATAACGATTTAAGTAAAATGTGCAAATTCAAACGATTATTGATTTGTTTATGTAAAACTGTGTGCAGGTTACTGGTGTGGGGAAACAGACTGGCAACCTACAGATTTGAAAAAGTAACGACACTATGCTAATAGCAATGCCGCTGCCAACAGCTATGTGAGGTGCATGCATATCCTGTTGGTTCACTTCCCCGCAATCACTCCCATATATGGACTGCAACACACACTGTGTCAGCGAGTATGTGCTAATTACATACTTGCCTTTCTCATTTGCCAATTGCAGGCAAATGTAGAGATGCATTGTCTGTATGAGTATATACAGACGACGTATTTGTTTAAAGTGCAATGCACTAACAATTTGGGTCATGAACTTTTGTCCGCAACAGCTGTCTGTCAACGCAGGGCCAAGCCCTGTACAGAGGAGGTAAGGGAACATGGATACCTTTTAAATGTAAGTCAAATGAAAGGTCAACTAAGTCGAATTAATTTCTTGACAAACTCTAGGCACTTAGTAGGTAAAAATGATCAAAAGCAGAACCAATACCAAGACCAACTGACCACAGTAATCGTGACTTTTGGTCTATATCTTGCTCTGTTATATATCATGAACTTATTTACTGTTAGTTTGGTAATTATTGTATACCCAAATTTTTGTTCTTATTGATGGTTAAATTAAATTTTGATGGCTTAATTAGCAAAATGCGTAGGTAACTCCACTTTACTTAGTTTTCCAAAGGAAGAAGAAAACTGTTTCAGAAAAAAAATTATTTTTTTTTAAATGTAGTTTCATAAAATCACTTGTTACATTACCAACGAGATATGTAGTCGGGTACCACAGTGCCTGTGGACAATTGCCCTCAGCACTCAGTACGCTTGGTGTATGGTTAGGAATTAAACCAGCTGGCTACGGGTACTGAGATACAATTCAGTCGTCCTACACACAGACTTTGATTTGGTTCCATGAATCTTGTGAGATTACCTATAATGTGCCAGTCCTTGTACATTTTTAACATCATCGAATTCATTTTATGTCCTGATTTGAAAAATTCCTTTTTCAGATGTTCTAACATCAAAATTTCTGGTTTTGACTAATTTTAGAAATATAAGTAATACCTACACAATTATATGATTTCCACTTTTGGTAAAATTTACATAGGTCATTCCTGTTATCTAAAGGATACTTGTACAGTTTTATGAAATCAGTTATAGCTGTTGGTGTAGAGTAAGTATGCGATCAGCTCTGCCGAATACCCTGTCGGTCCTATTATTGTAAAATTTGTTCGATACAGACGTTGTGTGCCACATCAATCAATACGCGGAAATCGTCATAAAATAATAAAACCTTTCCATTTTGCTCGGGTGAATGTGAAAACACTCATCAAAATGAAAAACAGCCCCGTAATATTTTTAGGCGCCCGTTTCGTTATTTGTCGTAGTTTCGAATTGCTTTTGCTCGATGCTGAGATTAATATGTAAACAAAACTACGAATCGTATCTATTTAGAAAATTCGTTCTCACAAATCGATTGCCAACGAATCAATTAAAAAGTTATAATTAACGATTCCTCTCATTAACGGTACTCCCACGCCTAAATTATGTATCGAATTGTTTGATGCATTATTTTAAGGCGATGTGTAGGTACCTCTTTGTCTTCCCATCAAACTCGCCTGTCAAATGTCAAAATTAACTATTTGCCACACGTTGACGAATAAAAACGCTTTGAGGATAATCAGCGTAGTTACAAAAGACGATATATTGGGGTACAAGTGTACGAGCGTAGATTGAAATTTTGTTCGTAGATTTGACAAAAATGACAGCAATCGAAAGGAGAGCAGGGTTTTATGTTTCAAATTTTGTGACATGAACATAATATCATGGCAGAATTTAATAATCATTTCGGCGATAGAAGAATAATTTATAGTCCTTTATGTCGTTCAGTAGAATGCACTACAGTAATGCTTTTCCATAAATATTCCACATTTAAGGATGGTTAAAATTTAGTCAAAATACGTCGACTTCAGCCATATTCATAATCTCTATTTTCAAATTTTGGCTCGTGAAGAAGAAGAATTCATGAAATTCGAAATTCAAGTTTTCTCAAGTCATATGGATTTTCGTTTCATTAAAATAAGACTCATAACTCAAGAAAATCAGTTTTTAAGGAAATTTTGCTTGAAAATTTTGCCAGCTTCCTGATACACATTCTATAATAAATCTCTGCAATATAACAATTTACAGAATCTAAATTTTGCGTAGGTAGGCTTGTTGTGGTTCCGCCCACAAGGTCCAGCGCATAGCCTGTGCGCTGGACTCCCCACTACATACCTAATAGGGCTACATGGGGATAATGGTGTTCGCTGGAAACTAGATACCGTATTTTTCAAGACATTCTGAAAACAAACGCACTGCAAAAAATTCAAAAAAAGTTTTTGGTTTAAAAAAAATAAAATTATAAATTATTATTTGAATCTAACAAAATAAAAAAATTCATAGCCATTTTTTGGGGACAGTGGGGGTGTTACAAAAAATAGTGTCTTAGTGTGTGACACACGTGCAAAGTAGGTGACTGATGCTTGTGTTATTTGCAGCACCCACCTTTGGCTCACACTGAAAAATTCACACTCGTGTCAAAATCACTTACTTTTTATGCTTGTATCACAAATTACTATTTTTTCCCCCTTGTTTGTTTTTTGGTTTTTGTTTTTTTTTTCCAACTTCGCTTTGTGGACTTATTGTTCAATGTGTTTTTCTTTAGCGACTTCCACGGTATTTATGTAACTTATGTAGGTACCCCAAAACCTCAGTTTACAGAATTCAAGTATTTTACCTAATCGAATGAGAGGTTGCTTCCAAATTCTCGAGCCCCTTTTGACATCAGTATTTATATTTATTCAAATTTGATACTCCCTGTGGGGACTCTCCCGTATGAGGTATAAGGGCTCAGACCCCTCGACGACAGTTGCCGCCCCAAAGGGCAGGCAAACAATCGTCCTTGTGACGTTAAATACACAAAATATGTTCGATCGTAATTACCTGTACATACTTGCAGGTAATGTACGAGTACCGAATCATGACATAATAAGATGATGTCACGATTCGTACACAAACCGGCCAGCCATCTCTTATCTCGATAGGGGATGATGCAACCTGGCCGTTCTCACCAACGTACGTATTATCTTACGTACGTGTGTTTGTGTGCATGCAAATAAGCCGTATATAAACCACCCAAACCGGCTCTAAAATCGCCAGTGTTTGCCTTGGTTTTGGCTTACCCATACTTATATACAAAGTGGTTGAACACGTTTAAATTCTGTTGAATTTCCTTCTGGTGAGAATATCTCTCACGACAAGGTATTCCACACTCCCTATAACGAGAGGTTTCAGTTAATATGCTCCCACCTACTTCTATATTTAGAATTGAAGTCAGCTTCAAATGACCCATTTATGTATAGATTTTACCTCAATCAATTTTGATCGAGGTATCTCCCGTTTCATGTTGACGAGTGAAATAAATTGACATAATCTTGAATGAAAAATTAAGAATGAAACATCGGCTGAAATTAGCATTACTTTGACATCGATTTTAGGTCAATTTGGTCTATCCGAAGGCGTACAATCGAAAATTTAACCCAAAAACTAGGCCATAGTTTCAAAAAATGACAGTCTTCCGCAGATATGATGATACATTGTTGATAATTATGGAGAGAAATTTGCGCTCTTAACAGCTCAAAGATGAATACTGCTAGTATTTGAGTTTGACCTTGAGTAAGAAAACAAAAATTCAGCTATTGTGAAGACAATATACGGATTTAAACGAGAACTGATGAACTAACGTTTGATTCGTCACAGTCTTTGCTCCAATGGAAAATAGGTACAAGATTTAAAAATATGGCTACTTTCTCGCACACCTTACTTCTTGAATAAATTTTTTGACACTGCGAATTTTACTGAATGAAAGTCGAAAAATAAACTTGTCCTTCCACTATGCTCTCTTACCATCACTTCTCTATGAAACTAAGGGGACGGTCCCGACTGTCTGGGTCCCAAACAAAAGCTGGATATGAAAAATTGTGTATTTTTTGGTGATGGTATTTTGATGGAGGGGTGCAGTTGAGAAGATATGGACCTTCCCACTTGTCTCAGAGAGTGAGTTTTACTGACCGCTAAATGAAATATTTTCGTAAGCGATAAAAATTAAATTCTGCTGGAGGCAGCTTTTTCGAATTTACTTCAAGAGTAACCCAGAACACAAAACGGATGTTAATTTCAGTATCTGTTGATAGATGAATCTGATCTTTCAATAGGATACACGGGACTTCACTTACGATAGAGCTCAAGGCCGGTTTTAAGGGAAGATGTTAGGTATAATCCTCCCAGTGCCAGACAAAAGGTCGATTTAAAACACAGTTATTTGGTTTTTCAAATTTTATATCTTCGAAATATGTAGAAAATTTTTAACACCTCGCAGAAAAATTTAAAAATTTTTCAAAATGTGATTCAGTCTCCCCCACGAAGAAATCCTAAAACCAGGCCTGATAGTATTCCATTTAAATTTAAGTAGGGGTTTCTATGAAATTAACATGACCCTAAAAGCAACAGGGTTGAATACCACATTACAAAAAATAGACTTTGGAAACATAAAAATAAAAATGTTGATTTGGTCAGTAGTTACCAAGTAGCCTAAATTGCCTATCGAAAATTATGTCATCGTTTAAGGACACGTTAGAAATAAAATTTAAATCAAATAAATCAAGTCGGTATAGGTACTTAGTATTTCAATTTTTATGCTTTTTTTAAATTTTTTTTATACGATTTTAATTTTAATTTTGAGTCCACCAGTGGCTTTATCCGAAAAAAATTAAAGAGGATCTGAGATTAATGTTCATTTTCATTAAAATTTTTCTCTCATAAATTTAACGTATGAAGACCATCTAAGGTACCTATGCAACATTTTCATTGTTATCAAATGAAGTTAAAATTTTAATTGAAACGTTGACGCAGTTTTGTTTCTCTTCTAAATGTTTTGCTGAAGAAAAGGACGTAAACTTGTATAATTTACGACAACGAAGTTAGAGAAAAAAGATAACTTCTTCGGAATTTTCTAGAAACGTAGGTATTTAGCAGATAGGGTTGTCAATGAATAAATGTGTTACTTTGAGTGGAAGTTGAAAAACAAATTCAATCGTTTAAATTTTCATGATCCGAAGTTGGTTGCAAATCAGAGTGTGTAAATAAATTGTACACTCGACTTTTTTCTCAAGTTTCATGTATAAAAAAAGAAAAGTCTTCAGCGAAACAATTAATGTGAAAACTTTTTCACCCTTATTATGTGCCACTGACTTTTGTACATTTTTAGTTTTCTAATTATTTTATCTCGTTCGCCACAAAAGGTCCCACACTGGGCTTCCCAGAAATTATAATCTCAGCGAAAATATTCCGAACACCCACTTCGCTGGCACCGAGACGACCTTGCACAAAATTTAAATAATTAACGAAGTTAAACTGTAAGTTTAGGGATTTAATTTACTTTTTTTTTTTTTGAGCTTGACGAAGGATACGACCGAGTACATTCTTTATTTTATCACCGAGTTCTAATTACATTTTTGCATACTATACCTGGTCGCATCAAAGCTGATGCACATTTTGAGAAGTTACTCTCAAGCTCTGCAAATGAAAGTGCCATGTTGCTTCATGAATTTGCAAAAGAGGAATACGAGTTAAATGAAAAAAATGAAACGAGCGAATTATTTTTTGGATTAATTTTCTTAGACTAGTTTAAATATTGCCATAAAAATGCCTAATTTCTAAATCAAGAAGTAACCTCTCTTCTTCCTTTCATTTTCGTTAAAACATAGCTCAGGTCTGCAAACATTTTTATCACAAAAAAATTTTAAATTAAAAAAATTTCAATTATTTTATTTTTTTTTTTTTCAACTGATTCTGCAATTAAGATGGCAGAAATGCTCATATTCTTGAAGTTTTAGCGTTTCATTTAATTTTACCTTAACTTTATTCGTTGAAATGGTTCTGAATATGTGGACTGAATAGTTTACTTGTAAAAAAAATTTAGGATCAGGCCTAACTTGCAGGACTTGATTAAAGATTTAGAAAAAAATGTTTTTTCGGGATATTCTACTGTATGTGATAAGGAGTTTAATCGAAATTTTGATATCACGTGAAGCTATACGAAACTGAAATTTAGTTCGATCATACGAGTAGATTATATCCGAGGGGCCGCCGAGGCGAATTAAAAAACCTTAATTTTGAAGAAATTAAACGTCGTACTTGTTAATCACAAATGCAAAATTTAAAGTTGATATCCCAATTTAGCAATTATTATAATTGATGAAAATATGAACCATCAAATTTGAAAATTAACACTTTTCACGACGCATATTTAGCCAATTATGGATTATATTTGGGTGATACCTTGTACCAACCTGAGACATCTAATTTATTTAGAAAAGAATTCAACTTATTTCTTCTTATTAAGTTGGTGGTCGTTAATATCATATGGAAATGAAAATTTCAAGCCTATAAAATTAAATAAGCGCATCTAAAAGGAGTCCACTTTATACTGTATCATGGAATAACTTATAGGCTACCTTTGTTTTATTTTTATTTTTTGTGGAAGGGGGAGCAAAAAGTATTAATTGAAGGTGTTATTTTTGTTACTAGGTTTTTTCTCTTATTTTTCTTATTGAAGTAACTTTTGCGGACATTTTTTTGCATTTTTTCGAAAATAATTGATCCTTATCGATAAGTAACCTAATTTTATTATACTTTAACTAAAGAAACAAAAAACCAATTTGTTAATTCAAGACTAATTTTGACTCCGAGAAATACCCAAGTATATAAAGTGTTAATAATTATGTAAAATTTAAATAGTGCGCGTCGAAATGAAAAAAATATTTTATTATCAAGTCACTTATTTCGGAGTTAAAAACTGCCAAAGTTTCAAATTTTCCATGGAAAAACTAAATGAGGAAATTCAAAAGATTCTTGCAGTTCAATTCTTAATGGTGATACTTCGATGTATTTATCGAGTATATTAAGAAAAGCTCTTGACCGACTACTTCCAATACTCAGTTTGTTAAAGGCGTTCAATGAATAAATCCCCTTCATGGAGTTGGAATATAGGCAACTTATCATATAGTTCTGTATTTTTGTCTTGAAGGCTGCATTTGTAAGAAAATTTTTTCTTATTTCGACGTGCTCTATTTAAATTTTGAATGGTGCGGATCTGGTGACCTCTTCCGGAACACAGTGCATATTATATAGTTTACGAATTTGTGTGATTCAAAAGGTTAAGGTTTTCAAGTGAAATTTTTCGAAAATTCACTTGTTTGGCAACTTCTTATACACATGGTAGGACTTTTTGATGTTTTTTGCACAAAAATTTGGTCTAAAACTTACATTACCGAATTGCAATTGGATGAACTCATACATGAAACCTAAAAGTATGCGTTTGTGGTGTTATTTTTTATTTTTTCACTTAACATTTGATTTATTAAATTACAACAGTCACTGAATTTTCATTTTGTTCTTCATAAAAAAATACTACCTACGCCATTATTTTTTCAACGTCTTTTTGTCATGAACCAGAAATTATTCATTTATTCACACATGTAATAAGTCGTGAGTGCCAATCGTAGGAGAGTGTCCAGACCAACCGTAAGACAAAGCGAAACGTTTGATTTTATCATCATAATTAAATTTGATTAGGCAGTAATTAATTATACTTTGTGGTAATGTCAATCCCTGTTTAGCTAATATTTTCTACCATTTCAGACGTTACCATTTTGTTATCATTAACGGTGTTTCTGAATTTGGTGGCTGAATCGATGCCCACTACCTCGGATGCAGTGCCATTAATAGGTACCTATCAAGCTTTCTGGCCAATATTGTATACATAATATTATGTTTAACTAACGAAATAGTAAAATCGTGCATATAAATAGATGCCAACAAACATAACGTTTTCATACGTACATTTTTGTGTTTTTTTTATTGTTTTTTTCATTAGTGTATATGAATATTTGACTTTAGTAGTTAGACTATAGGTGTGCCGTGGTTATCGGCTGTTCGAAATTATTGGCTAGGTACTTTTTTATTCCCTTCATTTTTATCAACTTTTTGTTTTTTGTTGTTTTTTGTTTTATTTTGATTTCGCATTTAGCAATATTGATAGGTTTCAATGTTTTATTTTAAATTTTTTTTATTTTTTTCAACTTGGTGCCATTTTTGATATTTGATGACATTTATATCGTTGTTTTTTGTTCTTGTTTTCTCATAAATTCTCTATTTTAAACTGAATATTGGAATTCCGTTGACTTTTAATTGGACGTTTAACATTCAAAATGAAGACAATAATAAAATCAACAAAATTTTAACAACTTATGCCAGTTCTATAAACGGATGAGAAACAAACAAAATGAGGACTACGCGCAAGGAATTTTTGTAAAGCCACTTCAACTTTACGGACTGATTGGTTCTTTTTCAGGCTTACAACAACAAAAAAGTCATTATTGAAAAACTTTAAAATGCAGTCCTCTATATTAAAATGGCTGTTATTTACGGTATTAAACTTATCGATTAACTTTTTGTTGTCTTCGTTTACACTTGAATGAAAATTTCATTAAAAAAATACGAAGAGACTTGAAGCACCAAAGAGCCTCTATAATTTAAAACCTTAAAGAGAGAATAAGACAGAATATTTTCGAGGGGTAAAAACTTTTAAAAAACATCAAAAATATAAGATTTTGATTAAAACTGTTTCGTCGTGGAGAATAATGACAGTTTATTTGTGTTGCGATCGTAACCCGGGGAAATGGAAAAGGGGAGGTCATACATAAAGGAAAAAGATTGCCACCCTACGCCATACTTATTTTTTCTACGTCTGTGATTAATAAATCTAAAGATGAAAAGGAATACAAGTGTTACCGTACCTTCGTCGAGTAATACGAGATCAATTATATGCAAGTAAATTTTCGACTTACGGAGGATTGTAAAAAAGAGATGGGCTCATTTTTTTTTTTTTGCACCTCTGACGCTAACATGAAGAAGTAGAGAGGCTGCGAAAAAAGAAAATTAAACATCGCAATGGTAATGTTTCATTGAATTGCGTCTCATTAATGGGGGTTTCAATTGCTTCGAGTTATGGCGGCTCAGATTCTTAAAATTCTAGCAATAGTTACCTGCAAAATAACCTGGCTGAATTATTAGACAAGCAGTTTGAGTCACTTGAGCTTAATTTTTTCAATTATCTCTTTAAGTTTGACTTTTCAAGATCAAGAAATGAAAACGTGGATCGTCTTAAAACGAGTTTTCATTCATGACTTTCAAGTGGTTCTCATTCCACCAAAAAATTTTTTAAGTTAACAATAATACTTAAATTATGCTGTGCTCACTTTTGAGAGCATTGATACCCAAGGAGAACACATTTGACTGTTTATGATTAAAAAGATTTCGTCTATAGTCAGTAGCGTAGATAGATTTATTTTAGGTTATGTCATTGGCGTGAATGAAAGTAATTTTTTGGCTTACCTATGCTGGCAATTTATCATTCAATAGATGAGGTGTATTTGGGTAACTGTAGAATAAAAAAGTATAAATTTGATGTTGTCGATATTTTTTGAGAGAATTACAAGATCATCGACTTTGAAATTTGGTAGAAATATAAGTTGGTATTTCGAGAAGTTTCTCTATTATTGTAAAATTGCAGCATAATGGGAAGATGTGAGGAAATGTGGAAAGCGTAAAATCAGGCTTTTACAGTTACCCCAGGCTCTGGGGTAGTTATAATAGAAACTGAATTTTTCCAAGTTAAAAATTTTTTCCTACAGGATTGGAAAGATGTTTTAAATACCTTAAAAAAAAAAAAAAAGTGGTCCAGACATCTTTGATTAGAAGGGACCCAATTCATTAAAAATACAAAATGATAAATTTCAATGATATTTCATAATAAAAAATTTTTTCGAAATTTCTAATGGAAAAGATTAGTAATTTCTTGGCGTGTAAGAATAAATTTATATTTTAATATAGAAATAAATATCGGTGGTAATTATGGAGTACCGCTTCTAAATTTACCCTCCCTCCTCACATAAACGTAGAACCTTATAGAAATAATTAATATCTACAGTACAACTCGCTTAAGAAACTTTCCCGCATAAGACACTATGTTTCTTTGGTCTATGGACATTTCCTATACTGATAAATGAAAAAACTACCTGTTAAGATATTTGGTTTTGTTCTGTCTTTTCGTATAAGACATTCTTTTGTTAGGGCAGAACAATATGAGATCTTCATTAAAAAACATTGATCCATCCTTTAAAACAGAACAAACATTTATAAAAATCATACCAATCATTAAATATTGATCTTTGTAAAATATGAGGTTTCAATAGTTTTTCGTTTATGTAGCAGCAGCTGTATCCTCTTTTTCTTCCTGGCCATATAACAACATTTTCTTCTACTAAAAATATATCTAAAAGCATTCTATAACCATACTGAATAGAAATAGCAACATCCAATCTCTAATAACTATCGAAAATGCTGTAGAGTGTATGTATTTTTGCAATAAACTTGATTTGTACAGCATTTAGAAGTTTTTTTTTCAGTTCCTGCGTAAGAAGCTTTCCTGATTAAAAGGATCTTTTGAGCTGGTCCCTTGAAGAGCGTTTCAAGAAAATTTTACTGTATTTTAAGAAAAATGCCATACCGATATAATTCTCTGTACATCCCATTTAAAATGATGTGTGAGTAGTTTACCAACCTTTAATAGTCCCCTTTATACGACAATCCGAAGTTGCAGTATTAAGGATTGGATAACTGCACGAAGGTATCGATTTTAGTTAACGAACGGAAGGACTATCATTAGTCATTGATAAGTAATGCTGTTAATGAAAACTATCGATGATTTCTAAATTTTTGATTTTTACACTTCAAATCTACAGTTTCAAATGCAGAAAATAAAAAAAACACTGTTCTTGAACAGTATTTTAGAAAACATTCCCCGGCGACACGTCTTCCCTTCAATTCAAGGTGTCGACGCAAACGTTGTTCATTTTTCGAATCAACCTCAGGCTTCAACGAACAGTCGTTATTCACTCTTACAAATTCATCAAAAACCGTACCAAATCTTCGAGGCCAACGAACAATACGCAACGAGGGCGGAGGGAAAAATAATAAGGTGATATTTTCGAGGAATTTGTTCCCTTCTTTCTCATTTGCTTTGTATCCCCAAAAAAAGGAAAAAGAAATAAATGGAAAATTCCGTTTCACTTGACATTGTTTCTTGCAAATCTTCTAGACCATATTATACTACACTATAGGTAGGTATAATACGTTGTACCTACGAATTCACACGTTGGTAAAATAAGCCACCTATATCGTATTTCTGACAGAAGGAAAGTATGAACGTTAACATTTTCATCAACTTTTTCCATTTTTTTCACCGAAAACTTGACACTTCTTTGCTTCCTTCAAACATTTATTTTCACGATTGCGTGAATTGGACTCGTATACCTACAGCTTTTTATCTTTTTGTTATTTCTGTCCTCAATTTCACATCGGATTTAGGTTCGTAACGTTGAGAATTTTTATAGATCTCTCACAAAAATACTAGAATCACGTATCTAGCGCAAAAAAAAATGAAAAAAGAAAAACTGAAATGTTAAAAAAAATATTTTCACATCATATTTTTTATTATTTTTATTTTTATTTTTGCTATTATTTTCACCTTCGAATCACGTTCGTTGTGGTAAGGAAGAGTCATTTTATACACACTGTATATGGAGCTAAGAAAAATAAAATGAGGGGGAGAATATCAATTTCAATTTATAGTGAACCAGGACGTAATAATTCATCAGTCCATTTGAATTCCTTACTGGACGATGAGATCGAGTGAGACGTGAAAAAAAATGAGCAATGTGTTTCCGCATTTCCTTGAAAACAGCGGTAGGTATTTCGTAATATTCTCCTACAAGATACCTATTGTGTTTTACCGTACAGATATATGAAAATATAAGGCATGTAAAAAGGCGTGAAAACTTGGATTAAATGATTGAGGGACGGATAGGTGGTTATGCGATGCGATACGCCATACTGCGTAAGCCGGGTTGCGGATAGTCATTAAGAAATGAACAGCAAAATCAAAAAAAATTATTTGAATTTAATTTTACAGATTTATTCTGAAGAATAAAACTGTCTATATTTTGAAGAAGACATTTCGCTTTTAGCACCGATTTTAAAAATTATTGTGGGATGAGGAAAAATGAAACTAATTACTTTCGAGTATTGCAAAAGAAAAGAAAATTATTTCTGCTAATTCATTTTTTGAAAGAAAGCCATATTTCCGCCGACAAATTTTTTTGAAACTACAAAAAAATGTTTGTTTTCGTAATCACCTAGCTCAAAAGCCTTGAGCTAAGACAAAATAGATTTCCATAACATTTTTACCCAAAATACCAGTCACATTTTGTTCACAGCATGAGGCTGGAAAGAAAACTATTACATACTGACGAGCTCCGATTCCAAAAATAAATTCCAAAAATTTCATCCGATGGTCCTTGCTCGTCAGAAAAAAAGTTCAACTTATGTCTGAGAAATGAGTTTTTCTGCAAAGCCAGATTAAATTTCTCAGAATATCACATAGCTTACTGTACTAAATCTTACGGCCACAAATTTTACTTTTATAACTTTTTCGATCAAGTAGTTAACTACCGCCCCGTTATTGAAGAACTGAATAATCAACATTTCTGTCATGCCATGAAGCAGTGGTTTCCAAACTTTTTATAGCCACAGCTCGATTTTAGACGATATTTTTTATCGCGACCCCCATTACCACATTACACTCCGGTACATGACTGTAGTTTTTTTCGAATGAGGTACATTGTACTTTGGCAATAGTTCAATATTTTGCAAAACTTCCCCCAACCACTTGCAGCCCTTCACAGTCCTTCACTCTTCCGGATCAAGATCCGCCCTTTTAGAAACATTGCTATACCTACTTACTGTTTTCAACTACTCTCCATTGGGAACGCTCAGAAAATATAGTTAGATGTTGTTTTGCATGTACCCTCCATCTCAATTTTGGTACTTTTTTTATGATGTTCGCAATATTCAAAGAGAAATTTATCCCTCTTCTTTTTTCATTAGTATCAGTGTCGTGTATTAATATCATTTTGAAATTCTGAGGAAAATAAATTAAAAATGAAATTGGGACGTTTTCTGCCCTGGTGTTGAGATTACTCCATCAGAATATTTTCCTACTACCCTTCTGAGAGTTTTAAAATTGTAATTCAAAGCAGCAGCTGGAGCATTAATTAATTTTTTACACAAAAATTCTCAATATATGACATTAAATTGTAGATCAGCGAATATTACTTTTTTCTCTTTTTTTTTGTACATTCGTGGAGGATAATGAGCTAATAAACTGAAAATACTATCTTTTGATCCACCCTGTATACGTGTCGTTACCGTTTTCCAATCCCTATAATAACGAAAAAAGAAAATATACATTATTCTCGAGGAACAAACGAAGACATTGGAATTTTGTTGCAGGAGTGACAATATTATTATCGCTGACCGTGTTCCTGAATTTGGTTGCAGAAACTTTACCCCAAGTATCAGATGCGATTCCATTATTAGGTACCGAACAATAAATAAAATTTTCCACACTATCCCTTATTCGAATATTAGTTTCTAATTATTATTATTTTTTTCTTTTTCCTTCTTTTTCTTTCTTTCAATACGAACTGTCGTTTTCACGCTGTATTTTGTTTTGTTGTCAGTGATGAATGATTTATTGTTTTGTTTATTTTTCTATTCGTAACGTAATATCATAAGTTGGCTTTGTTTTTCTTTAATTTTTCTTTTTAACTTTAATTTTCGAATAATTATATTTTGGTCTACTATTAATCTGGTTGGTAGGTAATTATTAGGAGGCCAATGAATGCGAATAAAAAAATACACGAAGTGCTTTTATAATGGTACAAGATAAGATAAAATCTAACACTCATCTCAAAAGGAGTAAGAAAAATAATATAGGTATACCTATGTAGGTACCTACCTATAAGTTTCTTAGGCAATCCTCCACTTTGAAATGTTCTCGTTTCTGTTTTTGGTGACAAAATAATAGCATACAGCCATCTCGACTGGCATAATCAGAGATAACATTTATTTTACAGTCTCCATCCTAAGTTTAGTTTTTGTTTGTATTGGGCTCTGGCCAGCATCTGGAGATTATTAATATCGATCTGCGGGGGAAAAAGCGTTAGAATAGTCGTCTATCATGAATTTTCCAATCACATAAGGAGCACCAATTGAACCGAACCAAATCAGTTGATGTAACAATTTAGGTTTGGCTGTATTCCCTTGCTAATGTCTCAGATTTGAATTCTAACACCCTTATATTTCCTAATACGAAAAATGTGCTCCACTAATGAATGGACTGAGTAGGCTATAGCTATGGAGATGTACTTTGCAGCGTGTGATTATTATGACCCAGGCAAAATCAATTTCACCCCAATTGAATACTTGCTTGCATCTGATCAGTTCGGTTCACCCAATGTCTCTGGTATCTGAAGCAGTGAAAAGCTGCTAAAAAAATATGCCATATGGTCGCCTGTTGTGTAGAAAAGTGTATGTTTCTGCACAGCTAGTGAATTTATTCTAATGAAATGCGTTGTTATTTTATTCTGTGTTTCTAAATTTATTTCTCAGTAAAATCATTTTCAGTTTAAAGCTTTGCTGAAAAAATAAAACGAAAACAATGATATTTTTATGAAATTTTGTAATTTTTAATTGGCACGAAAATTTTTCCAATTCGACGATTAAAAAGGCTGATAGCGTAGGGGTTTTCTATTCATTCTAACTGAAAAATTTCTCTCAACGAACAGATTACCCAGGACCATTCTTCGTTATTTTTGGATTATTTACTCCTATATTCACCTAATGGTCAACTTTAACCAATTTCATTGAACTAATTATTACTTAATTTACATTTTCGTTTAGTTTGTCATTATTTTAAAGACTCTGAAATTGACGGAATTCTTATCCACAGAGTTCTTATCGTAATTTTGGATTTATCAAATCACCAACCCATCATACTATCATAATTTATTGTACCCCCATCTTTTCTTTTAAATCAAACAAAAAATTGAATTAGATATTCAAAGCCTTCAACGAATAACTTTTTTATAGTACATAACTCCATTTTGAAAGATGATTAATGTAGGTAATGGAAATTCCACGAGAAAAAATTATTTGAAAAATATTTTGTAATTCTCTCTTTGGCTTTAGTTTTCCAAAACACCAAAAATCTAACGATAAAACATTTATATGTTATATACAGTTATTATGCTAGCATTCGGTTTAAAAAAAGGCGTGAGTTCCGCTGGAGCATACTCATGAAGGATTGATGGATAAACATAAAATAACGTGGTTGTGTGTGTGCGCAACATCACAACCACACACCTACATGTCATGTAACACACACAAACGAAAGTTACGATTGTAAGAGTCACAGTTACGCAAATCTGACGATCTTAATTCTCATTTAGCTCCTACTGCAAACACCGAGCGCTAAGATGTTTACATATAAAAACAAATTTCCATTCAACTGATTATTCTGCGAGAGATGACCAGCTGATATTCGTACATATCCGAAAGGTTCTAATACGAGGATTTCTTAAAGGTACGTTAGTTACCTACTTCCTTTTTTCTTTTCTTTTTCTTTCTATGGTAACATATGAAAGTTTTATTGGCAAAGAAAGATAACTTTATGGCCTAGGTTCATCCAATAATTTTTAAAATTTTTCTACGTTGAGATTACCATTTGGTCGATGAAACTATAAAATTCTTACATAATGACATCATTCAAAGCTGCCAATTTCAAGAAGCACAAACATTTATTTCACCTTGGAAAATAGGTTTAAAAAATCAACCCCATGATCTTTTATTCGTAAAATATTACAAATTCCGGACGAATCCTCTTTTACGCGTTTATTTTTATACTGTTGATAAAATATTAGTGCAAAAACATCATATTTTACCATATTTACCGAAAAGTAGCCTGAAAAGGAAGGAAAAAATAATGTTTTTCAGCCCCTCCGATCATGTGCCAAATACCGAACTTTTATCGCTGTTAAAAGCCGCAAAAATTCTTTGCCCAAAACTTTTTCATCGTTAACCATATATTTATTATTTTCGTTTTCATCTTCAGTAATGTAAATGGAAGGTCACAGGTGGGTTCCTTGTCAAAAGTTTTGGAGAAAATCAAAATCCATGCAATAAAGAAAGAAGAAAATACACACAAAAATAAAATCTCTTATAATAAGTATACCAAAGAGAATACCCATACCGTATTTTTGTGAGAACGTAACCTCAGCGGGAATGATACCTACATAACTCATGGGGAGAACTGAGAAAAATGATCTGTTGGTTTTTATTACGATTTTCAATGAGAAATTTAACACATTTAGTTTTTAGCAAATCGCTCATTCTTATACCTGTTCTAGTATAGACTAGTCTAAACTAGATTTAGAAAATGTCTTTGGCTGGTTTTAGTTTTGACCAACTTACGAATGTCAAAATCTGAAATAAGTTCAAACTCGTTTTGCCTGAAAATTCAGTCAAAACCGTTGCACATACACGCATCGCACTCACACGCACATCTGCACGCACATCTGCACACACACCTGCACACACCGACCGCGGATAGGTAAGTGGTTAAAATTGAAAGTTGGGAATACAAAAGTAAGATTCTTGACAAATTTTAAATATTCTACCCTACTGGGGGAGCTGGGGAGCAAAAAGAATCGCGTTCTGTCATAAAAAAAAATATTATTGCATTTTGAGACAAAAAATTAGTGCAAAGGCCTTATTTTAAGCAACAAAATACAATAAATTCATGAGTTTAAATTTAAAACGATATTGAAACCATGGTAATATGATCACAATCGACCATATTCGATAGTTTCAACATTCAAAAGTAAAAATTAATCGAAAATAATATGAAGCAACCAAAGGAAGAACGTGACCCACACTATCCTATCCAACCAAAAAAAAAAAAACATAGTTGAAACTTTTCAAAACTTAAGGACGCCCCAATATGACAATTGGTTAAAAGACGACTATTTCTTATTAAAAATTTTATGTAGAATATTTTCGAAATATTTTCACAATCGTAAAATGAGGGTGACAACTTTTGTCAATGAAAAACCAAGAAAAATTTGGAATTATTGTGTTTTAACTCGAGAAGGCATAATTTTATGTCATTTTGTTACAAAAATACCGCTTCAAATGAAGATATTGCCTGCAAAAAGGGTTGTGCACTCAATGGCGATAGCAGCAATCAATTCCTTGTTGAATTTTGCCTAAAATTCATTTCCTAACGGTCAGTTTTTCAAAAAATGCACATAATTGTATTATGATATAAAGCTTCTCATATTGTTTTGCTGTTACACGTTTTCAAAGTTTTAATTATCGAGGAAATTCAAAATATTCTTCAAATTTAAGTTTTGATGATGGAATCTTGTTGCGCTCATTGAGCACCATATTAAAAAAAAAGGTTCTTTTGACCACTTACCAGGGTATTTCTTCAGCAAATCACTTTGGTTCTACCAATCCTCTGACGCAGTTCCCTTATTAGATTAAATACCTGTACGGTAGTGGGTATCTTATCTGAAAAAATTGTACCCAAGTCACAGTCCTGCTTTGGGGTTGAAAATTCTGCACCAATTACTATCACATGTGTGACAATTACGTTAATTATTAAAAATTTGTAAACTCCACGCAGGGCCGGATCACAAATCAGTACAATCTGCCGCTGTGAGCCCAATATTTTTGGTCCCTTTTTGTCGAGAAAAAGCAGCGGCGTATAGTGGATTTTTCCACCGTTGGGAGAGGAGGAAGGGGTAATATATTGATAAAGCATTTTATTTTATATTTTATGAGAAAAAAAAATGAAAATCTATGAAAATTCTGTCATCATCTGAACATTTTCCCGCCCATAAAATTTTTCTGCTGTGGGCTAGGGGCCCTTCGGGCCTCAGCTTACCCTAACCGATTAATGCTATAGAAGAAAAATATCTGTAATTCCGTGGCACACGCGCTGTGCATTTATATCTATAATTTTTATGAAATTGAAATTTCGTATGATTGGGGTAATATTGAAAATTCAGTTTTTTTATGGCTCTTATACAAAATACAATTTTCGTTAATTGTTTTATTCATCTGGTTGAGAAATCAGGTACGAGTTCTTTGAGATGTGCACCTTCGGATGTGATTCATCAAGTCTTAATTTGAAAAATCTCATAGCCTAACTATTTTACGAAATTTAGTTGATCAAAAGAAACCTGTTTTAGACTAATATATCGTCCGTTAAAAGTCTCATTTAATATTATTATTCCCCATTAGTCATTACATTGAGGATGATGTCGGTATCTTCGTAAGCTACGATAATCCTGAAAATGGTACTCCACAGCCTCAAAAAATAAATTATCTAATTATTCATTAGTCCAGGTAAAATAATATCATAAAAATAGGTTTCAAATCTCCTACAGTGAGAAAAAAACTGTAGCGCAACAATGCTTCGCTAGAAAACCCAGTTTGCTCGATATTTATGTCAATAGTGATCGATATTTATATCGATAGTGATTGAAATTTATATGGATAATTGTTAAGACCACCAATCCTTCTTCCCTCTCACTCCGGGAACACTCGACTACATTTATAATATACTTTTATATTATTGCTCGCAGCTACACTGTAACACATCTCCGCCACTCACTCGTTCATCTTCATTGTTTATCTCACTTAAACTGTACTTACTCTCATCATACATGATTGATGTTAAATACATACGCTTCTGAGACGTTACTTTATGTAATTCTTTATTTCACGTTACAATACTTGTTCTTCCTCGATTCACAACCTACATAATAATTATCGATATATCGATATTTTATAGCAATTTCACGTTAAGAATTAAAAAAAACCAACGACAATTAACCATATCTTTAGCAATAATATCGATCTATCGATTTTTTATTGTTAAAAACTGCTTTTTCAAAGATTTTTTGTTTCCAGTTTTTCCAAGAACTACAAAACTGATGAGTACGTAACTTCGTTTTGACTTATTTCCATACAAAAGCTACCTTTCTTAAAAATTTCATCCCTATCTCTTTGGCAGTTTTCTCAAAACCATAAACACAAAATGTTTTCCAGAAATTTTTCTTTTCCAGTTTTCTTGAAAACTACTGAATTAATAGGCACCTAACTTCTAAAAAACTTGCACCAACATAAGAAAAGTCTATCCTGAAAATTTATGGCTGATTTATTTTTTCATTTTCTCAGAATCATGGAAAAACAACTTTTTCAAGAATTTTTTGTTTTCCAGTTTTCTTGGAAACTAATTAACTGATAGGTAAAAAACTTCTTTTTGATCTGCTCCAATGTGAGAACTATCTCTCTTCAAAATTTTAGCCATATTTACTTGGTAGTTTTCTCAGAACTGTGAATACAAAATTTTGGGTGATACATGTATACATATATAGGATGATTTGAATAATATAAAAATTTTCATGTGTTTTGAAATTAATCATCTGCGTTAGTATATGCATGTTAGATAGGTAATTGAGTTAAATCAAAATTCAACGCTCACATAAAACAAACGCTGTAGGTATTAATAAAATAATAATGAAAAAAATTATATGGAAAAGTTCTGTTAGTTAAAAATGAAAAATCTCCATAAAACAAAAATCAGTATTTTGAGCTTAGGATGTGTTTCCAATTTAAAAATAAAATAATGGTTCTTTTTGGTCTGTATGAAAATGTGGATGAACTAAAGAAAAATTTTTGGCTAAATTTTTAAAATTTTACTCTGTAATTTACCAATAAATTTCTGTTTTTAGGGTTTCTACAAGCAAAAACCCTATTAAAATCGCTATTTTTTAATTTTCCTTCTTCATTTTCTTTAGCCTGCATTCTATGTTTTCTTTTCCAACTGTGAAAAAATGCAAATAAAATTTTCATCGATTTATATGATGTTATCTGTGACCATTTATTTTTTTGATTCTAATTTTGCAATAAATTTATGGAAAATGTGACAATTGACAATAATGTTTCAATTTCAACTGTTTCGTCTTTGTTAAGTATTATTAAATGAAATATATAGTCATATCGCTTCCTTTCAACAGTTGTCTTCTTTTTGAAAATACTTCTGAAATTTTTTCAATTATTTGTATTTTTTATTTCCAGTTTTTATTCATTAGCCCTGTTTGATAGGATGACACCAACTTACACCAACCTACACTGGTAGGGATATTCCACAAGTATTCAAGTAAAACTTGGTACAAAGTCATATAACATTCATAAATTTGTGGAATTGCCTTCCTGGTGTAGGTTGGTGTAAGTTGGTGTAAGTTGGTGTAGTCCTAACAAACAGAGCTATAATTGATATTAATGGTGTCACTCTAGGGTCACTTTTCATGACAAATGAAACAAACCTAAAAAAAAAGGAAGAAAAAAAATCATATAAAAACTAAGTGAAAACCCTGTTGCCACATCGTCTATCAATGTAGCTTGTTTATTAATACAGTGTTTCTTTCGTGTTAGTGTTTTGTTTTTATTTAACTCAACTATGTAAGGTGCATATAGTAAGGCAGATGATGAAGTTCAAAAGGGAACATGCCAATTTTTATATTATTGCTATATGGTTGCGGTTTGATTGGAATCACCCTGTATATATATACACATTAAAAAAAAAATTGAGTCAAAATGAAAAAATGGTATCAATTGTTTTCTTTTCTCATGAAACGTATAAGTTTCATTATCCCCACCCCTAACCCTTCGGTGAGGTCAATTTTAATGCCCCATTTGCAAGCAAACTGGGTAAAAAACAATGTATAGCAGCCCTATATATACAAACATCATCACAAGGCTGAAAATGTATCCATCTTTCTCTCTCTCTCTCTCTCTCTCTCTCTCTCTCTCTCTCTCCCCATAATTCCCAAATACATAAAGTATCTAAACCACTAACTCAATACCAAGAAATAATTTTTGATAGGTACTCCCAATCCTTGAAAACTCCATATCAGTCACACGATGTAAATCTGCATGAAAAAATTAAATTTAAAAACAACTTGCCCACACCTCCTATGGAACTGATCGTAGCTTATTACTTCTTTATTTATAGAATGAATATATCCAACCCTAAAATCAACTCTCTCTATACAACTATGTTTATACCAACCTACGAAGAGAAAAAAAAACATATATCTGACGTTCTATAGCTTACTGACTTCAATCATGCATATTAATTTTTTGAACACAAACACAGAAAACGAATAAAAACAAAGTTTATTGCTTCGTAACCTATATTTGCATAGGCTACTCGTGAAAAATACATCGAAAAGAAAAAAGAAAAAATACCTAACTGTTTTAAAATAAATAAAAATAACTGAAACGGAAATAACAATTTATTTACACGGCCTTAAATGTAAAGTATAGTTTCCTTCATACCTATCTATATATTATACAGATTTGTTAAAATATTATTCTCTTCTCGTATAGGTATGTTGGTTATTTTTTATCTTTTTCTCATCTCTCATAGGTACTCTTTAATTATACCTATAACTGCGAATGCATGCGTAAAAATTTTCTCTCTGTCTCTATCACTTTTAACATATAATTACATTTAGTTTCATAACTATTGCACTCTTCAAAGTACTTACCTATAATAAATGTATTTTCGTATTCTCTTCTTCCTCACACTTTTCCATATACATTTCATCGTATTTATTAAAATAAACCATCGTAGACTATAATATTAAATAAATGTTTCATTAATTTTTAATTTTTCTGCACTGAAATTCACATTTTCCTATAGGTAATGGATGAAAGGAATTCTCTCTCATTTATCAGAGTAAGGGAATGTGAAATAAAGAAATTAAAAAAAAAAAAATCAACTACCTAGGTATAACTTTATTAATTCCTGAATTCCCTAGCCTTCTTTTTTCCATAATATTACGAATCCACTGAAAATTTATTCGAATACGAATCCGCGAATCCAAATTTTTTTAAGGAGATTCGATTCATTATCACTTTCTTTGAATTCGAAACGGATTTGAATAAAACAGATGCATTCGTAGATTCAAAACCTAATTCGAATCTACGGATCCAATTGCTCAGTTCATTGGGTATTTTTTTATTACAGTGATCTAAAATAGAAATTACTGTAAGTAAAAATCGAATTTCATTATTCCCACTTTCAAAATTGAATACCCTTTTTTTTCTTTTCGAAAATTTTTAAAATATAAACGAGTCGAAATGATTTTCAATGCCGATTCTTTGAAGCAAAAAGGAAAATGAATCTTTGATCCATGAAGAATGATTAAAAAATTTCGGATCCGTCAAATCTGTCAAACAGATTCGAATAAAGTTCACAAATCCAGTATATTTTTTGGATTCGAATCACTGATAAGAATCCAATTTGTCAAAGTGGATTCGAATAGATTCGTTGAATCACAAAAACTGATTCGAATCATACGCTCAACCCTGGCGTACTTATTTCTCTGTTAATGCCTATTTATCACAGTAAACACATACAATGTAATGCATATGTGTGTACTAAATACGGTATATGGGTACAGTTTGCATAAATCTTATTTACAGTGTATAGATCACCGACATGTGACATTATACTCTCACCCTTACCACATTTCAGCATCGACCTTTCCAACAGATTTTTCATTAGATTTTGTATAAAATACAGGCCATTTACTCGTAGTCTATATCAGTTGTGGTGGCGATGCTAAAATAATATCACTTCACATTTCGGTCTATTCACTGCGAATAAAAGTATTGACCAACTGAACTCATATTATACTGTATTTGGTATAATATACGTGCTGAACACTGCATATGTTTACTGCGTTAAATAAGCATTAACAAAAAAACAAGTATTTTCAATGATCATTTATGCAAAAACAATGCCCCTGACAAAAAAAATGGTGACATATTTTTTTATAGATTCTTTAATTCTCTTTTAATTTTGTTTGAACAGTTTATCGCTCAAATGAAAAGTAAGTAATAAAAATGAATAACGGCTTTGCGCCATCATTTTAATCCCCTTGGGGATATTCGAAGTCTTTTGCAATAGGACTTTTAGGTGGCTATTAAGAATGTTAAGTATGGTGAAGACTACGTATGTACCAAAACTCAGCTTTCTTCACATTATTTCCTTTTAAAGGGATTTTTAAGCTAATTTTCCTGGACTAATATAATACATGAAACTTTTAATTTCCGTTTCAAAAACTTCCATTTTTGAAAGAAAAACGCAATTGAAATTAAAAAAAAAAAATACAGAATCTTTAAATTTCTTCTTAGAAATCTCAACTAAAATATAAATTAAATTGAACATTCGTAACAATAATTTATCATTGGAAAACATATTTAGCACATTGTTTTCACACTGCCGGGGGACTTTAGTTACAGAATTTTTTTTTTTAATTTTGAAAAAGCATAATTTTTTTATTGTTCAAGAAAAAAAGATTCTCAACTTTTGCTCCACGGCTGGATGAATTTTAATGATTTTTATTTTATTTTATTATCCTTTGAAGGATTCAGAAGAAACAGGAAAGGATGATTTTTTGAAACACTCATTCTAAGCGGAGACATGTGATTTTTAGTACGAAAAAACGTAAAAAAACCATTTAGTCAAAGAAAATCCACAATGGGACCTGAACCATTGAAATTCAAAACCCTCATGTTGATGTCCAAGTTAATTTTCTGAAAAAATGTGGCCAAAATTTTAGCTATGTATTTTCGATATTTCTTAATAAGGAAATGAATATAAAAATAGACATAATTTTCATTAAAAATAGTAAATTTCCGTTTCCCATTAATCCACTGAAGATTTACCTACTATTCTTTCAATTTGAAACGAATCCGAAATTCCTATCGAATTTTTCAGTTGCTTTTTTACCCACAATTTTAATTTTATGACGATGAAAAGTGAAAAATTTGAATATCCAACGCTGGCTGTAATTTGAATTGGTAGTTAGTGGTTTATGTTTTATTTGGTCTGTAATTTCAGGTTATTCATTCATTAGGGCTTACAAAAAATTCAGAAAGTTTTATTTCACTTTGAATTCGATACCTAAGTACGAGTGTATTGTATTTACATTCGATTTTAAAAACTTTAAGAAAAAAGAAACAGCGAAGTTGAGAATATTTTGAGAAAAAGTAAATAAAGTAAATGAAGCAAATGTAGGAAGGATATGGCAAAGAAAAAAAAAACCATAGTTAGGTAGGTACTCTCCCCGATATTATGAAACAGAGTATTGGGTTGTTAGCCATAGAAGGAAATTATTTTATTATGACGTCGTCAAATTTATATCTAATCCTTTTGAAATGAAGAAGGAGTCAAGTTAAATATTAACAGAATATATACGCACTTTTCAGAATTTTTCTGTTTATCGTTTTAGCAATATGCAGTCATGCAGAAAACGAGATATTGTAAAAAAGTATAATAAAGTGAAAGAAATTCTTTATTATTTTTTTTTTTTGTAGCCTAGTATTTTCCTTGTGAAACATATTCCCTTACAAAATCTAATTTCCTTAAAATAAATTAAAAATTTCTAAAGACGTCAGGTTTTTTTTTTGTTGAAATGTGGAACGATAAATTTTCTGTACTAAGTTGGCTTCCTTCAGATCTCCATTGGATTTTCCACTACCACAACCGTATGCGAATGTACATACACTTGGACACTTATTGTTTTCATTGTTCTTTCATTTAAACATGTACGAATCATACGATTTTTTTCCTAGAAAATGTACCAGATTTCTCAGAATTATTTTATCTAATTGCTGCTTTCCAACTATCGAACTATTTTCTGTGACAATTCAACCATTGTTTCGTCTTTTTTATGTTTGTACGTTATTAACCTATCTAAATTATAATCACGTAATTTTATGGTTCGCTTTAATTGGTTCATACACTTTTGTATGAAGTCAGGTAATCCTCTATTCATTACATCAACTAATCATATTCACTTTTTTTGTAACACCCTACTGAAAAATTTTAATGCCTCTTAACTGAACCCAAAATAGCGAATTTCGATACGACGCGAAATAACATTGTTGGGCGCATGCGCACTTTCGAGTTGACTTTTTCGCACCGCTTAATCACTTTCTTGCTCGGTTCAACTAATTTATCAGTTTTTTGTCTTTTCCAATGTAAAATTTTCAAATTAATTATTTGGTTGTAAAAAAATGTTTTTAAATCCATTTTATCTACGGTTAGGGTGGTGGGGTGGGTGGTATGATTTTTTGGTTAAAAAGTAATAAAAATTATTATTCGACTCTAAAACAGACAAATTTTTCCTCCTTTATTATTTTTTCGCGCGTAGGGCCCCTAATTTTGGGTTATCCTGTATTATACATATACATATATAACTTCTCAATAGGGACTTTTCCAACGCCTCGGCTAAAAAATTTCAGTATACTGGTGATTCATGAGTGGTTCATTGAACCGGAAATGCAGATTAGTACGACCCAGTAAAAACTTCTTCTTCTCGTCATGTGGCCTAGCTACAAAATTAAAAATAGCCAGAAAGGCGGTTTTCTTGGTAACGCCTTTACGTCGTACGTAGGCAACTATTGATACTCGATTGTCGGGCAATATTAATTCGTAATATTGTAAGCCTTTTTTGTAATGGGTACATAATACTATATACTAGTCCAACAATATTTCCCCTCCTTCACCGATCTGATTTTCCGAATTTGCCAATTGGACAAATCCAAATCTTCAAACGTGGCCGCCCTTTTGACTACGACAATTTTGAAAATAGGCGCACGAATTTATCCGTAATCATTTCTTCATCATACACGTTTATAGCCTATCCATATTTAGGGTTTTGAGAACCACTCATGAAACACCCTGTGCGCCGCCTATTGTTATTTTCTTACAGTCAAATAACTAAAAAAATAAATAAAAATCGAATGAGAACGAAGCATGAAAATCTGTTTAGGCTCACAAATGGAAATATTGAAAATCATTTTTTCCTCTGTCTGTACACATTCTGTCAATTAACTCACTCTTTGTGATATTAGTTAAAAAAAAAAAAAAAATTATTTCTATATATTCTAGATATTATTTTGCACCTCCAAATATCAAACTGGCACTATTAATTTTTACTTATTTATCTATATTTTATTTTTGTTTAATTTGCTTTGGTTTATTTTTGGTTTTATTTTTCGTCAATTTTCTATTACTGATCGGTTATTGTAGAATGGGTAAATCATTATTTTTAATTTTTATTCGGTTTAATTTTAATTACAATATCATGACCTAACTTAGTTCTTCATGTAGGCACCTTGTATGTTTGATATGCAGTTCGGTAGAAACTACCTGATGTAAACTTTTCATTATTTATAAAATGTTTTTATTGAAAACCTTCTTTTTTTTTTATGCGTGCAACTTGTAAAGAGGGTGAAAAACAGTTTGGAGTGAAGGGAAGGCAAATTTCTCTAGGATTTGCAAAGGAAACGATCAATCCCAGAGGGAGGCAAAATTGGTTGCGTAAATCTTTACACGTATAATATTGTATTGTGCAGGAAAAAAAAAAGGGATGTTCGTGGTGTATAGCGTATGTTGCTATACCTTCATTTTACGTTTAAAAGGAGAAGAAGATGAATGCTGGTAAGAAAACAAAAAGGTAACTAAAAATGCGATACGCTAAATAAATATTTTAAAATAAATAATGAAAAAAAAAAAAAAAAAAAATCAGCGTGTATAAATTGCATATAGCATTTAATCATTTGCCATCGATTGTACTTTCATCGTTTATGTACATACTGAAAGAGCCAATTTAAAATCTAGTATATTTATCCAGTGAAAAAATACCTACGTATACATCCTTAGAGACCTTAAAATATCGAGCCTAACAGAATTTTACGAAAATCTAGGTTTTTTATTCGCTTTGTCCTAAATACGAAATTTACCCTGCGAAATTTCATTGGAGATTGAAATGTTGCCTACTTGCTTCTCTAAGGCAATCTACATTCGTAATAAATTATATTATTTTCGTTTATATGTTTCTCTGTACTTGGTATTTTAAAACTAGTACTTGATCGTGTCTACCGTCATACTAATCGTGGGCTTTACCAACATTTGGTATTGGTGGGATGAAGGAAACTATTTTTTTAAAATTAATTTCAAAGTTTTTTCCTTGCATAAATACGTGAAAAATACGTAAGAACTTTTTTCGTATGATTTAGGGATCAAACGCCCCCGGCCTTCTCCTTCGGCTACGTCTACAATACCGATTTTTGGTTAGCATGTATATTGCAAATATCTTCAGCCATCCACGTAGATTTTTCATTTTATTTTCCTCGTAAAATAACAAATGGAAATTCTCTATATAAGAATATCTGTACGTATAAACACTTGTCGGTTTTTAAAGCAGCTATTCATTTTTCTGAATCATTTCTCTGTGGTACCAGTTTTATGGTTTCTTGGTAATATGTTGCAAATACCTTACCAACTACTTGATAAAATACCTACCTTCCTAAATTCAGTTTTATGACTTCAGAATATTCATCTTTTGAACGTATAAGATGGGGGAATTTAGCGATGGTACGAAAAATAAATATATTTTTCAATTCTCACGAATAATGTTGGACCAAATGACTTGAAAAATAATGTAATCGATGAGAAAAATAACAATATATAGTCTGCTAAGAATTAAGTTGCTAGCAGAAAAATGACGTTTTTTGAGTTTTTCATTTTATTTTAATGATTGCAAGTTGTTGATATTTATTTCGGCTCTGCTGCAGTATACATATATTCGTTCATTAGAGCCAGTGCAACTGCTAAATTTTATGGATTTATTCCACAATTTAAATTTTATTTTGCCATTCAATAATTTAATTTTTATTACCACATATGAACGAACCAAAGAATATATTCGTGAAAAGAAAATTAGGTTTTTGTGAAATTTTTCGTAAGAATTTTCTTATTTTTCTTGCACAATAGAAAAACATAGTTTTCAACCTGAAGAATAAATCCTTTTTCAAATTGAAAAATAAGTCCTTAAAATTTTGTCTTGACAAGTTCACGGATTGTGCTGAAAAAAAAAAAAAAATGATACCGCGAATACGAAAAATGTATTTTCTCCAAAGGCAAAATAAAAATCAAAAAATAATTTAAAACGAAATAAAAAACTCCATAATACATATTTGGTTCTTTGATAGTAAAATTCAATTTAACTGCCTATATTTTTGTGAAATATTGTTGAGGTATTCAATGATCAAGTTCTTATCTTCATCCACATGCTATGATTCATTTGATCAGACTGACTTCGAATAAATGAGTTTCTTAAACACATGTAAGCTGCATATACAGGATGTTGACCAAGGGATGGGGTAAATTTCATTGGTAGATAATATTGAAGTAGACGAGCAAAAATTGTTATTATTATAAACATGAGAGAAGACAAATAAAAATTCGAAAAGTTACGGCCCAATGAAATTAAATTATTAAGTAAGTACACGGGGACATAGGTAAGTGGGGTTGGGGAGGCTCCCCAAAAATCGTGTATTTTTTATAGTTGGCAAAGTTTTTATATACTTTTTTTTAAAAGCGACGATTTTCAAAAATTTTAGATGGCAATTTTCATTATTCTCACCTCCCCCTCAAAAAAAAATAAAATAAAATAAAGGAAAAGCCTTTCGCTACGTTTCTGAAGATGCATACATTTTCCGTCAGCTTAAAAATTTTCATCTTTTATCTCAGTATTTGGGTACTCATTTTAGACTGGTGACAAATGGAAAAACCTGCTCACAGATGAAACTTACTATTTCCCAAACATTCGTGCCATAAAAGTTGCATAGTTCGACTTCCGTAGGAATAATTTTCCACGCTCATCATCGAATGGGACAAATTTCATTATGATAGTAAATGGTGTCTAGTATCTACTAAAATAGATAAATAGAAAATGTTATTTGCATTATGAACATGGATTCCCAAATCAAAATTAAAGTAGCTACAGCCCGGTGAAGTTGAATTTTTTAGTTCATTTTAGGCAAGCTTAGTTACACATTTTCATCACGTACAGTTGCATTTGTCAAACCATAACAGATGAAACAAACCACTTCTTAAGCACTAATATCATACAAGTTGCATAATTCCGAATTTTTAGGAATAATTTTCCATTTTAAGTGCCAGTTTTATTACGCAGATTTGCAATTTAAATTTTGATTTGCGTACCTAATTGTTTGTTTATGACATTTTTTGTTTGTACACTTCAGCACTATCCACCGGTGAGAAGAAATTTTTCGTACCCGATGACGAGCATTGAACAACCCTGTGTACGGATTTTGTTCAAATCGAGTTTTCAGTTAGGTACACATTTTTCTGATAGGTTGATTTTCATCTGCCTACTGCCTCAAGAGTTTCATAAAATGGTTCATGGGTAGGTATCTTTGATTATGTACAGTTCTGGACCAACAAAGAACAATGATTTTGGGTTAGACATTCTGGCGCTAAATAGGCAACCATTGCGTACCACATGACGTACTTTAAACTATTTAAACTACGTTTATGCACGGCAATTTTTGTGAGTTCCGGAGATAACCGTTGCCAAATGTATTGTAAATTTGTGAAATCAAACAAAGCATCAAAAGTACCCACGAAGCACACTGGAGTTGCCTACTTTTACGTCGGCATATGTTGATATTAAAAATTTCATTGGGTTTATGAAGCTTTTTACTGGTCCAGCACTATATGTATAGTCAAAGGTAGGAACCGAATATTTCGTGTCAGTATGTACAAACGTGAAAGAGTCGACTGAGCATTTAAAATTGAAGCTGTGTATAAACTATAAAAATAAAATACCAGTCTGAATTTACTTATTGAATTATTCAACAAAAGTAATGGCTATACCTTCGTAACGTTCGTGCACTGAGCAACACCGCACACATCACTATAAGGCATTCAACCAGCATTTTTCTTGTTAAATGTATTTTTCAATTTTTTTTCATTTCCTTAATTATTCGTTTTTCTTCATTTTTTTGATTCACCTTATGTTTTCTTATATTGTTCGTTGAATTTAAAAATAAAAAAAGTAAATATTCGTTTGGCTTCATTTTTTAGAATTTTTAATTTGTATTTACTAAACTATTACAGCATGTTATTAACGCTTGAGCTTGTTAAAATTTATTATTCTGCCATTTTTCGTATTAAATACGTTGTGCTTTTTATCGTTTGATAAGGAATGCTCATAAATTGTTGTTAGTTTAAAATAGTCTTTACTTGTTTGTAAATAAGTACACTGAGTGAGAGCACCATCGGATCTTCGAATAAGGCTATAACGAAATAGGTTAAGTACTACCTATCATTGAAAAAATTTTTTGAACATTCTAATTTTCATTGGCGTGGTTTTGAGGGGTATTTTTTGAAGTAAAACTTCCTTAAATACGGTAGAAAACTATAAAACGGCCATGAAATGTATCACCGCGATTGCGAGAGCTTGGCCCGTTCAACTCCGATTGATTCACTGAACGAAAATCAGATAGAAGTTTCACTTCAACTGTGTGTACCGTCACCCACTCTTTTTTTTGAGTAGAGAGGGTTATGCTCTTCAACCAAAACAAAAGGAATTTGATAAATTGAGTTAATAGTTACTTTATTATTTTTATTGGTGTTTTTCTTTCGTTTGTTGGAAACGCCTGCTAGAATCTTGAGCTATCTAGTACGTCACTGGTACTATTACTACAGTTCTTTGTAGCTTACCATCGAGCCCCTATATGTGTTTAGTTGAACACACTATCCTCAGTTCTCTTTCATTATCTCAAATTCGTCAATCCCAGTCAACGGTCGTACTTGTTGAATAGACACTGTAGGCTTTTGTCACAAAGCCGATACTAATGAAAACATTGATCAATAAAAGTAATATGAAGGCAAATTTGAAGAAAAATTTACATTTAGGTAACCAATGTTTGTGAACCAAATTTCGGCTGATTCATCAAACTATACTTACCATATTACAGTGTGTCCTAGAAATCGACTGCCAAACTTTGATACCTTGTAGTACTTAATAAAATAAGTGAAAAACGTTGTTGCAACATATTATGGCCTACAATATGCTTTTTATGAAAACATTAATGAAAATCGAAACTTTTATAGCTCCTTCAATATGGAATATAGGTTGCATATTTACATATTATTTATTATTCCTTTCATCAAGTACTTACAATGCATAATTATGACCGTTGACCGAACGTTAGCACATAATATGCGTAGTCAATGATTATGACCTACCTACTCGATTCTGAACGTTTTAAAATTATTCCTGCCAAACAATGCTATGCAACTTAACGTACAACACAAACAAAATGTGAATATCTCATGTAAAGGTTTTGATACCGTTTTCTTTTGTACGCACTAGTCGCTTCCAACCATCGAAGTTTGGCAGTTGATTTTCGGGACACCCTGTAAATTATGGATTCTCATTAAGGCACATCGTTGTTTTTTTTTACGATGATTATTAATTCGCTCGTGGAATTAATTAATTTCGAGAATAATCATTCGAATGTTGACCGGGACCAAATTTAATGCAGGTGTTTCATACCTAATTCTGATTCAAGTATTTTTTCTAATGATTCTGGCCACGTTTGACGTTGGTAATTTTCATTATTTTTTCATTTCCCACAGCCGAAGCCAATATTAAGATTTTTACCTGAAGGTAAAATGAATTTCTCCGCAAAAAGTGATAATCCCCACCGCCTCTATTCGCACCTTTCTTCTAATCAATTAAAAAATCTTTGTCAGACGTCGTATGGCGTATAGGCTATTACGTTCTGTCTTCAAGGGTGGAGGTAAGTGGGAGGCGGGATTCTGGTGATCGCACCCACCTTGGCTAAAAAAATCTTGATCTAAAACAAAAGGTGTCTGTCGGTGGTTGCACCGAGAAGGAGTGTCACAACAGACAGCGGAGGAGATGTTTGTTTTCATATTTTCATGTAGGGTGAATGCACCATTTTCAAATACCTTAAGAAATTTGTGAACTTCAAAATACTGTATATTGCTTATAAAATGAATAAATATCAATAGAAATGAGTCAGTCTAATGTCATTTTTCATAAAAAATCCAAAAATTTAATTGAAAATAATTTTTGACTACACTGAAAACTACATTCTGCAAAATAATGTCTAAAAGTATAGTTCACCAGTTTGCAACATAAATGATCCAGTTAGCAACACTACTTGTGCCAGTTTGCAACGTCTATGTGCCAGTTTGGAACATATCCAGAAAAGCAAGAATCTGAGTTTAATTCTCAGTTTTAATGTCGTTTTGAGTTTTTCAAAATGCAATTATGATTGAATCTAAGAACAATACATAAGATAAAAAATATTTCTTAAGAATTACTTACCCATTGAGAGTTATATAATTATACTCATTTATGTATGTAAGTGTATAATTATATGATGATGGGGAGAATGAAAGAATGACCCAAGTATTTTTCTTGCATTCAACCCTTAGGTGCCCTTAGCATAGTAATTGGCATATAGGTATTTATATAATGCTTCCTGGTCGTAAACCATGGATTTTACAGGAAATGGTTGATTGTGGAATACCATATAATTTTCCAGCCTCTGTTGGAGTCCGTACACCTTGTTAACAAACACCAGGCTAAAATAGAAAAAAAATCTCAATAAAGAACATTTTTCAACTTAAACAACGAGTGTTGCATACTGGGGGTTCCATTTTCAATACACTTCGCTAGTTTGCAACACTCACTTCTGAAGCATTGCAAACTGAATACTGTGAATTTCTGTGAACCAATATGCAACACTTGTGTTTCAATAAATTGAAACGATAATTTGCATTTTCATTTGTTTAATATCAATTCTAAGAGTACTCACCATCTTGAAAAAAATATTTCACGGCAACATATTTAGAATAATCTTGCCAACTGATATGCTTTTCTCGAACTAATACTTTCAATTCTAATAAGAAAATCAACACAATTGAAAAAACTGGAACACAACATTCAATTCTCATTTATTATCAGTTCCCAGTCAGAGATAAAAAGTACAAGTTAGATTTTTCAGGTTCCATGACAACCTCTCTTTCTAATGAAAAAAGAAGAGATGAATTTTAGCAGAATGGAATCGTATTTTTATCAGTCGAATACAGCCAAATGGGTAGGTGTTGCAAACTGGTGTGGCGTTGCAAACTGGTGCACTCACCCTATCGTTTAAAAATGCTACACTCGAGAACAGTGACAAAATACGTATAGCCTATGTTCCAGTATTGTATATGTATAGCGTCTGATCGATTCACAGCTGATGACATACCTATATGTTGTTCTCTTCGCCGCCATACGCCCTATACAGGCCTAAGTGAACGTTTTTAATTTTACATTTTTTATGCTTTGTAGTATTATATACTTGTTCTGGCACTGCTTGCACGCGTAATTGGTTTGCATATATGTAACAGCGGCATCGAGTGAAGAGAACACCGGTGTTGTTGGCTGTAATAATTAAGCCGACGTAGGTACATAATAATCGGGCCGTGTCCGATGGAAATTGCCAGGGACCCAAATGGAGACGAAATTGTTTTACTCGCGTGCAAACCGTAGGTAAACTTGGTTTAATTATACGTGCCATTGAGGCAAAATTAAACTACGTAGGTAGCACCCTTATTGGTATTTCGGCGGGAATAACTGATCATAGAGATCTGCATTTTGCACCTTCACACAGTGTAAAGCCTATTTAAACTGTGTGCTCTCTCGTTTAAAGGCTCGAACAGCCACGTCGTATTGCTGAGAGTTCGTTAGAATAACTCTTTCTTTTTTCTTTTTTTTAATCGTCCTTCTTTTCTTTATAGGAACGTATTTTAACTGCATCATGTTCATGGTGGCTTCGTCTGTGGTGCTGACTGTGGTTGTGTTGAATTATCACCATCGAACGTCGAAAAATTATCGAATGCCTCCGTTGGTAATTATTATTTTGCCTAATTGATTTTGAAAGATACGAAAATAATATACACCTGCGATAACAACTCCGTTATAATCTGGCAGACCTATAGGTTTTGTTATCGTTAAAATACCACGTCTTAATTAGGGACGAATTTTTTTCTTCCAGTTTTTAGTAGGTACGTCGAGTCAAATTTGAGTTGAATTTTTATTCTTTCTGAACTGTTCGAATATTTTCAAGTAAATTTTATTAATTTCGTCCTCACGGAGAGAATTAGGGTGGGGACCGAGAATGTTTTTCGTTCGTGACCCAATAAGGAAACTTTTTGCGCCAAGAACACAAATTCGTATGTGCATATAATGTACCTATATAATATGTCGCCTTTAAATGCGAAAATCAGCCTTTTTCGAATATGCCTGGGCTTTTACTATTCTGCGGTCAAATGCTATAATGAATCCGCATTATAGCTTCCGACTGAATGAAATTAGACATTATAGGTACCTATATAATGCGCCATCACTCTCCGGCATTTCCTATAATCGTGAAATTTGACCAAGTTTTATCAATATTATTAGCGAGTCAAAATTAATAGACCATGAAAATGATACTAATAGTAAAATTATTAATTCAAACGTGTTCTTAATAAATATTATATTGAAAAATTTCAGTCATTTCAAGCACTCTTTGTTTTTATTACCTACTATAAATTCTTGTGAATAGTACATATTAAACAAAGAGAAATAGTGCTTGAAAGGAATGAAATTTTTCCATATTATATTTATTAATAATGGGTTTGAATTAATTTAATCGTTAGTATTTCGTGGTTTATTGATTTTGATTAACGAATAATATTGATAAAACTTGGTCAAATTCTACGATAAATTATCGAAAATATAAACTCGGAAACGCCACTTTGTGATGCTTTGGTTGGGCCAGCCCTGGATTTTTTCTGGCATACCTATAGATAATACTGTAGAATTCGTTATTTTGGAGGAAGCAACGAACATTTTTTTGTGTTTGTGTGGTTAGTGGCGCATACGCAACGAATAGGTATGAGGAATAATTGGCAAAATAATAGTGTGGAAATAATTTTAACGAATGAATTAACAACTTGTACATTTATTATAGTGACAGAAAATGTAAGAAAGTGATGTGCATTATATATAATGTCTAATTTCATTCAGTCGAAAGCTATAATGTCGATTCATCATAGCATTTGACGGCAAAATAGTAAATGTCTACATATATTTGAAAAAGGTTAGCTGATTTTCGCAATTGATTGTGACATATACAAGCCCTAAAGCACTACTTTATGGCGCTTTGGCTTGTGCTATCCTGGTAACTCTGTTCAATATGCTATTTTGATGGATCAACAAAATAGTTAGTGCATTTGCAGTAATTTTTTGATCATTTTTGTATAATTTAGACTGAATAAATGAGAAGGCACTATGTTCAGTCAAAGAGGATATTTTTATTTGCAGGTGGTTTTGTATGTAGAGATGTTTAAATGGGAAATTTCGCAACCTTCTCTATGGCTCCTTGCTATGTGTCGTAGTTTTTCAATCTGGTGACTCGTGTCAAAATCTTTACCAGCATAAATTTTTTTTTTATAATTTTATTTTGTCATTATTATTTTTTTGTTCTATTTTCAGGTTGTATTATTCAGAGTGGATTAGTCAAATTGTATATAATATTTAAAAAAAAAAAAGTAAAGTGCCAAAAAAGGCAAAAGCTTATTACTCTTGTATCGCGCTTTTTTTGAAATCCTCTTTATCCGATCTCAGATGCTTGTGGAAAAGCGGGTTGTATGTTTATTATATTGATACGTATATCTTATTCAAATCTTTCTGAAATAAAGGAATGTAGCGTGCCATCAAAACTGAAAGTTTTAGCTCACAGAGTGGATAAAACACATGAAAAGCATGGTGAATATTCGAATTTTGGTCATAATTATAGTAAAACAATAAATAATATTTACTTATTAAACATAAATAAAATTTCAAAGGAGGCTTCAACGAATAAAATAAGCCAAAGATCAAGAAATTTGAGTCCTTATAAGCTAAGAGAATCGAAAAAGAATATGAAATTACGCCTCAAATTGGTGTTTCTGAATGGTATTAGTATAGTTGTCTGCAGAGTTATGTACACTGATAACATCAAATTAAATCTTTTTCTCAGCTTCTAACGGCTCAAATTTCTTGTTCTTTGGCTTATTTTATGCCTTGATGCTTCCTTTATAATTTCGTTTATGACAAATAAGTAGCTATCTCTGGTTTCCAGACAATTATGATCAAAAATTCCTGTATTTTCATACTTTTCAATGCTTTTCTTAAATATTTATCCACCCAGTAAGATAACTGTCGAGAATTGTGATGTAAAAGACGTTGCCTTATATGGAGGCTGCATACACCCAACAGAAATCAATAGCTCCCTTGAATCACTTTATTCGGTAGTAAAATACTGGTACAGTTTCATTTACTGCTTAGTGTAAAGATAGTAAATTTACAGGCACATACTCATCATATAAAAATATTTTCATACTTCTTCCACTATCTCCGTTAAAGGTTGGATGATTTTCACATTTGCCTTCGGTCTTCGCTAGTAATGAGCAAAATTGTTCATTCTGGAACCTGGTTTTTTAATCTGCTCCCTGCTCTGAAACTGCTCCGATCGTACTTAAACTAAAAATCATTGAACTAAGAATGAGTGTAACCCTAACCATGTTGGACTGAGCAGTATTTGTCATCAATATTGATGCTATGAAGAAGTAGTATCCATTATTCCCTTTAATATAATTAAAGTTATCATGAGAAATTGGGTGAGAATAGAGACATCGAGGTATGTAATATGTTGACAAACGATTCCATGGAAATTTGGCTTAATTCATGTTTTCTTTTCAAAATACTGCTGAAATTCCATAATTTTCCATTCAGTGCAATAGAAGTTATCGAGAGAAATTATGAGAGAACAGCTCATTGCAGAAAGCTGAAATTTTTATGAAATACTGTAGTATGTTAGCTGAAAATACTGTGAAAATTTCATCTCTCTACAACTAAGAGTTTTCTCATAATTCCTCTGGATATCTTTTATTATATAGAATACCTGTCCAAATAATATGACCTAAATCTAGTTGCAGAATTTCAGCAATATTTCAAGAACCAAGGGTACGATTTTAGCCAAATTTTCACCGGATACTTAGTCAACATAATTTAGATATCTCTGAAAAATCGCAGCACAATTTTATCTTCGGTTGCCGAGATATTGCTGAAATTCTGTTCAGATTGAATGATTAAAATGATAAGGATTCAATCTCATTGAGGAGTTGGCAGAATTTCAGCAATATTTCGAAAATGAAATATGCGATTGAGCTGAAATTTTCACGGACTTTTCAAGAAACATACCACAACGACAACTCATAAAAATTTCAGCTCTCCATATCTAACATTTCTCTTGTGATTCCTCTCGTTATATTTGATTTTATGAGATGTCAATGGCAAATGACATGAACTGAACCCAATTTAGCTGCTGGTAACAAAAGCCAGCGTTAGGAAAAAAGGAAAAAAATTCATTTTAGTCTTCGGAGCATCGGAGCAGAAAGGAGCAGGGAACAGACCTTATCTCAAAAAACCCTGGTTCTTCCAACCAGAGTGGCCCGGAGCAGCCCATCCCCAGTCTCCAACCCCTCTCCACCGATAATTTTGTTCGATCGGTACACCCGCTAATTGACTCCTTCCCCTGTGCGCAGACACGAGCAATATTCCTGCAGTGGTTACCGTGGATACTGCGCATGCATAGACCAGGTCGCAAGATTACCCTACAAACGATTCGCATGAACAGTAAACTGCGCAAGTTGGAGTTGCGCGAGCGCTCGTCGCGCAGTCTGCTCGCCAACGTGCTCGACATCGAAGACGATTTCCGCCATTGCGGGATGGGCGCGGCGGCCGTTGCGGCGGCCGCCGCCAACACAGCCGCCGGTTCGCACATGAACTGCGCCTATCTGCGCAACCACGCCGTCAATTCGGCCAGCATGCACCACCAGCATTCGTGCGCCGGCGCCGGTATGTCAATATCGTTGGAAGACAGCGGCGTTTGCACGTCGGCGCAGCGCGACCTGCAGCTCATACTCAAGGAGGTTCAGTTCATCACAAACCGAATGAGACGGGCGGACGAGGAGGCGGATATCATCAACGACTGGAAATTCGCAGCCATCGTCATCGACAGGTTTTGCCTGTTCGTGTTCACTTTGTTCACGATTATCGCCACGATTGTGGTGCTGATGTCAGCGCCCCATATTATCGTACAATAATGGCGCAATAATAGGCCCACCTGCACGTGTAGGTATAACAAAAAACCAAAAAGTTTTTCAAGCTTGTAAATGCCACCCGCGTGAAACGCCTGAGTTTTGGCTGGCTGCAATATGCGCAGCAACGAAAACCGAAAAAAAACCACAACAGTCGTATAGGTAGTAAGTGTAAAGGGTGCGAAAGAGTTTGAAATGGGTAGAAAGTGCAGCGTGAGACGTGTCTGAGTGTAAGCGACAGAAAACCATCTTTACTAATAATAATAATAATATAATAATAATAATAATAATAATAATAATAATAATAATAATAATAATAATAATAAATAAAAAAAAAAAAAGCTCATTTTTCAGGGAATATTTAATTTAGCTAATGTAAACGCGACGTAGTCGAAAATTCGAAATAGGTAATTTTTTTTTTCATTTATTCAATTTTTGGCATTTGAGTCGCTTCAACCGATAAACCACATATAGTCAGTCGGTCGAATTGGATATGGCTATGAGCCACCACCCTTCCTAACAACGTTCGTTTTTTGTTTTTTTTTTATCTCGAATTTTTTGGTTTACATTTCGACGATTTTCATTTCACACATAGCGGCTCAATTATTAATTAAGATGGGGGAAAAAAATTTACGAGTTTTTTTTTTCATCTGTTCGTTGGTTTTTTTGTGTTTTTTTCCATTTTTATTTGTAGTTGAGAAAAAAGTGAAAAAGGGAAACCGTGAAAACCTCTTTCAACTTTTTCTCATTCCAACAAGATTATGAATATATTAAATTTTATGTATGCTGAAATACTAGTTCGTTTTTTGTTCGGTTGTTTATTTTCATTTTTTTTTTTTGAGAGAGAGAGAGAAAGAGAGAAAAAAAATCATTTTATTCGCGAAAGTTTTGATTTTTTGATTTTTATTTTTTTGACACTTCATCCATTATGAACAGTGGTTCTTAAACTTTTTTTAGATCAAGGATCGCTAGACAATAAAAAATATTGTACGAGCATCCTGGACGGTAATTGGAGGGGATTGGAGTAATTTTATACAAAATTTAAGAAATTTAATTTGTTTTAGTAGTAAAAAGTATAAAAAATGAAAACAGCTTTATAGGTTTCTAATTTACGTCGTTTTTGAATTTTTTTTTTATGACTGCTGACTCCGTGTAAAATTTCTAAAATTACTACAAAACATAAGTTGGTTATTTTCGATTCCAACGAAAGTACAACCCACGTGACGATAATGACGTCAACAGTTCTGTTGCCTTTATCTCATTATTTATTGGTCGTTGGTTCTGCCAAATTAAATTAGACTACACTTCGACGTATTTTTAGTACGCACAGATGTCGGAATTTGGCCAGTTCTAGTTCATAGAAACTTGATATCATACAAAACTGACTGCGCCAGGGAAGTTAACCGACGTTTAGTATTTTAAAGACTTTGGACTCCGTTGACCATACTTTAAAGTGCCCTGGACCACCTGTGGTCCACGAACCATAGATTAAGAACCACTGATGAATCACGAAGGTGAATATTTTAACCATAAAACTGCCCAATGCGGTAGGTAAGTCACCTAGCTGGTGACCGTTTAAGGGTTTACTTGTTTTCGTTAAGGATTTATATCATTTAACGTAACTATTATGGATAGGTATTGAGGGTAGACCCACGGGAGGAAGGAGTATCGCAGGGTCTGACAACCGCAGGCGGATTTGGGATCAAGTAGCTTAAAACATAGGCTCCAAGCCTTAAAAAGTCCAAGAAATTTATGAGGATGAGGACGTGGTGAGTGAGGGGCGAAGGTGACCGGGGTACCAAGAGACTACCCTATAAATAGAATTAGATCCCCAAAATGGAAAGAATGTTACAAAGTATCTGCCTAAACCTCACAGTTTTGTCTAATACACACGCAATGAAATTAGATAATATCGGGAACTTGAACATTCAAACTTTTAACCGAAACTCCTCCTACAGTTGCAAAACATGACGAATAAAATGGATGCCAAAGGAGATGGAAACTGTTTTTGTTAAGGAATCATAGTTCCAAATTAATTAGAGTTTCCGAATTTTCGGGGTTTGTCTCTACATGAAAAGATTTCAGGTTGTTCTTACTTATGAAAATTTTTGAGACGGTTTTTGTTTACGAAAGAGGAGGGTACGAATGGGTTTTGTTTTTAGGATTTTTTTGGAATTTCTCGGAATTGTCGTTTTCCATTTGTTCTAGACTATACTGAAATAGGCCTGCCTACGTTTTTCAAGATTTAAATTATTCATAATATTATTTGATAGGTAAATAGTAATTTGATTTATTGCTCTATTTGCTGGTCAGCTGAAGTACTGGTCTCTGTCGGTGAATCATTAAAAATCAATTTTTTTCATTATTTCATTATTTATTTCCAAATGTTTTCAGGACCAGGGCTGTAAAAACTAAATCAGAATTTTTTTTTGAAAACGAAACTAAAAACATATTTTTTTACATTTTTTTGGAGCTATTTGAATCCGAAAGTTTATTATAAAAATTTTTTAATTCATGATTTTCTTGACAATTTATTCGAATCGTGAATTCAAACCGGTGCTCCCAATTTTTCAGTAAGAATTCTCTCATTTCTCCTAAGAAATGAGAGCGTGTACAGATGATACTTCGGTGAATGAAATAACACAAATTGAGTCTAAGTTGAGATTTTACAAATTCAATGACATACTTTGCTAACTTTTTTAAGTGGACAAAGGGTGCACCAAAAAAAAAAAAAAAAGAAGCATGTAGCAGTAACGCTATTTTTTCACTTTTTCCTTAAATCGGATGGTGTGATTATCATGCCTCCTTCCGCACCTCGAAAAAATACAAGTAGGCACAAAAACGGTTGTTACCACACTTACAAACAGTAAACGAGTATAATGCGCAAAAAAAATGAAAATTTATTAAAATAACATAGAGCGACTTTTTCTTTCTTCGTCAAATTTTAGGTTGAACAATGGCCCATGCTGGCCCACAACTAAATTATACCCGTTACAAACTTCAGTGCAATGTGATAAGTTAGACGTCCCCTCTCCCTTTCAGCCGTTATTGTTAGTTAGGTTACCAAAATCCTGATCCATCACCCACGTGGAACCGTACGTAGGTATCTTCTATACTAAATAATTCCATTGTAGCTATTTATTTATTTTTATTTGGCATCCTTCCCTCTCTTCCTTCGAAATCTACTCTTCCGAATGCCAGCGAGGACGAAATAAAACTGCCAAACCAAAAAACAGGTCGTAATGGTGATTGGTTTATTCGTTATTTCGACGTCGTTTCATCGTAGGCTAAAGGATATTTTATTCATTTCCCATTCTCGTACAAGCGAACGCAAATAACCGAACCATTTTACAAGCGTTATTTGTTATTTTTATTTTGTTGTTGTTGTTGTTGTTGTTTTTTTTTTGTTTTTGTTTTTCGCGTGTTTATTCTTTTTTGACCCATCTGCAATGCACTTCCATCGCCGTAAACATTCGTCGTACATTTATCAAAAGCGGAACAAGGTACTTTTTCAAATCTCTTTAATGTCCCAAAGTGAGTTAGTTTACTATCGAAATAGATAGGTATGCCGCAAAAAAAAAAAAAAAAGAATAATAATAATTCGAAAATAAATATTATTTATTATTTTCGCTTCGATTTTGTTTTATAACAGAAAATTGTCTAAATCACTAACGAAAAAACAAATCGAAAAAAAAAATGCGAAGTAATCGTTTCTAAAATATTAAATGCTACCGGTTACAATAAAAAAAAAAAAAAAAAAAAAAAAGTTAGATTAATTTTTTTTTTTCACTTGTTCTACACATTATTTTATTTATATATTAATTTTTTTTTTAATTTTTGTACTAAATGATATCGTTAAGTGCGAATTATGTCCCGTCAGTTTTTTAGAGAGTGATAAATTGGATAAGCAACAAAAGCATAAAAAAAAAAATTAAACTTGCAACTTAAGTGGCTGTATCATTAATACGGTCGCAAATGATTTATGGAAGTTGTACATAATTAATGAAGAATTCTCTCGAATACCCGAATAAATGCAAATTTTTTACGTAGTGGTTTTCGATACGACTAAAATAAAAAGAGTCCCTGCCCAACCCTTTGAAAGTAACCCTGCATTTATATCGCGTCGTCGGAGGTAACAAAAATAAAAACGTCATCAATCTTTTTCCAACGACCTCATGACAGCTTTGAAATAAACTTCGAAATAATTTAATCGCGGTTGATTCTCGGTAACAAATAGGGGTGTGTGGAGGGTTGAAGGGGGAAGGTCTTTGGTATTTAGGACAAAATACGGGGAAAAAAAATTAACTAAAGGCTTAGGTACATAGGCTATGAATTTGGTCATAAAATATAATCCAATTAATTGAGATAGGAAATAGCGAACAAACGTGAATTTTTTCCATTAACAAATTAAACTGATGTCCGCAATGGATGTTTTTATGAAAATTAGGAAAATTAACTGTTCAACATTATTTGATCTTCGTCACGGTCGAAGCTGGAATTGATGCTGATAGTGATTTTTTTCTTCTTCAGAAGAATAAAAATGATTTTTTCTATATTAAATCGATATTACTACATGTCCAATTATTGGAGATTACAAAATTATGAAGAAAAATAATGCCAATTTCAATCCTAATAAAGATCATTTTTTGTTGTTTTTTGAAACCGATTTCGAAATGGCTTCCACCGATCAACAGCCATCTGGAAAGATCTGATTATCACAATATATTTACTATTGCTTACATGAAGACTGTTTTCATCCGAAATCCAGGGCGTCGCAGAGAAATAAAGTTATTGTCCCGTCAGTGTCTTTATTCAAGATTTATCTATGGAAGGGGGGTTATAAACTGAGAAAACAATTTCGCAAGCGGAGAAAGTAAAAAATTTTTGATTGTTCTTCTCTTTGTGTTGTAGACCACATATTTTTTTTTATAATTTTTATTGTTTTGGAGCCTTAAGGTAGTTCAACCCCCAAGCCCGCCATGAATATCGAGCCTAGACAGCTTTTTTTAACATTTACTTGAAAATTGTTGTTTATTAGAAGATTTGAGCCCTTCTGAGCTCTCTTAGAAAGCCCGTACTCAGTACATTCGGTTCTCTTTATACCCCCTCTCTGAGACCCTGCCAACATCGTATCAATTTATTTTAATTTTCTATTTGAAATCCAAAATATGTATATTGGTACCTCGGATTGACTTGAAATCGAAGGTTTGTTAGACGCTAAATATTCAAAAAATGGTCTCACATCTGGTACCTATATATGCCTTACTGCCAAATTGATTATTAGCAAAGGCGTAACCAAAGAGGGGGGTGCAAAGGGGACGACTGCTCACATGACCTTGTTTTTTATTTGTTTTGCTTATTATTTTCAAAATTTGGAAAAAAATCTTGTAATAAATATGCTTGGTTCTGTAGACGCTAAACTTCTCCCTAAATTTTCAAAAGTGACGAGTAAAAAAAGTCATAAAATTTTTTTGTCTCCCTTCCCCCTTGAAGAAATCCTGGCTTCGTCCCAGTTGTCAATTGGGGATTATTCTTACATTTTAAAAACCAATGAAATACTACTGTAATTTGCGCAATAGATCAATAAACGATTGTTTATTTATGTTTTTCAATGTTTTCGCAGAATTGATTATGAAATTTTCAACAATTTTTCCTGTAACTGCAGATTCTAGAACAGCTTTTTACTATTTTCAAAAACATAATATAGTCTAAAATACCTATCCATGAGCCAGTTGAAGTTGTTCATTTGAAATCATAAAACTTTTAATGGCAGCTTTTCTTAGAAGCCCACGAAAATGGGAACATTCGTGATTTCAATTTCCTAATGTATTTTATTACTCTCTCTCTCACTCTGTCTCTCTGTCCGTCTTTCTCTGTCTATCTCTCTCTCTCCATTTTCCTCATCACTGAAACAGATTAGTCAATTGTTTTGCCCTACAGGTAAAATTTTACTACTTCATCGACAATACGCGGCGAGAATTCGAAGCACAAAATGATAGCAATAAAAATACACGCACCATAAATTCTAACGTTGCCTTCAAGTTTGAGATGAGTTTGGTATAGCCTATACGTATACATATAGGGAGGGGCGTACAGTAAGTATTTGACGAACAGAGAGAGCACTTCCATTATGGATGTTATGGTGAACTGTTTTTTATTTGCTTTACTTGTCGTTAAGCGAATTAGTTGTAATCGCTATGCAATTTTCATTTTCTCCCTCGACATTAAAATTTGCTTTATTTTCGGGTGGAAAGGCGGGGAAAAAAGTCAACTAAGGAAGAAGGAAATACGTGTATGTACCTGGAAATAATGGAAAAAAGGAGAGAGAAAAAAGAAAAATGAAAGAGAAAAGGTACCGCTGCTGCTGCAGCAAAAAAAGACGAAAAACTCGTTTAGTCGAAACTTATCTACGCTTATTTAATAAAATATGGTGAAGTAGTGTCATCATAAATAGAGTGAAAACTTTGGCATGTGCCGCTCGCTCCATAGATGAAAAACCCTTGAGAATACTAGCTATGAGATTAAAAAGACATTAACTCGATAAAACTTTCCTTCTGAAGGATATTAATGTTTGTTGCGGAACAACTACCTATCGAAAATATTAAAAAAAAAAAAAAAAATGATACCTATTGGATATTTGTCCTCCGAGGGAATGCATACCGAAATTTAGTTACCTAATCTATTATAAATGGGTCAGCTACATGCGCAGAAAATGACTCCTTTTTTCTATTTTTACACTTCGTTGTAGAGACTTTCTAGTCTATAAAGGCTAATATTTTCGAATTTAAATAATTTTGTCCCGTCGAAAATTTAAAGAAAGGTTCGAAAATTCTCGATTTTCGTTTAGTTTAATTAATCACTTTCGTTAATGTTGAAATTTCATATTTTGCGAAAGGTCATAATACCTTCGGTAGATGAGAATGGCGGATTTTTGAGAAGAACAGAAACTTTTCAAGGATAATAAAATCCAAAATGCACTTCTGTTATGTCTCTATAATTCGAAGTAACTACATAAATTTTCCTAAGAAAGACAAACGTATTTAGAGTTATTTATAACAAGGACGTAGATAACTTCATCTTTAAGGAAGAGGGGGTTTTCACATGTCCAAGGTAGTTTCTCTTAACCTCCTTTTTCTGCCTCCTCTCCCCCACTAACGACAATAACACCTAATTACGCTATTTTTAGATGTCAATCTTCTTTATTTCGGCTGAGGGGTGTCCTTCTGCTCAGGACCCCCCACTTACACCCTTTAGTTATATCCTAATTCCTAATAATTCAAAATTAATATTCATTTACAAATTTAATGTGAAAATATACACAACGAGTTTGATATTCAAAATTAAATTAACATTTATACTGTATACGGCAAGAAAGTGGAATGAATTAAAATTTTGATAATCAGCTAACATGAAGGCATTAAGTAAATCACTAAAAAAGTATCATCTGTAAAGTGGTTATTTGTGAACAAGTGCAGAAAGTGGGTGATTTTGAAACGAGTGTGAAACCACACGAATATCAATATCACGCAATATTTTTTGCAACCGCCACCCTAAAAAAGGAAAGAAAAAGTTTTTGGAACCAAATATAATAATTAATAATTTTACTTTTTCTAATCAAACGAATACCAGAAAAATGAATCAAAAAGTTTTTTCAGATCCAAATAATTAACTTACTAAATTTCACTTTTGAAAAAACAAAACACTGAGAAAGTAGTCGAATTGTTCAAGAAAGAGATCGAGTCGTGCACGAAAGTGATCGAACAGTGCAAGAAAGTCAACTCGCCAGTGCGCATGCGTCCAACAATATTTTTTTGGGTCTTATTGAAATTTTCTACGTTTTGTTCATTCAAGCGTTACAAAAAATATAATATGGGAAATTTTTAATGAGGAAGGTGTAAAAAAATCCGCAGCCTGAGAAAGAAAAGAAAACGTTAGAGATGGGGAATGAAAATCTGACATTTTTCATTCCGAACATAAATACATTTAATTTGTTATTAATTTAAAATCTTCAAATCCACCGAAGGATAGTGCAGGCCAATCGTTTGATTTGTGGAAATATTTGGCGGGTATTTATTTTAGAAAAATTACAGTAGATCTAACAGCACGTATTTATTCGACCAATTTTCTACCCGGAACTCACGTAAATTACTGACCCCCTTCTCGACAAATTCCCCTAAAAAAGAACAAACTTATATTTTCATACTTCTACAAATTATTCAATTTTAAACAAAAGAAATTTATCTTACACGTTTCACCGTTGAAATTAGTAATTTAATGATTTTGTTTTCATATTTCGTATTCCTTAATGTAAATAATTTAATCCGGAGGTTTTTTCATAATAAATGAAAAAAAAAATACAGGCCTACCAACCTACGAAGTTCATTTTGTAAACCTATTTAGAATAAATAATGTGTTATTTTTCCTCTGTTGTACCTACCTAATATGTGTGCGTATGCGTATAGTATGTACCAACGTAGAAAAATTTATTTATTCTTGAACCAAGTATTCAGAGATTTGTAGGTACTTAAGTACTTTCGATTATTTTTCGCATTTTTAGGTTTTTTCATTTTTTCATTTTTTTTCATTTTTTTTCATTTTTTTTTGTTTTTTTCTTTAAATTTACGTCATTGTTTTTTTTTTTATCGTTATTAACGGCGAAATTAATTTAGCCAGTGTTCATAATGTATAAACAAATTTTTCTTTTTTTATTTTAAAAACTCTCCTAATTTTTTTTATATGCGGGAGTACTTTAAAAATCGAATCGAACTTTTTTTTTATGATTTGTTCGATGTAAAATGACCTAATTAAAAAATATAATTATAATATATTTTATTTATTTATTTTTTGTTTTTGTAAAAAAAAAAAAAAGTATTAAAATTTGATACGAGTAATTTTGTACCAGTATTAATTAAGAAATAATTAATGGATTACCTTTAATAAATGTGATTTTCTATTAAATGAAATAAAGAAAAACGTTAACATTGTTGTAAACGCTGGTTGTGAAAATTTGTAATTTTTTATTTATTTTTATTTTTTCCTCTTAATTTTCTACTAACTTTGAGTACCTATTGCTAAACACTCCTCCCCTCCCCCAAAAGGTTTTTCTAAAAAACGCGCTATAATAAGTAAAATAATGCAATGCAGAATTCAAGCGCCCCTCTTCCTCCATATCGTAACGTTTTTTCTTCAAAAAGCAATTTCTTAATTGTATGAAGATTCTAGCATCGGCCTATGGTGAATTCTAGTCATGAATTAATCCTACCAAATTTAGTTGAGATTGACAAATTCAATAATTTTAATCTGCCTGTTTGAATATCTACTTTTTTATATGTTTTCAAAGAAAATCTACATATTACAATTAATCTAGTATCAAACTAATGTATACATATGTATACAAGGTGAATCAATTTTTCGACGTTCCGTAGGAAAATTAGGTTTATTGTGGGGCGTCAAAATTAACTCGCCATGCCCTTTCCATGTAAATACAACAAGAGAGTTATTATTCAAAGAACCTGGAAAATACAGTGCCAATAACAAAGTATAAACTTATTCATTATCTGAAAAAGCAATAAATTACGCTTAAACTGATTTATTGAATGTTGGTGGTGAAATTCTTGTTCCGAGTATTATTTGGCCTATTTTTACCAATGTACTTCAACAGCAAAGAAATATTTGGAACTTTTGCAAGGAGAAATATCTGATTGGAATAAAACGGTCTGCAGATGGGCGTGAAATTTGATACCAGTACTCCAGAAATTAATTTACGAAGTACTCCACTGCAGGCTAGTAAAATATGAACAGGACCACCAGCATGTAAATATATGTATAGAGGTGAATTTCCCAATTACCATAATATTCTGTTGTCAGTTTTTTCGAATTTGGAACATTATTTTTTTAATTTTTGAAGTGAAACTTCCTTGCGTGAGGTAGTAAAGTGAAAAGCAGTCATGGAACGCATCATTGTGATTGCCAAAGCTTGGCCGCCATTCAACTCCAATTGATTCATTGAAAAAAAATTACTCACTGATAAGTTGATGGAGAAAACATTAGGGAATGAATTATCAAGGTTACCTCAATCAATCGTGAAGTGTTTTATTTCACCCATTAGTGAAAATATTATTTAATTTGAGATTGTGAAGTGTTGTATTTTGCCCTTTACTGAAAATATTATTTCTTTTGACTATATGCTGACATCAGATAGAAGTTTCACTTCTACCGAGTGTACCGCCACACACTCACTCTTTTTATTTTTATGTAACCTGTAATGTTTAGGTAACTGAACAAAAATATATAGTTCTTCCTATAAGAAACATCCTGTAGGGGATTGGGGAACTCTTTTTAATGTGGTACACATTTCTATTTTCACTATATGGTGGTGTATTCGGAAAAAAAAACCAGGGTACTTTAATCAATAGCAATCCAGTAGGTGCCTGCATTGACCAATGAAAACTCAGCTCCTATTCGAGTTCATTTAAAAACGAATTTAGTGATATAAAATGTATCAATATACCTACATTATTATATCGATTTGAGTGTGAAGAAGTGAGGAATATTGTAGGAATTACTATCAATCTTCATATATTGATATTTGTGGATGAATAGCGGTTATCATGAATGATTTTGCGTGAAAATATTTTGTACGTGATTATATCTTCAAACTAATTAAAGTCAGTTGTATATGAAAACTCATATTATTGGTATAATTTTTTAATGATTGCTTCTTTTGATAGTACATTCAATTTCAAAACAGTAGGAAAAAAAAAGATTACATTTACATTCACTCAGAATAACCACTCTCAAACTTCATTCTCCCAAACTTCATCATCCCATAGGTATAAAATGCGTACCACACTAAATGTTCCAGTCTGCTCAAACCCTGGAGCATGCTTTTTGCATATTGCAATGGAATTCCATTGTAGGATATCAGTAGGGTAGTCAAAATTCTTTCAAGGGGGCAAAAATTATTTTATGATTTTTTTTTGCTATTTACTTCTGAAAATTTAGAAAATTTTTGAAATTTAACATCAATGGAATGTACTATTTCAAATTTATAGCAAAATATTTTTCCAAATTCAAAAACTAACTGGCAAAATAAAAATAAGGTCATGAAGACAATTGCCCCCTTTGACCACTTAGCTAAGCTCTTGAGTATAGTATACTTGTTAGATGCTAAAATGGAATTCTTTGATACTATAGGGCATTGATAACCAAAAATTTGGGGAATGGTTCGTGATGTAATAGAATAAGGCAAGGCTTAGTGGTTGGATGTGCTGTGTTCAAAGCACCACATCTGCTGAATTTTTTTATGTAATTTTTTAGGAGGATAATATTGTTAAATTTTGATATCTTCATAATATGTACCTTTGATAGTAGTCAGTAGATGTGAACATTAAATATTACATAAAAATTTAAAAAATGCCTGTGGGTATTGGCTAATACCCACCAGAATGTAGCCAAGACCTATTTTAATGGTGTTGGCTGAGTTGCGTGTCCTCTCTCAACTAACTATTGGTATGAGGGTGCCAACCCTTTTAGTGGAGAGACTCGTGTACTGGCAATTTATCATGTTGTGTGCGGGTATATACAGGTGTACCTGCGCACCGTGTCAATGAGTGGAGAAAAACAAACGTCTCGCCACTTCACGCCATCTGTCAAATGCCGCATCGTTAGCCGCTGCTTTGTAATATATATCGGCTAAACGGAGAACAAATCTACATTTGGTGTAATATGTAGTTCGTCTGTTTAACCGATGTAACCGCGCTAGGTTAGTGGCTAAACAGAGTACAAATACACGTAGCTCTGTTTGGCTGCGCCTAGGTATTTATTTAAAGTCCATAGACTATTAGTGGCCACCAGTAATGGACTGGGGCGAACATCTATCGACGGAGGCCGAGCATCAGATCCCTACAGGGGTGAATCCCCACAATGCCGATTATAGATGATATAAGAACATGACAAATAACCTAATGATATTTTGGTAAAACTGGTGTGAGACACTTGTAGTTTAAGTTTCATATCAGTTAAATGCGTTGTTCTTGTGTGAAAATGTTATAAACAAACACACATTCATATTTTCCTTTTCATTTTAGTATTAGTATAGAAGTAGCAATTTTGATGTTAATATATTTGAATTAAGTCACTTCAAATCTTTCTTCAGAAGAGAAATTGCAATATGAAATTTTAAAAAACACATTTCCAAACATGAAAAGATGTTTCCACTACCTGCCATCATTCAGTCAGTTATTCATAAAACTTTTTGCTACAATGTTTGGCAATTATTACTTATAGCTAAGTATGGACAAAACTCAAAAAATTCTCCAATAGAACAATTAGAATAACTTTTTTGATAAGGACATGCTGCATACAATACTTGTTTTTTTTGTAATAGAGATGAGCAATTTTTTCCATGTTGCCAGGTGCATTTGTGTGTGTATATTATGAAAATTGTACGGGTTGAATGTTAATTTTCTGCTTTTAAATTTTTTTTTTTAATAGAATTTATCAAGCTACTCAACAGAATAAAAAATAAAAAAACAAAATAAAATTAGTAAAAAAAAGGGAAAAAATTTACAAAAATCAACGTTTGAAGGATTCAAACCTTCCACCTTCCACATGTAAGGCTAAAATTTAGTTGTAAGTAGTACTACAACTGCAGTTGAAGAACTGTAAGTACTTTTAATATTTGTGTATGTTATTCTGCAATTATAATCAAAAAGAATAGATGTGGCAACAGGGTTTTGCTCATCTTGATCAAAAAAGGAATTATACTAATACAAACATAATGGTAGCTATTGGAGAATTTTTCATCAGAATCTTCTCACTGAGTTGATTAAGAAAGTTTGTTACTTTTTTTTAGAACGAGGCCTAAAGTTTGTTTCAAGTTCCAACCTGATTAATTGAACATAGTTGTACTGTTGATTTAAATATATTCACTTCTTGATCTTGCAGTTTGTTATAGTTACATAAAAGACTAATTATGATTTTGTGTCAACCTTGTCTTAAAGAAAATAATTTTGATTCTGGGTTGAAATTCAAATATACACTTAACCCATAGTCATGATTTTATTATTCAATTAACAATTGAATTAAGTACCTACAGTAATAGGCATACACCACTAGCTAAGCACTTATAAATATAGTTGTGCATTTAACATCCGGAAATAGTAAAAATATATCCTTGGCACACACCTTTCTCTCTCACTGCTTGACAAATAATGATGGCAATTGCCTCAGCGGAGTCACTTATCTGTCTACATTTTTTTGATAGAAAAGTGTCCTTTCTACCCACCAGGTGGGCAAGACTCGTGGGATATCCTCACAATACCCACTGTACTTTTTATTCATCCAACTTCCATCTTTTTAACTTTGTTGTTTCTGTAATTAGGTACTTATGAGGAAAAATATAACCCCAATTTGAAAATTTATAACCAAAAGTTGATAATTTTGGAATTTGTACGAAATTTAATTTTCATTAATTATTCTAATCCTATCTGGCTTCCTTTCTAATAATTATTACCGAAGACATGTTTCATATTTGATAATTTCATACATGACATCTAGGACTTTCAGCCTTGCAGCATTTTTTTACCCAGCTTCCTTGCAAACGAGGCATTAAAATTGACCTCACAAAAGGTGTGGAATACCTTGTCGTGAGAGATATTCGCACTAGAAGGTCTTCAACAGTATTTTGCGTGTTCTGCCACTTCAAACGGTTAAGTATGGGAGAGCCAAATCCTCGGCAAACACTGGCGATTTTTGAGCCGGTTCTGAGAGTTTATATACAGAATTTGGCACACGCACACAGATACACATGCATACATACATGTATGTAATTATGTCATGCGTTACGTCATTTCTTGCCTCTGTTGAGGTGATAAGAAACAACGCAGCGCGTTTGGTACCGGGCCGTGACATCACCAAGATCGTTATCAGGTAATTGATTTCAACCCGTGTAATGTATCTTACCTGTACGTACGTACAGGTACAAACATACAAACGCACCAGTGTAAATTCGTTTAACGTCATAGAGACGATTATTGCCAGCCTTTGGGCGGCGACTGTCGTTGAGGGGTGCGAGCCCCTATTACCTCATACGAGTATTGTCCTCACAGCTACTCCCCCAGTTTTTGCGCTGCAAAAATGATAAGTCGCGTGCCTGGGGGACTTATCGAGTCTACTGCTGTCGCTGGTCTTTCTCCCATTTAGCGAGGGCTGAGCCTACCTCAGCCCCTACGCACTCGTAAGAGTGTTTAAGTGCATTGAACTGGGCTTGGTTGGCGTCCCTGCTGGCCTGTCCCCTTTGTCTAGGCGGTTGATTTTGTGGAGCCGGATGGGTATAGGGATGGGGATGGTAGGATGTTGAAGGACCAGGTGAGGTTTTTGGTTTGGGCCTGTTGAACATCGGGGAGTTTGACGACCCCAATGGTCTGTAGGCTAAACCAAAGGTGAGAGGAGGGCGTGTTTGAGGCACCTCTTCCACCAGGAGTTGCCTCTTCACCACCAATGCCATGTGGGTTGAGGACTCCAAGGGTGGGTTCTCCACTCTTGGTGTCCTCTCCAGCAACTTTGGCGGTGCGATGAGGGCAGGAAGGGGTGCGGACATCAACTTGACAATGTCCGCAGCCGAAGTCGTGTCCATCAATAGTTCATTTTCAATCCTTTCGATTTCCTTTTCTCGTTCCATCTGTTCCTTAGGAACTACAAATTGGAAATCTGGGGTTGAAAATGGCGTGTTGGTCGAGGACGACATAAGGAAGGAAAGACAGAATAAAAAGAAAAGAGAAAATGGTAGAAATTTCGGCGTGTTAAGTAGTCAACAGCAGAAAATGCGAGTGAAAAACGTTGCGAGAATATTTTTCAATCACAGCTTTATTCCAAGTTGTTATATCATTTCAGACATGTTTGGAGGGTATAGTGCATCAAATATTCTTTTGCTGAAAAGTTTTCCAGTCAAAATCTGTTAAGTACAAGCAGAGTTAAGCGTGTTTGAATTTTCATGTTTTTGAAATTTTGTATCTCACAAAAAAATGCACTCTTCGTTTGTGACATCACAATCTATTGACTGTTTTGTTATCTGAATGTTTGTCAATAGAAACACGTTGCGATGTTTTCTTCCGTATCACATGTGGGTTTGTTTATTTGTATCGTATTTTATTTGCACGCATTTATACTCTGCTTATCTGCGGAATTTCTTTTGTTATAAATATTCCCAGATTCTCGTGCGTATTTTTATGCGGGTTTGCAGATTTCGTGGCGGATATTAATTTTTGTGAATATTTTTAGTTTCTCCTTGCCAATCTCTCGGATTTTCGAGTTGGAATCTGGTTTTTTCGCTTTTTGCTGCCAAGGGGCCTGCCTCTTTTTCGTGGGCATAAGGGGGCCGATGGATTGTAGTGTATTTTAACGATCTCATCACTGAACTTCACCATTTTCTTTATTTTTGTTTTTTCTACTGGTGATTTTTGTTATTTATCACCTTTTTCGACTGGTTTGTCCTCAACTTTTTGTAGTTGTGTGATATTGGACTATGCAGTCTGTTTTTCTTCTTCTATTTTCCTTTCTGTCGTCTTCCTTGTTGCTCTTTGGAGCATTTTTCTGTCGTTGTTTATAAGGTACGCAGGTTTCAATCTATCGATTGAAATCGTTTCTTCTTCACCTGCGATTAGTATCACAAAATTCTTGTCATCTTGTGATACAACCTTATAAGGACCGGCGTATGGTTTCTCCAACGAAGATCTTATTTTTTCGTCTTTGACAAACACATGAGAAGTTGTGGCCAAGTGTTTGGAGACAAAAATCTTTGGTTGGCCATGACGAGCTGCCTGTTTCAAAAAGCTGTTAGCATCAGTCCGTATGTTTTGGACAAACGTTTTGAGGCTAATTTCTTTCGAGTGGGTGAAAAAGTCCCCTGGTAAGCGTAGCTCTTTGCCAAGCGCCAACTGTGCCGCAGAGTGACCTGTGTCCATTTGAAGAGCAGATCGAAGGCCCAAGAGGATGGTTGGTAGTATGTCAACCCATCTCTTGGTGTCGCAAGCCATGATGGAGGCTTTCAAAGCTCTGTGCCATCGCTCAACTTTACCATTTGCTTGAGGATGGTAAGCTGTGCTGTGATTGTGTTGTGCACCAAGCTTCTTAGACAGCTCTTGGAAGAGCGAGCTTTGGAATTGACAACCCTGGTCCGTGATGATGACTTCAAGTATGCCATAGCGGGCAATCCAGGTGTTGTATAACCTGGCAGCTACCGTGGGAGCAGTCATCTCATAGAGAGGAACTGCCTTTAACCATTGGGTTGCTCTATTGATCATCATCAACAGGTATCTGTGTCCTTGGGATGGGGTAATGGACCCACTAAGTCTATGTGTATCGTTTTAAACCTCTCCGTTTGTTTGAAAGATTTAAGAGGCGAATGAGTGTGTCTTCCTACTTTGGACTCTTGGCAATTCAGGCAACTGCGAGCCCATTTGTTGCAGTCGGACTTCATTCGAGGCCAAACAAATCTTAATGCTACTAATCCAGCAGTGCATTTTGGTCCAGGGTGCGATAGATTGTGCACGCTACTGAAAGCCAATTTGCGATACTTTGTTGGCAGGAATGGCCTATTCTTGCCTGTACTAATGTCGCATGTTAGTAAAACATTAGTACCAGGGATTTTCCTTTGTCTCAATTTGAGAGCTGTGTCATCGTTCGACAACAGTTCTTGCAGTTTTACATCCCTTAGCTGTTCTTTAGCTATTTCAGTGTAAGGTAATTGAGACAGTGCCAAGATGGCTTTGATCCTACTAAGAGCATCAGCTGGAGTGTTGAGTTCTCCACTTATATACTGGATGTCCGTAGTCAACTGTCCTATATAGTCCAATTGTCGAGCTCTTCTCGGGGAAGCTGGTTCTGTCTTTTGCGTGAAGGCATGAGTTAGGGGTTTATGATCTGTATACACAGTGAAACATCTACCCTCTAATTGGTGCCTGAAATGCTTCAACGCAGAAAATATTCCCAGTAACTCTCTGTCGTATGTGCTGTAGTTTTTTTTGGTTTTTGATAGCTTTCTGGAGAAGAAAGCGAGCAGTAACTTCTTGTCATTGTCCTTTTGGTACAGTGTTGCACCAATAGCAAAGTCGGATCCATCAGTTGCGACACATAACGGCAGACTTTCGTCTGGGTGAGCTAGTAAAGTTGCATTTGCCAGTGTTTCTTTGATGTTTTCAAAGGCTTTTTCAGCTTCTTCTGTCCAATCGAGTGGAGTCTTATCTTTCTTTTTATTTGTTTTGATCAATGCAAACAGCTTACTTTGTTCGGCTACAGCATTTTTAATGCAACGTCTGTAGAAGTTCACCATCCCCAAGAAGCGTCTGAGTTCTACAACATTTGAGGGTTTTGGAAATTTCAATATGGGCTCTACCTTGGTCTTCAGAGGGGAAATTCCTTCGGTCGAGACTTGATAGCAGAGAAAGTCAATTTTGGTTTGTTTATATAAACTTTTTCCAACATTAATGGTAAGTCCAGCAGCGTGTATACGCTGTACGATGGCTCTTACATTCTTCTCGTGCTGTTGCTCACCACCTTCTGAGCAAATGCATATGTCATCCAAATATGCATAAGCAAATGGCAAATCCATAAACAGTCCATTGATGAATCTTTGGAAAGTTTGTGCAGAATTACAGAGTCCAAATGGCATTCGAAGGTATTCGAATAGACCAAAGAGGGTTATGACCGCTGTCTTTGGAATGTCCTGTTCAGCCATTGGAATTTGGTGGAATGCCTAGTTGATGTCAATTTTTTTGAACATCGTTTTACCCTTCATATTCGAGTTGAAGTCCATTATGTTTGGGACTGGATAGCGATCAGGAACTGTTTTGGCATTTAAGGTCCTGTAGTCTCCAACAATTCGCCACTCTCCACTTGCTTTTTTGGTCAAGTGGATCGGGGAACTCCATGAGCTTTTCGAGGGGTGGCATACGCCTTCCCCTATTATGTGATCATAGTATTCCCGTGCTGCTTTGAGTTTATCAGGCAGTAACCTGCGGGCTCTAGCATGGCAAGGCGGTCCTTTAGTTTCTATGCAATGAACGGTGTCATGTTTATAGGTCAGATGCCTGCAAATCGATGGTTGAGTGACTCCAGGATAGTCTGACAGAATCCGTAGGAATTGTTCGTCGACTTTAGTGCAGCTGAATATGTTGGTGTCCAGTTGGTACGCTAGCGTTTTGCCTTCCACCCATAGACCAGTATTGTTGTCTATGATCTTTCCATTTTTGAGGTCTATGACCAGGCTGTAGTGCGCAAGAAAATCTGCACCCAGGATCGGAGTTGGAACGTCCGCAATTGTGAAGGACCACGTCATGTCTCTTTGCAAACCGATGCTTACTTTGCTGGATTCTATTCCATAACCTGGAAGGTTTTGACCATTCACAGTTCGGAGGTAGTATTTCGGAGGAAATGCCTTTTGGTTCTTACTTACTGGCAAAATGCTCAAGTCAGCACCTGATTCTATAAGGTAACATCTCCTGTTAGTCTTGTCCTGAATGAACAGGCGGCGTGAGTACTTTTTTGAGGGATCTTCAGCCACATAGACAACCCCTCTTTCTAGTTTGACAGCTTACTGTACGTTTTTCCCCACCATTGGCATCTGTTGTAGCACTTGGTGGCCTCCGTGCCAAATCTATTATGGAAGAAGCAGGATTTATCATCCCAGTTTTGAGACCGGGGTTTGGGGGATGATGTTCTTCTAGGGGGAGTTGGACTCTGACCCCTGGTAGAATTGCTCTTTCGGTTTCTGGACCTGGATTTTCTATCATTATTTCTGTTGTTGCTCCTGCTTTTCAAGCGGTTGTTACTTCTACCATTTCTTGAGCTGTTGTTATTGATCTTCTTTATTTCGCTAGTCAGCTGAGCTATCTGGGCTCTAAGCTGAGCTAGTTCTCCGGTCTCTGTCGATACTGCACAAACCAAGGTTGTTGATCTCAAATGTTCCAGTGCACAATTGGCACTCTTTGCCAAAAAGTCTAGGTCCTCGGAATTGTTGATTACCATGGTACTCACAGCTGCCAGACACTGTACAACATGTTGGGGCAGTTGTTTACAGAACTGGTTCCCAATGACCGACGGCAATACGATATTATCGGCCTTCTGTCTTAATTTGGCCATGAAGATGGAGGGTTCATCATCTCCCATCTTCATTCCACCTATGACATCATCTATTATCTGGTTTTGGGTCTTACCAAACACATTGCAAATTTTCTTGCAGAACCATCTGTATTTGTCTGCTTCTGCCAGAAGGCATCCCATGATATCCGGAATGCGGCGTATTATTTCTGCGGGCATGCCTCTGCAAATGTGAGTATATTTCTGGTCATTCTGTAAGTTTTCCATTTTGAAACAACCTTTGAGGAGAGTCAACCAGAGTTCTACCTCATTTGGCAAAAATTCCGGAATCTCAATCCTCCACCTTTGGATCGCAGGGTTCTGCAGAGTCTGCATCTGCAACAGCTGTAGTAGCTGTGCAAGCACTTCGGAGGTCAACTGTGGTTGACCACTTCCACCTGATCCTGGCTGATTTGATGTTGGGTTTGTCGTACTTCCATTTCCATTGGTGTTAGGCATTGTGATTTGCTGTACCTCTTTTGAGTTGCTTCTGGCAAAGGTTCCACCAGACTCCGTCAGTTGTCAGTCCAGTGTCAAAGGGTCGGAGTCTTGGCTCAAAAGACGACCACTTCTGAGGGTGCAAGATGTTGTCTCGTTTGGGTTGACAACAGCTCCCAAATGTAAGGCTTCTGGCCTCTGGGTTTGTTTTTGCTTCTCCAGAGTTTCAAAGACTTCAGAGTCTGAGGAGTTGGCGGATGAGGGCAACTTTGTTCCTCCAGGTCTACTTCTCTTGGTTCCCTTCTGGCAAATATATTTGGAAGGGGGGATTAATTTCCCACTTTTAAAGTCAGACCTCTGCTTCGACAGCCAAATGTGTCTAGGTCTGTGAAAAAATTTGTATCACAAGCGAGTAACTCGCCAGCGCACCGCTCCTAGTTTTGGAATTAGCGCAACGCGCCTAGGCACCCACGACGTAGCCAAATAATCACGTTGGGGTCACCACTGTGGAATACCTTGTCGTGAGAGATATTCGCACTAGAAGGTCTTCAACAGTATTTTGCGTGTTCTGCCACTTCATACGGTTAAGTATGGGAGAGCCAAATCCTCGGCAAACACTGGCGATTTTTGAGCCGGTTCTGAGAGTTTATATACAGAATTTGGCACATGCACACAGACACACATCCATACGTACATGTACATAATTATGTCATGCGTTACGTCGTTTCTTGCCTCTGTTGAGGTGATAAGAAACAACGCAGCGCATTTGGTACCAGGCCGTGACATCACCGAGATCGTTATCAGGTAATTGATCTCAGCCCATGCAATGTATCTTACCTGTACATACGTACAGGTACGAACATACAAACGCACCAGTGTAAATTTGTTTAACGTCATAGAGACGATTATTGCCAGCCTTTAGGCGGCGACTGTCATCGAGGGGTGCGAGCCCCTATTACCTTCTACGAGTAATGTCCCCACAAAAGGGTTAGTGGTGGGGATGATGAAAATTATTCGTTTTATGAGAAAAGAAAACAATTGGTACATTTTCCCATTTTGAACTAATTTTTTTTTTTTTATATACCTATCTATGTTTGTAGGCTCTGTATGGAAGTAGTGGACTTTTTTTTATAAGCTTTTATTTTACTCACTGCTCTGATTTCAAAATATAAATACAAATACTGCAGCCAACCTTCAACAACAAAATAGTATCCATTTTGTATGAAGCTAAAACCAAAAAAATAAAGTTTAACTTTTAAAAATTTATTTTTATTGTCTATACTCATTCAGTCAAGTTGGTATAGGAATATCTTGCTCCTTTTTTTCCTAATATTGATACTTATTCATTGAGAACAGTTTACTTTTTCACTTTTATGCCCCCATATTACCTGTTGACTTAGAAAAAAATTTTTTTTGAAAAATTTTGGAAAATTAATGTGCTTAGTTTATGTGTTACATAGTAGACATGATGTAACATAAACATTTTCACTTCAAGTTGATTTTACCCCTCAACTGTGAAGTATGGTTTAAAACATCATGGAGGCCTGAAGGGGGAGTATCTGTTTGAAAAGTCAATTTTATATAGTTCACCCCCTAATACAATAAACCTCCAAAGGACAAGACATTATTTTTGCCTGAGAAAAAGGGAGGTGGTAATGTGGTGTATTTTTTGGTCAGCCTCACTACTTGTAAATCATCTATATATGTATTTATCATCCAAAATTTTGTGTTTACCATTTTAATAAAACTACATAATGGGTAGAACCAAAATTTTCATAAAAGATAATTCTCATATAGGAGGAGGTCTAAAAGATTTCTGATGCTTATCAGTTTTATAGTTTCCAAAAAAACTGGAAAACAAAAAATTAAGTATTGCTGGGCTGGATATAACGTATATTTTCATCTAGTTTTAAATATCACAAACATATTCATTGACATCATTATAATACCAGTATTTCAGGTGTTTGGCCATATAATAAAATATCATTACTATTTCCCAAAACAATATAAAATATCCGCCTTGAATATTATGATAACATGTGAATATTGTCATAATATTCAATGACCTAATTACGCTTGTCCCTTGATTATATTGCAAATCAGCATATCCCTATAATAACAAGCCCCTACTTCACTTAATCTATTTATCATGTACATTTAGGTACCCTTAATACTTATATAAACACTGTTTACAAATAGACTAATGCACAATTTTTTAATGGTATGTAACGCCAGAAAATAGGTTTTGGTTCAGAATTTGTTTCCTATTTTTGACGTTGACAGTTTACGAAATATTTATTTAAGGATGACCACAAATAAATATTTATAATTAAATAAAATAGACTTTATAATTTAAACTTGAATGTCCTAGATATCCACTTCACTATAGTGGACCTTAACTTTGTTGAGTGTTCCGTCCCATTTTTGCAGACAATTCAGTTCGTCTACAAAAACGTGTCGAACAAATTATAGACAACCATTATTCCTAATTCTCGGAATAATAGCTGTCTATATTTCACCTAGCTTCTCACGATCAGACACCACCAGATATGCTGACAATGATGTGTCATCATATTTAGCGGATGTTCTGTATCACACCACCTTTTTGGTTGGCCATATTTGATTGAAACAAAGGAAACGAAAGTAATGTCATATCTTCATTTCGAAGACATGATCATTCCTAAACCTACAGTCCAGTAGAGACGTTAGGGTCCATACTAGTTGTTATGGACATTAGGTTTCACTAGTATTAAGAAATAGTAATAAGTATAATTCTAAAGTGTTTGTAATAATTGAAGTGAAATATTAATAAAAGATAATATTTAGAAATTATCTTATTTGTTGAGGTAATTTAAAAGTATTGAATTACACTCGCAACAAATTGGCGCCCGAACAAAAAAACCTTCGGAAGTAAAAAATTTTTTTTTATATAGTTCAATTTAAATAAAATTTAAATTTTTCGTAAAAACGTTTTCCAAACGTGTGAAAAATATTTTTTTTTAAATAGCTCGCAAATAATTGATTGAATTTTGCTGGAGCAAATTATTTTCGTATAATTATTAAGTAAATCGTGGCTAAAATAATTCAAATAATCAAAGAAAAATTAAACAAACGTCTACGAAATCAAATCTTTATTGCAGAAGACTGCAAACATTTGATAAAGACAAATAAAAATAAAAAACTTAAAAATAAATTAAGAACAAAAAACAAATCTAAAAATAAACTTAAAAATGGATCGAAAATCAAGATCCGGTTCCTGAAATCAAAAAGAAACAAAGTCAGCCCCAGCAGTATCCAAAACCACAGTGCAGAGAACGAGAAGTCACTCACCAACAGTGTTAATTCGAACGAACCTTCCGATAAATTAGAGAATACTATAAAAAATTATCCGTCATCAAACTGTAAGCAAATTATAAATTTATCTTCCATTAATTTGGAAAAATTTGAAACTGTTATCGATATTGTAAATAATATTGTAAAATGTAAAATCTCCCAACCCTCGCAAATGTCTGAAAAAAGTGAAAGTACGAGTGCATCACTCCCGGATATTTTAGATTCGAAAGCCGAAGACAATACTTTAGAATCCGAAAACCATCCTAAAAATTTATATGAGAATTTGTCTGAAGAAGAAAATTACCCACTCCTTGATAATCATTGGGGAAGTCGAGTGTCCACTTCTTTCCTCTATCGTGTGCTAAAAGCAGCTAAAGTAAAAAGGATAGATAGTAGAACACGTATCGAACTTCAGAAAAAATTATACAAAGGTAGACATTCTAAACACTGGTTGTTAAATATATTATACTCAAACCCCAACACCGAGAAATTCGAGAGAACAAGTAATTTTGATAAATTAATCGAGGAAAGTAAAAGTTATCGTAGGGTAACAAGAAGTATAAAAAATAAAGACCCCAACGCAGCAGAGGAAATCTTCTCTGATACAGAAGAAAAAGATCTAGAAACTAAAGGAAAAAAGTTGGAAATAGAGAAAAAGAAAAAAAGAAGAGACAGAAAGAAGGTTAGCGAGACGAAGTCTTAGCTCCAGTTTTGAAAAACTCCTGTCTAAAGTATCACACCACGTGTCACCTAAAAAATTAATTTCGGTTACATCTGATTTCTCTCTCCCAAACAACGAAGACGAAATCTTCCTCGGAGAGCAATCAATACTAAACCAAACTTTTGTCGACAGACCCTCACAGTCTAGTCCTGATTTGTCGCCACTAGTCCCTCAAGGACAGGGAAAGTCCTCACAAACCGAAATTCAACATTCAGTCCAAATTCACGTACAAAGCCCAGAGAATATAGAAAAAACTAAAAATAAAGTTCCAGATTCATCTGCAGAAAATTTTTTTGACCCTATCAATTTATTACCCCCAGAGATACGCGTGGAATTTCTCGATCAAAAAGAACCCGCGTATGTAAATATAATAAATATTGAAAATAAAAACAACCCCTTTCTAAAATCAGAAATTAATAATATGACCCCAGAAGACATTGCTGAAAGTAACGCACGCTTGCTTTTGCAACAACAACAAGCAAGATACGCGGCAGCAAATGACGCTTACAAGCAACATAATCTAGCGATGAATAATTTCTGGAAAAGATCAGAAAGATGGACTCCGAGCCATTTTTCAAATGGTCCCGACGAAGATATTCTTGAATTCCTCTTCGAATACGAAACTCAGGTGAAAACTTTCGAAGCAACCGAATATGAAATGATAATAAATCTGAATATAGCCCTCGGTAGTACAGCTCTCGAACTATTCGCAGCTGAAAACGAAATAACCCCAGAAACCTCATGGTCAGAAGTAAAGAAAATTTTAACACACATCTTTAAAAAGGATAAAGATATGGTCAAAAAACGTATCAAATCATTAAAATTTGACGATACATATTTCAGTACGAATGTACCAAAATTCTTCCGACTCTACAAACAACTTGATGCTACAATAAGTGAGAAGAAAATCTGTGACCTCTTACTCCCCAGACTAACAGGAGAAATGAGGAAATTTTTTGCATCCAAAAATCTCCAAACACAGAGTGAAATTTCAAAAACATTCACAGATTGGAAAGAATTTACAGAAAAAGCTTTAGATTTAACCGATGTTCAGAAAACAGAAGAGATGTTGAATAAAGCGACAGAAACTATCGCCAAATTAACAAAACAGATGGAGGAAATGATGAAGGGGAAAGCTCCCGAGAAAAAAGAGCCAGTGAAACCAGTCACCCCACCTATATCTCCAACAGACCCTGTTATTGTGGCATTAGTATAGGCAGGATGGAAACCCCCAAATGTCAATAAACGAAATCAGAACTAAAACAGAAATCAGACAATGGAAAATGAAAATGTGGAAACTAGACCTCATAGAGAGAGAAACCTAAATAATAATAATAATAACGAAATTAATGATAATAATCCAAGAAGAAGACAGTCTAGAGAAAGAGAACCTAATCGTTCGCAGAATAATCAAAATTCTTATAGACAACAAACGAGAGAATCTTATCATCCTCAAAATAACGATAAATATCCTCCAAGGGAAGTAAATTGCTTCAATTGCGGAAGAAGGGGACATCTTTCTAGAGATTGTAGACTACGTAATCATGCTACACCTCAATTCCCGCAAAGGAATTTTAGACCACCACGATTTAATGGTAATAACTTCACATCGAATTTTGGTCAACCGTTTAACATTTATGGAACACCACAACAAAATGGTTATGCAAAGGCATATAATGCCCCAATCCTAAATCCACAACCATGGGCAAATGCAACGAATTATGCATTACCTTCGTACAACTTGCAAACTCCAGATGTAGTCCCAAGTATTCAACAACAGAACCTCACCCAACAGCCAAAAAACTTGCAGTAGAGCCCGTTTGCTCTCTACCAGTTAATGGCAATGACTTTCGGGCTTGTAATGACAATGTCCATCATCCAGACTGCGCTGCTCTCCTAGTGTTAGATCAACATGCGCCGCATAATTGGAAAATTCATATCCGTAGTGCATCGATGAAATTAGTCAGGGCGAGATGTAAATTAATCGTCCCCTGCAACATTGTGAGCCGTGAAGAGTATGAAACACAGGGAACAGTTGACAGTGGCTCTGAAGTGACGCTTGTACAACATGACCTTGTAAAGGATAATGTGATCAGACCTGCAAGAGTATGTATGGTAGCCTCTAACGACAGCGCAATAATTGTCATAGGAGTCGTAGAAATTACCATAAAAATGGGTGACCTCCTCCTTGATGCGGAAGCATACGTAACCTCTGAGGTGACCACACCTTTACTTCTCGGATACGACTTCTTAGATCGACATAATGCCGATATTTTATTTAGTAAGAAATTATTTAGAATAGGACCGCCATGGAAGCGTGAAACATTTAGTATAATTAAGTTTAAGGAAGAAAATTGCGAAAGTTTTATTAGAGCAGACAAAGATTTCTGCATAGAAGTAAATAAGGAATATTGTGTAAACCTGGATCCAGATATGGGAAAAGCAGATCCAGATGAGTGGTTTTTAACAAGTTACGGTGTGGGGACGTTTCCCTCTTTGCCTCCTCAGGGCTCGGCCCTGCGTCGACAGACGGGTTGCAGACCAAAGTCCGCGACCCATACTAATTGTGCATTGCACATTAAACAAATTACATCGTCTGTATGCACTCATACAGATGATGCGTTTCGGTGTTTACCGTTGAGGCGGTAAACGGAGGCAAGTGAGTATGTAATATTTACATACTCACTGACAGTATACGTGCTGCGGTCCGTATATGGTACCACATCGCTTTTGGACAATTGCCCCAGTTAGGAAGTACGCTTAGTGTACGGTAAGGCAACTTAAACCGGCTGGCTACTGGTACCGAGAAACAATTTGGTTGCCCCGCACGTAAACCACTGTCTTCTTCCCTTAGGTTCCATGAACCTCGTGTAGGTAGCAACTACCTACACCAAACAAGCCACATATGGTTTAGAAGGTGAATATATTGTCGATGATTTAGGATGGCCAGCCTTGAGATTCTACAGTCCGCACTTCAACACCCAGATCGCACAAGGGACAGTTTTAGGATGCTATAGGCTTCAACAGCCGACTATGTGGGACCGTCAGACCAATTCCGTCCGCCATGGCCAACCCAGCATCCAATGCATTACATCGGGGGATACTGCGGGTAACCAAGGTGAGGAGGTTGATATGCTAAAACTTGTCCGCATAACCCGATCTGATGACAGCGTTATCCACAACAATGAAGGAACAAAAGTGAATATTAATAAGAATTTAATGAAGGAAGAAAAACAGGCAGTAATAAGCGTTCTAAAAAAATATATCCATATATTTATGGAAGAACCTGCCAAGGTAAAACCTACAAAATTGAAACCGGCACATGTCTACTTGAAAACAGACGAGCCAATTCAACGTAGAAATTACCATATGGGAATTTTTGAACAAAGAGCAATTAGAAAGAAAATTAAAGAATTTGAAGAATGTGGTATTATTAAGAGAGCAAGCTCTAGATATGAGAGCCCAGTATTTGTTAAGAAGAAATCAAACGGAATTTATAGATTATTAGTAGATTATAGAGGTGTAAATGAAATAGTAAAAAAGGATACGAGCAGAGTACCTCGTCTCCCTGAAATTTGGGATGCGTTGCGAGATAAAAAATACTTTGTAACAATCGACCTTAATCAGGGATATTACCAAATTCCCCTTGATGAAGAATCAAAAGCGGTAACAGGAATAAATGTTGGAGGAGTAAGCTACGTATTTAACTCCATTCGGATGGGATTAAGCGCGAGCCCCAGCATTTTTCAAAAAACCATGACAGATTTATTTAACCATATCCTAGAAGACAAAGTTTTGGTCTATCTAGATGATATTTGTGTTTTTGGCGAAACATTTGAAGAAACACTAGAAAATTTCTAGTCGAAGCAGGTTTACTAATTAAAACCAGTAAAAGTAGCTTCTTCAATAAAAGTATCGAATATTTAGGACATAAAATCTCATATAATAAATTAGAACCGTTATATAAAAACATCAAACCGATTCGTGAAGCTCAACCACCGAAAACGTTACGTCAACTACGAAGATTTATTGGTTTAGCGAATTATTATCGGAAAATGATAAAGAACTTTTTGCAAATTACAGCACCATTAACAGACTTAACAAGGAAAGAAAATGTTAAAGCGAATAATAAAATAGCATGGAATGACGAAGCACAAAAAGCCTTCGACAAAATAAAAGAATTGATTACGTCAGATCCAATTCTTACAATCAACGATCCTGATGCTGAAACATACGTCGAAGTCGACGCATCAAAAACAGCCATAGGAGCAGTAATACTGCAAGTAGACAGAAAAACAAAAGAATCACACCCTATAGGATATTTCTCGAAGAAAATTCCTAAGAATCAACAACATTTATGTTCTTTTGATTTAGAAATGTTGGCTATCACTGAAACTTGCGAATATTTCAGAGAATTTTTAGTCTACAAAGAATTCAATATTTTTACAGATCATGAACCTTTAACATACCAAAGTCGAATGAAAAAACCAAACGCAAGACTAAATAGGTTAATTTTGAAATTAGGAGAATTCACATTTAAAATCAGACACATTAAAGGTGAAAATAATAAAATTGCTGACTATCTATCCCATCTAGAAGAAGAAGAAGAGGACAATTATGCAGAATTCCGAAACGGTCAATTCATAATACCAGAAGGAACACCTGATCCTCCAAATATTATCAAAAAAGAGAAAAAAATCAAAGCAATAACACGTAGTATGAAAAAGAAAGAAAAAGAAGCAGATGTGGAAAGTGACAATTTGGAAGACGATTGAAGTTCCATCCTATCCGATACTTCGGAAAGATCTGGAAACTCCGATGCGTCTACAAATTCTCAACTTTCCGAACTTTCAGAAAATTCAGAAATAGAAAACCCAATTAATATAACAGATCAAGAAATCCACAATTTATGGGATTTACAACGTGAAGATAAATATTGGGGAATTATAATAAAAATTTTAGAAGGTGGCAACGAAAAAGAGTTAAGAAAAAATTTAAAAATCAGAAGATCACGCAACCTAAATCCATTTTTCCTTGATGAAAATGGAATTTTATGGAAAAGAAATGATCACTCTGTATATCACTATGCCGTACCAGTAATTCCTGACTCCCTCATACCTCAAGTACTAAACATATGTCATGAGAGTCAAAGCGGGGGAGGACATTTTGGAATTTGTAAAACTCTTGCCAAAATGCATGCTCGATACTACTTTACACAAATGCCTAAAATAGTCTTGAAGCATGTACGTTCGTACCATCAGTGCCAAATTAATAAGAACATTAACGAAAAATATGGATACTTAAAACCAATTAATCCTGAAGAATGCATACCACTTGCACATATCCAAATTGATTTCATCGGAAAATTTAACACAAATAACGAAAAGAAATTTGTCATAGTGGGAATAGACAAAGCAACAAAATACTGTTGGACTAAAGCAGTAACTCAACCAAACGCGCATTCAGTAATTAAATTTTTGAAAGAAATTGTACGTCATTATGGAAAACCAAAGAAGATCAGGTGTGATAACGGAACTCATTTTTCGAACGAATACGTACAAAATTATTGTAAAAATAACGGTATTAAAATATTCTACTCTACATCATATTCACCGCAAACTCAAGGACAAGTAGAGAAAATGAACGGAATGATAAAAAAAATGTTAGCAAAATACGAGAGTACCGATAGCGAAGAATGGCCAGACCACGTGCATAACGTAGCCTTGACCTATAATCTGACACCTATCGAAGGATTAAATAATCACGATCCATTTTATCTAATGCATAAAGGAGAACCCCCTATAAATTTAAATATTCCATCACCACTTATCAGCAAAACCAGAGAAGAACAGATAAGTGAAGCAAATAAAATTCAAAAAACAATGCCGAACTTTGATAAGGAGAATGCAATTAAATATTCAGAACGCTATAATAAAGGAAGAATAGAAATCTCTTATGAAGCTAATGATTTAGTTCTCTTGAAAGCACCGATAAATTACGGAAAAGGCAAACCAAAATTTCTAGGACCATATAGAATAGTAAAAAAAGTTTCAGATCTAAACTATATTGTTAACATAACCTCTGATGATGGAAATAGTACAGACGACACAGTGCATATAAGAAGACTTACACCTTATAACGCCGGTTGTAATGCTAAATTACCATCAAATATTGAAGACACTACATCCGACAATTCAGAACCTAAAGAAAATATTTCTAATCCAAAAAGAAAAAGAGGTAGACCAAAGAAGGAAAAGAGCTCTGAAGAAAATGGATCTTATTTGTTGAGGTAATTCAAAAGTATTGAATTACATTCGCAACATTGAGAGATTTAGACTTCAATTAATTTTCAACGTAAATCTTTTTATAAAATATAATATTTTTCATTTACAACACAGAAATAATAGAATTTAACAAATTAAAATAATGAATTGAACAAAATTAAGGAACTGAACATTTTGTTCTTCAGAGTTAGAGTTTTTATAATTTAATTTTTACATAGTAAAAAGAAGAAATGGTAAGAAAAAGTGGGATTAGTTTATTATGATTGGTTGTTACCAAAAAGAAGGAGAATTGACGTTTTCCAGTATTAGGCAGATATTTCAATTAAAGTACACGTGTGTGACATTAACTGAGGTCAACCATAATTGTTTTTTTGTAAGAAAGAGAATTTTCATCGAATTCAGACGATACCATTTCCTGTTAGGTTTATATTAAGAAGAAGAAGAGTAATAGAAGTGTGAGAAAATAAAAAATAAAACGAATAATTTCGTTTATGTAAAAATATAGGCGGACATTTAGAAAATGTTCGTCTATATTCATTACACGGTACAGTTTTGAGATAGTCTTATTACAGTTTACATGATTCTTATTTATAAAAGGGTTTATCCAAATGTTAAACCTGGTTATCAGTATTTGAAATATTGTTTTATGTACTTGTGTCGTACAAATTATCATTTTATTAAGTGTTCAAATTAATCTTTGTGTTTGAAATATTTTATAAAGTTTTTCAAGAAGTTAAGGTCCACAATAGTTTGTGGATAATAAACTAATTATTTTAATATTACAGATGTACTGATATTCATTTTTGGTATTAATATTTTGTGTATGGTGTAACATGTAAAATGGTCTAATCTGGTCCTATTAATAGATCTCTTTTATGCTGTTACATTGGAGTTTTTTAAATTTTTTTACAGTTCATCAGTGGCGTAGCAACAGTGGTCAAGAGGGTAAAACATACTCCCCAATGAAAAGTAGAGGGTACAAAGAGCCCTCTCCAAAAAATACAAAAATTTTTTCGTTTCTATTTTAAGCTCATGTATGACCAACAATATAAGGTAAAGTCGCCTAATATCGCCTACTTTTTTAAAAATAACTATAAAATTTCGCTTATTTGATCTATCAACCTTGAAAATAGCTCAAAATGTTCGTACATCCTTCTGCTACAAAAGTATCACGCTAAAATGAAGGAGGGGAGGTTCGTTGATTTTACATGAATTTTTAAAGCAGAGTAGTCAAAATTGTAAAATTTATTTTTGGGCTCCTAATTTTGCCCACCAAAATTACATGTAAAAATCAATTATCTTAATATCGCCTAGCTAAAAATCAAAAAAATTGACATTTTACGTTACTTATAATTAAAATAAAAGAGATTTTGACTTTATCCGTTCAAACAATTTGAACAAATGTACTTTTTTTTGTTTGAGACTTCAGCAAAGGCTGCGTCGCAAACCTCATGAGCCCACACAGAACATTTTGAACACAAAATCCATTGTTGCCCTTTGTAGCAACTCTTCCTCCTTTTTTATGCGCTTCTAGTTATTCATAAAAGCAAAGAAGTTCAGTGATAACAGTTTAAAATATGTGGTTCCTAATATCGCCTATATGTTTTCAAGTGGGCGATATTAGGAATTTGCGAGTGGGCGATATTAGGGAAAATGGTACTCACTTTCTTTGACGCAATATTCTGCTTAATTATTTATGAATCCTGGAATTTTTTATCGAAAATTACAAATTGAACGTTTCTCATCACAACACTATTTGATTTGACATTTGGCATTCATCTCATCAGTCACAAGCGCCATCCAAAGACAACACTAAAAAAGTTTTCAGGTCCTAGATTTCTTCTCCCAGTTCTCACTCTTTGGTTTTTGGCTTCTGGAACCTAACTTTTTACACGTTTTACTGTTTTACAATACCGGACATGAAAAAATTTTTTCCCGCCAGATCACGCCACTACAGGGCAAAATAAGGTGATAGGCGATATTAGGCGACTTTACCTTACGTAATCTCTCCACCCCATTTACAATTTTTGGCTTCTCTCCTTTTTACAAATTTTAGAGATTCTAAAATTTTACCCCTTCACCCACTATGAAAAACGTTGATATGCCTCTGTACAGTTCATTCCTATATTAACTTCTCACCAAAATGATAATTATATCAGTACCTACCTATTCTCTTTCAGTGTATAAGTAGTCTAATAACATGAACAGAGTAACCCCTGTATTAAACTTTATAAACTTATTATGCAACCTTCAGTGTTGGTTGAGTAGTTATCCCTGGTATCAGACTGACACTCGTAAGAACAAAAAGGCTTCGTTTTATAAAAATATTTTGAAATTTAGTCGTCAGTATCGTACATCTCTATGTTTACAGCTCGACGAATGCAGCCAGACGAAAAGCAAAATACGCTTTCTATCCTTTATAAAGTCTGTAAACTTTTCTAAACGACTGGCCCAAAACCGTGCAGCCAATTCTCATCTTTTCTCCACTATAAACTGTACCTATTGCGAAACAGCCTCCCAGGATTTCCGTTTCTCTCGCATTCGCAGAACTGCACCAAACGTTTGATCTCGAAATAAATTATTACAAACTTCCGACCTTCTTATGTGGACTCTTCACTATATACCTATATTGTATATACAGGCTACAGCTCAGCCGTTACTAAATTATAGGATAAGCTCGTTTATTAAAATTATTAATAACCAAAAAATGATTCACCTTATTACGATATGCTACCCCGTATAGCTTAGTTTATTTGTCGACGTTGGCAAAAAGGACGTGTAAATTGTGTATCGGTTCCTATTTTGCTGGAAATTAAGTATAGAGTGTTTGTTTTCCAGCAACGAACCATCGAGGGTAACCGCATACAGTACCCCCAAAGGATTGCAGTGAAGTTATATATTTTCTATCCATTTGTAAAAGTTCGCACCGATTCGTGTGTATGTGAGACGTGCGTGTGTGTGGTTGGTATACACTCGCGCATTTATAATCCAATTTATACGTTCGAAATGGAATAAGGTGTCGAAAAGTTTCGAAACTGTTTAAAAGTTTACAGAATTACTCGTCGAAGTGGGTTGGAAGGTAGGTATAGGTACTGATTCGAAAAACAAACGTGCAGCCAATGAGTGAGAGTGTTCGGGGAATAAGAGGATAGGTAATCCAGTGGGTATGCGTTACATTGGAAAAATTGCTCTAGGCTAGACTCTCTGCTTCATTAGATACAGTTTATTAATTCTGAATCACACACTCTCTCTCTCTTTTTTTTTTTTTTTTTTTTTTCAAATGAAGCAATCAAAAGTTCGCAAAAAAGTACTTACACCAGAAACTCAAAAAATATGTGCAAACAATGACTAACAGTGTTGCCAGATAAAAATTTCAGAAAATGTGTTTGGCTAGTATTTTTTTTTTTTTTTGTCAAAAAATGTAGGTGAAAATGATATTCTATTTTTAAACAAAAAGTTTACTCAAAAATTTACATAACACATTTTTATCCCTATTAGCGGAACTGACTGATTCCATTTCTAAATACCTTTATTCTATAGGTAGGTATATGTGCTTCTTGCATGGCAGTATTGACTATGCACATATACTATCCTAACCAGGTTGACAAATCAATGATAAATTTTTCATATAATACATGATCATGGAAGGCAATGTTTACGCTAATATTATTCGATTGAAAAGTAGTTCTCATATCATTGATGAATACAATTTCGATATAAAGTGAATGCACCTCCATGTAAAAATGTGAAGCATCTTTTCACATAGAGGTAGAGGTTACATTTTCTAAATGAAACGTTGAATCTGCCACAATGAAGGGATTGATATTTTATTCCATTTTTTATAATTTTTAAGAAATACGCATCATTATGATAGAATTTAACATTTTGTTGCTTTCTGACCATTAATTCTATAAAATATCTTCCTCAACAAGATTCAAAAGTAAGTTTACATGACTGGGAATTGCTCACTTGCTGCCCTTGTTTTGCAAACTCCCTCATATGTACTTAATCGCTTACTTTTAATCTTGGTGTGCAATATACTATTCCACCAAACTTGAATCTGACATTTGATCCCATCTGCAGGTTTTGCTGCTATGGTGAGATCCGTGTTTGAAAAAGAACAAAAAGGTACATTATAATTCAAGTTTTCTTTTATGTGCAGTTAGTAACCCTTTTTTAAAGAATTTTGATTTCTATTGTTTGCAGCAGCCAACTCTTCAGTATATAGGTTTTTTATAATATCTGATAGAAAAAAGGACTAGTTGAAGAACAATTTGGAGAAATATTTGTGAAAAAAAAAAATCTATATTAATAACACACCATTGTGTTTTAAAAATGAACTAGATTTTCAGTGGAAAACTTCTCCATTAAGTTTATCATTCATGGAAGTTTATATTCTTTTGTGTTCCTATGAAAACATTAATTGTGATTCACAAAATTTTGATTAATGTTAGTGTGTTGCAGCTCCAAAAAATAAGTGCATATAGCTCTGCTTACAGCTGTGATGCATAATTTAAGAAACATTTGTGTGGGAATATTGGAATGAATACTTCGCCTGCTCTCAAGTTTGGTCTCAAATAATATGAGCAAATGGGTGGATATCTGGTCGTGAACTCAGCAAATTCACACAGAATCAATAAAAAAATTTAAAAGAAAAATTTTGTAATTCATTTTTTAAATCATTTTCAGATGAATATTCTCATAATCTTCATAAATTCAAAACACAATAGCTATGTTTGGTAGGATAATACTAACTTACACCAACCTATAGAGATATTCCACAAATATTTAAGTAAGTAAAACATGGCGCAAAGTCATATAACATTCTTACATTTGTGGAATCGCCCTCCTGGTGTAGATTGGTGTAAGTTGGTGTAGTCCCATCAAATAGAGCTAATAACAGTGTGTTCATCATACCTTCATCAGAGACTTCCCATTGTATGTTTTTTCTCTGAAGCAATACTGAGTGATGCGCTTTATCAAACCTCTCTTCTAATAAAAGAACAAGGAAAAAATTTTTTTCAAAAAAAAAATTTTCAACAAATTGGTGAATTTTTTTCATAGAATTCTAATTTGGGATTAGAATTTTTCTAAATAGAGAGAATATTTTCATTGTTCAGCATTAATTTATGAAAAGAAATTGTGGGATACAGTTTGAGAAAGGTGCAAAACAAAAATATTCTGAAAAGATAAGTTCACATGGCATTTAGTTTGACTTTCAAAAGTTTGCCAGAGGAGTTAAAAAAATTGCATTTCTTGAGTATAGGTAACCCATCAGTACATACAGCTAATCCTGATTTCGTTTTTGTGTGCAAAAAGTTAGCCTTGATCCCAGGGAACTGTCACATCCCAAAATGGATCCGGTTACTTTTCAACACTTTCAAGGGTAGGTACATGTAAAAACAGAAAATGGCTATGATGGTTTTCAAAAATAAGTAGGCCTATAGAGAAAATATTCCATTGATTTCATTACAATATAACCGTTCACTTTTTTGCAACACTCGACACGCCTTTAAAATGCTCAATTTTTAACCGCATCAGTTTGTTAAATTCCACGTGACTAATTTTCAACAGCCTCTCCAGCAATTTCCAGCCATATTTCAATGAAGCTGAATTTTTAACGTACTCGTTATTCGGATTTATGGATAAAGTATGCATGCCAATAACAATACTCTGGCATAATCGAGTACAAATGCAAATTTTCAAAAGCAGCATTTCTAAATCTGACAACACTTTGTTGTAGCCCAGAAGTAATGATGCAATTTTCTCTTCGTAATGATCTACGTCGTGTAAACTGATGTAGCAGGCTGTAAGAGCCAGATCGTAAATGAAGTAGGAACTGTGCATGTCGGTAAAGTCGATTACACCAACTATATCGAAAAATTCCGCACCAGAGACACTACTCTGCACCAAAACATTGCCGAGATTCAAGTCACCATGAATAACACCTGCAAAATTAATCAAAGCTCTACATAAAGCAAGGTGAATACCTACAAAAATGTCAATACTTAGTATCTATTTGCTTACAATGTATCTTAAATTTAGTTTAAAATAGGTATTTGAAAAGCCATGAAGTCATACTAGTTGGAAACATTTTTTGTGGGTAATAGATGAAGAGGAAATGTAGAAAAATCCAACAGGTTATTGGTCACAAGATAAAAAAGGCCCAAAAAAAGCCTAAAAGCCATTCGAACTTTTTTCTTGAAAATTTAAAATTCTTTAGACATTTTCAGCGAGTGTGCAGAATGTGTATGATCACAAACAAATAAACCTGAATTAACTTGAGAGCAAGTAGACAGCAACCGTAGTCACATGAGTAAGCAGCTGATTTTTCCCATTTGCTCTCATGTAAGTGTTCCAGGTTCAAATCGTAGTAATGGCATCACTTACACCTGACGACCCCGACTTTTAAGAACACATACTTTTCTGATAAAATAAAAATTGCATTTAAAATGCATTAGAGCCCATATGCACCAAAATTAAATAAATCTGTGCGCACAAATAGTTTGCATGAATAATGTGCATTATCGGCCTGAATACTAAAATGGTTATGTTAATTCAGAAATAGAGTCAGGTAAATTCAGGCCACTTATTAGTGTGGTAATAAAGCGAAGCACACGGTATCTCACCCTCTCACCACCACCTGAATCAATAAAACCGTTGGAGTTTGCTGATAATAATTGCCTTCAAGAGTGTGTACAAACTGCTAAGATTGGTTGATGCAATAATTTAACAATATCGCAGCAACTGTAACAGGCCTGTAGCTAGACAGTTTTATCAGCAGGAGCTATTGAAATTGTTGGGAGGCGCACTTTCACTAATGGCAGTGGCGTAGGTACCCGCCCACCGACAAATAGGTGCCAAAAAAAACAAAAAATTTTTTCACTACTTTTGTTTTCTTCGAATATGAAAGAGAAAACGTATGGCGCCTTTACCTTTATGCATGAAAATATGCCCAAAAAATGCCAGGATGGGCTGGAACTTGTCTAGACTGGGCTCCACCTGATCTAGAACTACGGGCCTGGAGGCTTATTCCTGAACTGCGCACATGACGTACCATTGTGTATGTGACTTATGCTATGTATTCTGTAATAGCTTATCATGCGTAAGTGATCGTATCTAGGCGCATCCACCAACGCCAATTGCGACAGATATTTGGTGTCTTATTTATCATTTGAAGCGTTTGTTGCTGAAGTTTGTTGATAAATGCTCATAATTGTTGATGATTAGAGAAATAAAAGTTGTAAATGTGATTTTTTGTAATAATTTGAAAAAAATTAATTTCAATTAACCATCCCAAATTATTCTCTTCAACTGAAATTTCAATTTTATCGAGGAAATGAATTCAATCAATATTTATTTTAACAATATCATGGTTGAAGATGTGATTGAAGCTGAAGCAGATACAAACTAAAGGCTACAAACATACGATGAGTGTTTCCACTCACTGCAAATCCACTCGTCGCTGAATCCTAAGTAATTTAACGGTGACAAATCCTGATTAATTTAAAACCGACGAATCAAAGAGAGTTTATATACAAATTCTCTTCGATTCCTCACCGTTAAATTAGTTCAAAGATGGGTGGAATCCGCTCTTTAGTTTCAAATTAGCGGTTATTTTTCACGGATCTGGATGAAATTTGGCTTGTATATACTTTAGATCTATATCTCAGTCAGATTCCAAATCTACCCATTAGTTCCCAAATTACGGCTTCTTGAAAATTTAATTCTAGTAAAAAATTAGAAAAAAGCAGTCGATTGAAGGACAAAATATTGTTAAATTGCCCTCTACATCACATCAAAAATGTGGCATCTTCTGAATTTTTGTTCATTTTGGCTATTATCAAATATGTTGTTGAGTATTGGGTAGCTGGGTGCTTAACTAGTTTTATTGATTCATCAGTGTTTGAATTAATTTAACGGTGACGAATCCTAATAAATTTAATGGCAATGAATACTGATTAATTTAATGGCGACAAATCCTAATCCATTTAACGGCGACGAATACTGATTAATTTAAAGGCGACAAATTGAAGAGAATTTGTAGATGAGTTGGAAAAATTTCAGCTGTCCACAACAAACAGTGATTTTGTAATTACTTACAATAACTCGATTTTTATAGAATTTTAGAAGAGAATCGAAGGAAAATAAAATACAGATCAGTGAATATAATCATTAATTAATCCAATCTACTTCAAATCTAGTGAAGTTAGTGAAGTTGAGTGAAGTGATAACAGAAGTTAAGATTTTACAGAATACCCTTTTTTTGACTCCGATGTAAGCCAAGTGCGCCAAAATTGTGCTATGCCGCATTAGCCAAGTAAGTAGTTCAGGAATGAGCCCCCTGAACTGTAAGGACATTCCCAAGGTTTTTCTATGCTCTACACATCATTCCCAACAATTACAATTAAGGTATCGTCCATTTTACTTGAACAAACGAGTGGGAAATGCTGTAGAGAATAGGTATGTACGATCCAAACATATCAACCTGAATTAACTAGAAAGCAAAAATGAGTCTGCTAATTTTTTCTAGCCTGTTCTCATGAAGGTGTTCCAGAGTCAAAGCCCAGTGGTGGTGACACTTATAATGAGTATAAAACTTCATTGATTCAGCAAGGTTAATCAATAAGTGAAAAACTTCACTCACGTTTATAAGTTCAAAACAATTGCAAAAAACCGAACACTTGACACATTTTTTCTTGAAAAACTTTTGTAGGGACCGAAACTGGTTTCTTTTTTCTCGTATCAGCTCAGTTATCATCAGTGTACCATTTCTCGATCAATGAATGCAACAGCGTACCACCTACACTTGTCAGGTAGGTAAAAGAGAATGATTTTTCAGTTTCGATTGAAAAGTAAATATTGAAAAAAGTAAAATTCAATTTCAACAAAGAGAAAAAAATAAATTAAATTAGATAAAATGATTTTAGTGAAGATCGAGAGGATACAAATTACTTATGTGATGCCATTAAAGATTATCTTTGAATCTATTTTATAAGGACGAAACTGATAGAAATACAAAGATAAAAAACTCTAGTGGAGCAACCGCTTCACTAGCGAAATGTACATTTTCAAATACCAGCCAGTTATAGCCAAAACTGGCAACAAAGCCTAATGGTATCGATAATAAATAATACCTAATTGCGGTTTCAGATTAAAAATTACCTATTTTGTAGCTCGAATGTCAAAATCAGAATAAAATCCGAATTATAGGAAGTACCATCAGGCTGATCTGCATCAATATTGTTGGCACATTTGAATAAATTAGAATAGATACCTTTTCCAAATTTTGCGTCTATTGGTCAAAAATTAAGCATTTTGGATTTATAAACCCTCAAAAATAACAACCAAAATGGACATATCAAAAATATATCAAATGCTAAGACAGTTTCCGACTCATTCAAGACCGTCAAATTGATACTACACTGTAGAAACAAAAGACTTATTCTCATCTTTTAAGCCTATCTCGTTATATTTTCTGAAGTATTTTTGCATCGTATCCTCAATGTTAAGTAATGGATATAACTAACACCTAACAGGCTAACAGGGACATAAAGATCTATACATGAGCCCGCAGTTGAGAAATGTGGTTATAGGTTATTACGCTGGGACAAAAATAAAATCAAAACAAGATATTTTGAACAGAAAAGTTACCTCAGCGATTTCAGTAAGAATGATGAAATGAAAACAAAACTCTGTGAAGTTTTTTCTCAATTAATTTCAATTCAGACTGCATACAGCAAATTTTTACCCCATCCCTTCCTTCATCAAATCTTATTTTATATTCTCTCAAATCTTTTGTTTTTCTGCGTCTGTTCAAAATAGGTAATAACAGCGAGTAGGGTGTCCTAGGAATCGATTACCTAACTTTGGTGGTTGGTAGTACATGCTTGATAAGCGATAAAACAAGCAACAAAATACCCATACCGCCGTGAAGGAGATACTCTATACTTTTTGTATAATATGTATGTACATGAAGTTGCATAGCACACATTGATAGGAGTAATTTTAAAACGCTAGCGATCGACTACTAAACTTCAGTGCTACTTAGTAATGTACGAGTGCTTGATGAAACGAGGATAAATATGATGTAAACATGTGACCTATATTCCATATTGAAGGAACAGATTGTATAAAATTTTTGAATTTCAATAATTTTTTCAAAAAAAGCATGAAGTAGGTGTAGGCCATAATGGTATGTTGTAATAACGTTTTTACTTAGTTCATTAAGTGTTACCACCTAGCCAAGTTTGGCAGTAGATCTCCAGGACACCATGTATTGAGATTAAAAATTTTTCAGCTATAAAAAATTTAAAGGCTTAGTTCAATTATTGTTTCCTAACACTGGATGATGTACACTATAGGTAGATCTATAAAAAACAATAATTTTATTCAACTGTTTCGTTTCACGTAAGTGTATAATTAGGCCAAAATCCTATAACATGGGTATATTTCGATCATATCATTCTTCAATTACACTTTTCTTCTGCTAAAGTAGGCTTGTACTTTTTTTCAAGACAAAAGTAAATATTGAATAAAATTTTTCCTTAATGACCTGATAAAAAAATAAATTAGAATTTAGAATTTCTTGCAACAAACTTGCCTCGATCCATGGAATCAAGATTAGGTATCACTGTTTCCTTAAATTCAGCAATAACTTTCAAAATTAATGATTGTTTCTCCTTATCTATAATTACGTGAATTAGATTTTCTACGACGTTGGGAGCGGAATGTAAAGCCCACATAAAATTTGGACGATGTAATCCCTGGGCATCGCAAAATGGCTGTAACAATGTTAAATACGTCGGTATTATATTACTGAAAAGCTACGTGTATGTGTATAGGTAATTGTAAATATTATACATCTCATATAAATATGCTTCAGGGACTGTGCTTTTTTGATTATTTTGACGAAAACACAGTTTTCGATGGATTAGTCCTAGTAAGTTATTTGGTGGCATGTTTTTATCGCCTAGACTAATTTCCTGAACGAAAAACACAAATCGCTGATTAAATAGTACCTACATTTCATATGAAGATAATCATTGCTTTTTGTAATTACCTTCAATTTAGTATGCATTTGACTTAACAAATGGCCCAGTGAAATGTCGACTCGTTGACTATATTTAAATCGCTCCAATATCTCTCCTTGTAGAAATGTTAGAAGTAAAAAAATATGTTTTCGTGCTGGAAGGAAAAACACAGAAATGAGTACAAGAATAATAAAATAGTAGGTAATAAATCAACTAGGTGCTTACAAAAAGTGAGAGAAAGTAATTTTTCGACACTATTCAAAATATCGTGTAACCCTTGGCAACACTTATCGATCAAAAGAACAAGAAATTATGCCGAAGTTTTGTAAAACATGGGTTGCAGTAAATATTCATAATTCAGTTCACCTTTTTCGAAACTCTACCAAAAACAACATTCAGACTCCCGATATTATCATTGAAAAAGTAACGAATTCTCATTAGACTGTATTCAAAGACTGAGAGTAATAAGTTAATTCAGTTTTTTAAGAATCTGCCAGAAACTGCCGTACGCCCCGTGCCCCCTCCCGTTTCGACGCTCGTGGATGCCTTCTTTCAAAAAGCTGAATTTTTAAAATTTGCCGAATGGCGAGAGAATGAAATCTAAATTTAGAATTCTCAGCGAATTTTACTTTCTTTGCGTATCTGAAAATATAATATATTTTTTATAATATGCGATCAGAAAGGCAAAGTTTAAAATCGTATTTTACGAGCAAAAAGTAGTGCTTATCATTGATGAATGATGTAACCTTAACGTAAAGTGATTTGCTATTAACTTAGAATTTTTATTTTTATGAAAAATTCACTGACCTGACTGGGGTTTGAACTTGCAATTTCTGTTTTACCAAGTGATTACCATACTAACATATGCTAGGAAAGCTATAGTTGCCAGTAAGTATAGGTACCTAGTCACCGGATATATTCGTTTATTTTGATCATTTTTTCTCTTTGAAATTGCTAACAATTTCAATTAGTAGTTATTAATGGTTCTGTTCCTATGATTTTGTAATATTATAAAAAATATCTTCCTCAACAAGGTTTGAAAGTGAGTATACATGACTCAAGAATTACTCACTCACTACGTTCATTTTGAAAACTTACCCTCTGTTTGGTACAACTACACCAACTTACATCAACCTACACCAGGGAGGCTATTCCACAAATATTTGGACATAACATTCTTACATTTGTAGAATAGCCCTACCGGTGTAAGTTAGTGTAGTTCTATCAAACAAAGCTCTTGTCTTCGCATCTAAACCCTCACTTTCAAACCTTGGTGTGTCAAATACTATTGACATGAAAAACCATCAAAAAAAAAAGTCCAATCATAGTAGGTAGTAAAATTTTCAAGGGAACTTTTTGCAAAATCGTGTAAGGAATATTATGATAAATTTTTTTTTTTTTTTGTAATAATCATTATCTTTTGTAAATACTCAACATATTTTATCAACAAAACCATTTTTTGATCAAATGGGAAAACAAATGATTCTCAGGAAGGAACTTTTGTTATTTGACTTCTAATACTTACAATCTAAGTTTTTTGCCAATTCTAATGATAACGTCTGTCCAAAGTCAATCCAACATCCCAAATATTTTCCATCCTTATTTAATACAGGACGTGGACAAGGAAAATTCTCTTTATCTGTAAATGGAAAAATACATTCAAAAAATACACTTAATATTTATTCTGAAAACTAGACTACTTTGTCCAAGTAGTCCTTCAAGTTTTCTCATTGTTCCATTTATTGGTTTCTTCTATTTATTCTTCTTTTGTGTAGCAGACTACTGGAAAGTAGAAATTCTTTGCAGTAAATTTTTGTGTTAGGTATCAAATCTTTCAAGAAACCCATCCACAGGCAATGAAAATACCATCAATTTTTTTTATGAGAAATACCACATCTCTCCCACCATCCTATGGCTTTTCAGTCAGCGGCAAAATACTGTAATTAGGTACCTATGTCTCTAAATGAAGTGAGAACAATCTTATGGGAATTTTTCGAAAATCTTTACTACTGAGTCACCAATGAACTTTAGACTTTGGAGATACATTTCAATATACAACGTAAAGGGTCATTCTTGATCTATCAATTCTCTTTCCATCAATTTAGTGGTACCACATGTCTGGAAAGTTCCAGGACTAAAAGAATATGACGGATCAAAACCTTTGGGAAAGAAAAAGTGCTGAAAAACCATAATGTTTGTTTCAACTCCGAGTTGATGAAGGGGCGGATTGATAGACCAGAATCAAATGATTCATTTCTTCGTACTTTTGAACCCACACTATACAATTCTAAAGGATTTTTGAAAATCTCTATATGTAAATAGTGTTTTAACATCATTTAGAGACATACCCAGCTACCATAGGTAGGTACATAAAAACTCTTACTAAGATGAAGTAATACGTTGATATATTCGTGGAAAAATTGTTCATTTTTCGAATCTCTCGCATTGATTATTTTCAACATATAACCAAGAGGACATAATTGTGCTTCATGAAATTCATTCTTTGTGATGAGCTGGAATTTAAACATTAATTAATTAATTATTCAATAAAATTAATAAAAATAAGTTTTTAAATTAAATATACATTATAAAAGCGGTCTATAAATTTTATTATGAAATATTAAATTATAACTCAATGTAAGTACATTTGTTTGCCCATAAATTCAGAACCGGTTGACAGATCGACATAAAATTTTCAGTGTTTATTTATGTTATTCCGAGGAATGTTTGAAGCTATTGTCGGAGTCTCTAGCCCCTCTGAGGCCAACGTAATTTAAAAGTTCTGGTTCACTAAGTACAACGTTAAGTGTTGTGGAGTCAGGTACCTGTACCCCTCCATAATTTTCATTTATTTTTACTTTTATTATTTCATTTTACCCTCAGTGATGTCGATGAGTTGTGAGTTCTTCCCCCAATTAATAAGTTTCAAACCCAGTGAGTATAGAATATCCCAAAAAGCAAATAATTCATTTTTACAATATTATTTTGTTCATTTCAGTAACAGTAAAATACAAGTGGAGTGAAACTGATCAAGAACATCCTTTAATTCTATTAAGTAAATAGATGAAGGAGATATGAGAATACATTTTATTTTTCCTTATTATCAGTTACCTACTATTATTTTCTTTCCTTTAAAAGTTATCTCCCTTCATTCCTCTCAATCAGTTCTTCTTTTCTTCTCCTCTTTTATTCAACCATATATTCCACTTTTATTTCTCTCTTATCTCTTGACACTTCCTGATAAAAATTAAATTCCTACACTCACTTCTTTTCCTTTCAATATCGATCTTTTATCAATTCAATAGTATTATCAACTTTGGGTTTTTACTTTTCTTTTATTACCATCACTTAAGGAAGTTCCACACTCATGACCTGAAGCTTCTTTTTTGTTCTATCGATAGGAAACTTTTATTTATCCTTATCTTTGGTTCTTTCTTTTATTAATTTTTATCTCTTTCTATGTTCCTTTGTATTTCAGCAATTTGGGGGAATTCAAAAAACCTTTTATGTGTTCTTATAACGATGTATTTCTACTCCTTAACATTCATATTCATATATTGTCATATCAGGCAATTGTCATTCACCCTCACAACTACACAATGATGGAACACACGCCACCTTGGAATGTTATTGCATCATGCAATATAACTCTCTCACTCGCACATTCATGTTCACACATGTCATAACCTTTACTTGACTGCTGAATATCCTGACACTTTACAATTAAAAGAAAGAAGGTATGAACCACCTAAAACAATACCTATATTTTCTGGAATCTCCTCAAATCTACTAGACAATCTGTCTAGACCAAACCACATAATTAGTGAGAGAATAATCAATCATCTCATTGGTTAATCATAACATCATTCACCTCTCACCATTATTTTGTATTCATCCTCTCATGAATCCGTCGTTAATATAATTATAATACATGAACTGTAATCTTAACTTCATGAAGAACTTTTGAACAGTTGTCTTCTTTAATAATCATCTCCAGTAACTATTTCAGTTACGCAGTCTCTTATAACCATTAACTGTTAAGGGGCTCAATAGGCAAGTCCACAACTGTTAGTATAATCTGTACTTTATTACATTAGAATCTGTTATTGAAATCATTAAATGTTAATTTGAACTTAGTCTAATTGTTTCAAATTTATCAATCATTATAGGCTAAGTTGCCATCACAGCTCTGTCTATTTTATTTTTTATCTTTTCTTTTATTGAAGTTGGTTACTTCATTTTTCAATTTTAACCACATTTTTCAGTTCTATCCTATACGTTGACAGAAGCACATCTATTAGTTCTTGTTTTTTCAGAGTTCAATTAGTAAAATCAAAATGTTGTAAAATTTTCTCAAAGTATTTTTAAACAATAAAAAAAGTTTGTTTTTTACTAACTATATTTACCAAAAATGGAAAAACTAAATTTGTTGAGTTTTTTTTTAATTATTTCCATTGAAATGAAATATTTCTAAAAATTTAATTAAAAACAATTTTCATTGGTTTTCTGAATTCTGTCAAGTTGCTGAACCATGTTGTTATCCAACTGCTGTTTCAAATAAAAGATGTTTCTTCAGAAAACCTGAGTTCTTTATTCCTGCTAATCCTATAAGTACAATGTCTTCAATTTTATTTTTGATGGTTAATTTGGAGATTATGTTTAGTGGCTAGAATCAGAATAGGGGTGATGTGGGGGAAGTTGTAATGGAGTTATTGGTGATTTTCAGTGATATGATGTGATTTGAGTCCACTTCTTTTTACTTTTTTTTGTCTTTTGATGTCATGTGATAGTGGTTCTTAATTTCTCAAGGAAATGTGGCTGTCTCATTTTTAAATTTAGACTTCACTCCCTGATTCTGTAATTAAGTTCCACACATCTTTAAATTTTATTTGTAATGGCGAACATGTTTTTGACTTATCACCAGGTGCCTTATCTGTAGGTCTTTAAAACGTTAGATGCCACAATAAGTATCTATAGTGTTTGTGCAGCGAAAACTGTCCAGCAACTATGGCTCTATAAAAGCCCAAGTTGTTGGCCATGACCATTGTTGAATACATTTTTCAAAAAGAAAAAATGAAACATTATATTTCACTTACTGGAGGTGATAAATGAAAATTCAAATCATCGTAGCCATCTAAACGCTTTATGTTTGTAGCCACTAAACCGTATTCGTCTTCTGCAATTTTTTTGGCCTCATCTTCAACCAAATTTGCCGTAATGTTTTCTTCTTCCGAGCCATGTTTGTTCTTAATTTCCATATTCTTTTCTCCTATTCAGAAATGAAATAATACAATAATCATTTGCACTTAATCCAAAAACCAAAAAACAAAAAACCACCAACCAAGAAAATGTACTCGCATGTAAAGTTGTGTACGTAATACCAGGAATAAAAATTTATCTCATCGTTGTTGTTACTATCAGTGGGAGAGAATAATTCTCTAATTAGGTATGGCACACATGTTTACCAAATGACTATCATAGACAATGACGAGTATTATAAAAAAAAAAAGAACATTTGTAAATCTCTATACGAGTATTATATTATTATGACGTACTCAGGCTTAGGTAGGCGAGAGAAGAAAATAATTATGTTTCACATTTAGACAGCAGTATACTAAGTGCATAGTCTAGGAAATAAAGAAATCTGACATAATAAGCTGATAATAAACGTTTTCGCGTGACTAAAAATATCAGTTTTTGTTTTAAAGTTAGGAGAGTTAATAATTTCAACTAGGTAGGTGTACCTATATGTATTAGTTCGCTATTATTAGCTTCGGTACTGTATTTTACTAGCTTAGAATGTTCAGTAGCGTATATCTTCATTAAAAATAATGGGTATGTGAGCCATATTTTCCTAAAGGTTACATTCATAATTTGGGACTTTGTTTTAGTTGTAGGGGGGGATTTTGAGTTCAAATTACCTTCAGAGACTCCCTAAATTTCCATTCACCTTTAAACCTATAACTTCATAAATAATAATTTACACAAAATACGGTCAAAATGTAGGTTTAATGGACTGGCGTCATTAAACTAGAACAAAAATATCAACCTAAATTTGGAAGTCATCTCAACAAATTTGTAAAAGCATCAATGAATTTTTTTTTTCTTAAAAACTCTTCTAGAAATCTTGAGTTATCTATGTAATTGGTTTATAAGCAACGAGACGTTTAAGAAAATTTGACTAAATTTTTTAACTTTAATCATGTTACTTTATTGTCCGACAAACTATTTTATCATATTTAATTCTTGTCCGAAACCAACTGTTTAAAAAAAATTTTTTTTCTTCTCCTGTTTGTTGCTGTCAATAATTTTCTTCTATCCCAAATTTAAAGTAGCAAAGCCTGCAATTTGGAAAACCAGAAAATATTCGAGAACACTACATATCACTACCAGACAATAAAAGAATGATGTATTTGAATCCTATCAGTCTGAAGAGAACCGAGAAACCCAGAAGGTAAGCAGTACTTTACTTTTCCTTATCTTCCTTTACTCTTTTCATTTTATTCTGTACTAGCTGTTAAACTCGGCCTTACTCGGGTAGCAGTGTACAAATTTTCAGGATTCCTGATTTGTAAAGTTTATGCAACTATTTTGATATACTTCTTGTTTCATTTTCAAGACACCTAATATCTGAAGGTTATGTAACTGCTTTGACATAATTTTTGTTTTTGCCTTATTGCTCCCCCCCCTTGAAAATCCGCCACTACAAAACTCTCTCATTATCAATGGGAGACCAAGGTCTATATACTACCATAACTCTGAGTGCTGGAGAGTGGGTGGTTTTGGAGAAAAGTGAGCACGCACAAACAGATACTCTACTTATATATATATATATATATATATATTGATTGATTAATTGTTTGATTGTTTGATTGATTATTTCATTTGTCTTTCCTATTTTTTATGTGTTAGCAATAAACTCAATTTTATTTTCTATGGTCTTCTATTTTTATTTTGTAAGGAGACGATCTTTTTGTTATGTCAATCGACTTCCCATTTGGCCAACATCTTCACTTCAAAAGTAATGCTGGCACAGTTAACATGTCTTCTACTTCACTTCAAAAGTAAAGTTGAAACAATTAACATGTCTCCTGCTCTTACTGTCTTGTCAGATGCATGGTGAAGTGTTTTGGTAAGACTTCTTTATGACGACAATTATTCTTTTACATGGGTAGTCCATTTGGTTTTTTGAACTTTATTGAACTCGTAACATTAATTAAAGTTCTGTACTACATATTTATTTTTGATTGTTTCCAAAGTGAATTTTAAAGTTGTCAACATGTTAAAGTTTCCAAAGGTTCATAGTAAGAATTTGTAAAAATCTAGTAAAATAGCAACCGATGTGCAAAGTCCCGAGAGACTTTTACTCTTTTTAGAGGAATTTATTTTTCTTTTTTTTTAATCTGACTAATGCTCTAACTGCTGTGGTTACTAATTTTGATACAGCTCCACTCTACCACAACTGAGAAGATTATGTGTAGACACAGAGAGTATGAACATTAATATCATTCTGCAAGATAATTGTTATCAAAACTATGACAATATTCTTAATTCAGAAGGTTTAGTATGATTATGTTTGCTGGTCTTTTCTGGCCATTGACAAAATATATATCTGATTTATGATTCGTGTAATCAAAGTGTGTAGTAGAATAGTCTGATCGTACAATAGGTCTATTTTTCCAACAAAAAGGAAGTTTAGTATCAGTTTTTATTGATGTAGAAGGTAGTAACATTTATATTATTTTATTTCGTATGTAACGTCAAATTGTGTCCTTTTTCACTTCCTCTATTTCATTACCTCCTTTGAGTCCATTGCAGTTTTATAAGTCTTCTTAAAGTAATACACTTGCCACTTTACGTAATTTCAATGTGTTTTCTTTTACTATAATTATGCTCTTGTGTTCCTATGTTCTGTCCTTGGTAGCTGACATGTTAAACCCCGGGGGAAGACAGTTCCCATTTCACTTGGTTAAATTGTGTTGCATTATTACTTTTTATCATCTCTTTGTTTTAGTTGGTTTATTTTCTTTTTGACCCTATTTAGCAAAATTAATCTTTTGGATCATATGACGTCAAACGTTACCATTTTTGGAAATGTTGCAAATAAGGAAATTGCGCCCTGATCATTGCATTTGCTCCTCCTATTATATATATAAGAGAAAATTGTGTAAAAATTTTTTTAAATAAACATTTGAATTTAGCCTTGCCCCTAACAAATATTTTTGCCCTTCCTAAAATAATGACCTGGCTACAGGCCCGGACCGACGCACAGTTCTACTTTAATGAAATTCATCATTTTCAGTATTAAGAACTTATCCAGTAATACAGAATGGAGAAATACATTTTTATTTCAAGTAAAACCAACACAGAACAATGCCAGAAAAAATGGCAACATTGATGAGAAACTACACCGTAAAAATACCACTATTAGGTGAGTATTACAAACCGCGCCACATTCTCACTTTTTTTGTTGACTTCAAAATGATGCACCCTCCACACCTATTCATGCTATTTCTCTATTCACCGGAAATCTAGAAAAAGGTCGTACACCCAGTGTAATAGTAATAATATAATGTAACCCATTTTTACATGTATGTATGCAGGTATTTTCACTTGTATGTGTGCATTTTTGTAATTCACGTATCACAGTCCAGAAGCACACACTATACTTAATGCAAAGGAAAAAAGAAAAAATATTCGAATTTGACTATATTTTTTGGAAAGGAAAATGAGTGAGCTACACACTCAGAGAAATGGCCACTGCTAATGTTGTGATTTGTAATCATGGCTTAAAGAATACTGGACTGAGACATTTTTGGAAAAATCATCTGCATCAGTGGCACTGATGAGCAGAGTTAAATTCATGCATTTTTTCGCCAAGAAAAATGGAATTTCTATCGCTTCGTAGCGCATAAATGCATTTTTTTCATACTTTTAGTCTACATATTTGGATGATGCACCTCCTCTGTTTAAGTGAATAATTTTTGAATCACCTGAGATTCTGATGAGCAGCAATTATCCTCTCAACAGATTCATCTAGCTTACTTGTATTCTGGTTATTCGCAGGAAATATCAAGAAGTATGTATCTAATCATAACAGTACTTAGCTCAAACAAAGTTTATTAGAGATAAGTAAAAGTATTCAAAAGCAGTGAAAATTCAAAACCAAAATACGAAAAATCATTCCAATGTCTTAAATTTTTCATTTTGAAAAAAAAATTTTCAGGTAATTAAACTCTCAAAAAGATTAAAAAAATACTGTTTTTTTAAGATACTTATCTCAAAAACTATCTCATCGATTCTAAAACAAATTGAATGGAACCACAATGAAATCACCAATTTCTACCTTCTATCATTTAAGATAAATTTAGGTTAAAAAAAAATTTTTAAAAGATAAGCTTTTATTTATTTATTTATTTTTTTGGCTTTAGCTTCATGCGAAATAAATGTTATTTCGTTGTGGGAGGTTGGCTGCAGTATTGGTATATTTTAAAACCGCAGTAAAAAGTAGAATAAAAGATTATAACAAAGTTAATCAAAATCGGTGCCCCGTGTTAGATAAGTTATATGCTGAAAATTTATGTTTATATTGAGGGTAATTTTTCATGGATCTTCCACTCCCTAATTTTCTGCTTTTTCTCATAAATCAAGCTACTTTATTGGCCAGCACCATTTTATTCAGTTTCCCAATTAAAACGAGCGAAGGGTTAATGGTAAAATTTTTCTCGCATACTCCAGCACTTTGATTCGATTCAATGACAAACTTAGCGAAAAGCATCCTAATATCATTTGCCCAAATCTCTCCAATAATGTGTTTCCGCAATACCGCGCGTTACTGTAGGCTAAATCGAAATTTTACTTAATCTTCTTAACGACTGTTAACATTAGTCAGCAGATAATAAACAAGTTTTAAAAATAATGAAAAAAAAAAAAAAAAAAAAAAAAAGGTGGAAAAGGAAAATATACTTTAACAGATTTATCTACCAAAATCGCACCGTGACTGTGCTCAAAATGGTACTTAATAATGGAACGAAGGCAACACAACCCACATTCACGAATTCGAATTCGTCAACGGTGGTACAGCCTACACGAAAATTGAGCAAATGCTTTCAGATGGTAGGTACCTACTAGCGTGTAAAATCAATAATGCTCAAATGGAAATGAAAAAAGAAGAAATAAAGGACGTATCCAAATGCACAGTCATAGAAATGCACGAGACAGGAGCAATAACTGTGAAATTCACCATTCATGATACGTGTGCAAATAATAAAATGCATAGCTTTTTCAATCTTATATCGTCGTCTAAGCTTTTTTTTTTTTTTTTTACTTCATCTTTACACATTTTATTTATACTTACTTTGGTGTTGGAGTAAAGTTTGAAAAAGAATAAAATAGGTACCTCCTACCTATGCAGAAAGAGTAGAAAAAAAAACAACAAAAACAACGTACTTTCCAAATGAGAAAACGCAAAAACTGAACGAAAATCTTCGAAAAGGCACAAAATTCACTTCGATGAGCACATAGTAGGTAGGTACGCCTGTAGCCTCTAAATGGAATGGTAAATCACGATCGAATGTAATGCACGATCTTAACCCTCACCAATTATAAACTGAGAATTGTGCTGACTACTGAACGTCTGTGTACAGTCTGAACGACCGACCACGTGACCAAGTGGCCACGTTCTTACGCTATGATCGTCTTCCTTCTTCCCCCTCTTTCTCCACATCTGTATCGCCCCTTCCATAAATGCTTATAACCGGTTTCGAACAGATGTGCTGACAAAAGATGATATGTTATTTTATTATTGTAAGTGTACACGAATTACCACGATAATTATATTTGTAATTTAAAAACTTTACAAACGTATGTACCACAAAGCACAGTGAAACAGCTGGCACTCCCCACTCTCTGCAATAAAACTCCTTATCATAATTTTCTGCGTGAATATTGAAAGTATGCCATGAAAATGATGAATGGTTGGCATGGTTACCACGTTAAGTGGGTATTAAATGCAACAGAAAAACACAATTCTAGCTGAAAACTTCGATAATTGCAGCAAAAAGTGAAATTTATACTTACCACAATGTCAATTATGGCACCAAGAAAATTTATTGATCGCCAAATATATTGACCCCACCGAAATTGGAAAGCCAAAATAATCGCATCGTCCAAAAATACTTAATTGAAACAAATATTAGCGAGATAAAATGGTATAAAAGCATTTTTCTTACGGCTAATTTTACTTTAATTTTAAGAGCCGATTGATTTTTGATGAAGAAAAATTAATCTTAGACGGATAGGGGTTAGCCTAGGGTTTCAGCAAAAATTTTTTTCCCACAAATATTTGTCAAGTATTGATTAAAATATATTCACATTAGTTATATATATATTATCTTTTTCAGAGTTCCGGTCCTTTATAACAATTAATTTCTTCGTCTAAACAGTTCATGCAGACTAAGATCGCAATTCACAACATTAGACAGGAACGACTGTAGCAATAACCGAAACAATATGGTGAATCAAAACCTATCAACGTCATGTTAGCGTGGAACGGAATAGGAAGTAAAGAAAAAAGTGACGAACGAATATGCACAGACATTTTTCGAGTCAAATGTTTTTGTCGCATAAATAAGTTGTCATCGAAAGTGAATGCCAGTTGCTCTGTTCTTGCTGGCAGAAAAGTGTGGAACTAGGTTAAGCTCGGGGTTTCATCAAATTCTGTTACGAGAACGGGAACTCAGTTCAATCCTACTGTTTTAGAACAGTTTCTTCAGAGAGCAAGTTTCACACTTTTTTTCCAAAAGTTATAGAGATAATATCAGGGATTTTCCGAGCCGGATACGCGGATACCCTCGGAGTATGTAGTCTCAATAAATTCCTCAAGTGTGCGAATACCCTCAAGGAATGTTAAAAACAGTTCAAAATAATAGATTTAAAAAATATACTATACTTATATAATTTTTAGGCAGATAGCTGATTTCGAGTAGGTACCTAATTTTTAAATTAATATGTAGGAATTACCTATGTATAATTAACCCGTCAATAACAATATAAAACAGTACAAAAAAAAAGACGTGTATTAAAAACCAGAAATTGAGAAACCCTTACATATTTTCATTTTGTTTCCGTTAGTTGAATTTCTGAAATTTACCAACATATTAGTTATTTTTAGTTTCCATTTCCATAATTTTGGTTTCCGTTTCCATTAGGTTTCCTGATGGTATCAAAATATATGGTTTTTTTTTATGCTTATTCCAGCATATAACTTCTCAACTTGGACATTGATTTTGATGAACTTTTTTTTAAATGATAGAATTCATATAATTTTAAAATAAAATATTAGATTGTGATTCTAAAAATTTAATTATAAACAATTTTGTTTTTATTATTAATTTTTTTTTACTTTTTTTTATATTTTTAATTTAAAGTTTTTTTTTATGTTTTTATTTTTAATTATTTTTATTTAAAGTTTTTATTTTTTGTTGATATATATAGTACGATCCCATGGTGGTCCCACTTGACCGAATTTTTTTTGAAATCGATGAGACAGTTTTTAAGTTATCCAACCTATATACAAACAAGAAACTGTTATTTTTAAAGTAACATTGTCGCTAATGGAAAAATCTTACCAACTTCACAAAAAAAAAACCTCTAAAAAAAACTCTAAAAAGAAAAAAATAATTATTTTAAAATTTCTCTAAGTAGTATAAGATCTCTTAAAATTTAAAAAAAAAAAACGCTAAAAAAAGAAAAAGATTTTTTCAAAATTTCTCCGGAAAGATCTAAATCTATGGACTGGAATTATTGAAGTGGGCGCTAATTAAAAATTTTGGCATAAAAGTCGACAGAATTGACGTAGGTGTAAAACCTACACGGTAAAGAAAAAGACCGCTGACTTCAATAATTCCAGCCCCTAGATTTAGATCTTAACGGAAAAATTTTGAAAGGATTATTATTCTCCTTTTAGAGCATTTCGTATTGTTTCTTTTTTGTTTGAAATCGGTTCTATTTTTTTTTTTTCAAACTTTTATTCCTCGTCGCTTTACTTGAAATATTTTCAAGTTTTGAGACGGTGATTACTTATTGATTTAAAATAATTAATTAAGGTACGTAGCAGGCAGAATGTAGTTACAACATAGGTTGGGTACCTATCTATTATGATTGTAAAAATAACGAATTATTTACCTAAACTATGTTTATTTTCCTTTTGACCAAAATTCTGCAATAATTTTTCAACAATCAAATAAACGATTGAATTTTAAATTGTATACATTACTATACCGATCGAATTTAACATCCGACTGTCTTCATCGGTCTGATCGAAGTAAAAAAATAAATAAAATAAAATAAAAACTTTTATTTCATCATTATTCTTCAAGAGTAGGTAAGTATGTCTATGTAAGATAGTATTCGTAAACAAAAATTTTCAACAAAGCTGAAACAGGTACTTAATTTATTTTATCTTCACTATACCACTTCGAAAATATGAATTTTTAATAACAGTGACTTAAGTTGATTTTATTAGAATAATTTATGGGATTGTATGGTACTTGAAGATGTGACAAATTATATCTACGTAAATTTTTTCATTTCATAAATTATACTCTCATTTCTCGAGAACGTAATTTTAAATTAATTTAAAATTCATTAATGAATGCTTCCGTTGCGATAATGGTATAATTATATGAATTTAATTTTTCTTTATAAGTGAACAGAGATTCTCAATGAAACGAATGGAATGAAAAATTTTTAACCAGTTAACGCCACAAAAAATTGCAATAGATTACTCGAGTTGTTCTTCTATTTGACATACGTGCACTTCCTTCAAGAACTTTTGTACGCAAAATTACAAATAAATTACTCGGGAATAATATTAAAATCAACTGATTAATTAATTAAAATTCCTTATTATCAACATTCGTATGGTGGACCTTAACTTTGTTCGATAGGAGACTTTCATCAAAAATAATTAAAACACAAATTATTACACATAAAATATAATAATTCAAGTTCCATACAATACAAGATAAGTACCTACCTACTATAGTTTCGTGAAAACAAACAATAAGTTGGAAATATTTAGTTATCAGATGGATTTTGTATTAAGAAAATGGTTTCAACTTCTGTTTTCATTTTATTTTTTCAGCCAGTGAATATTTTTTATTAGCTAAAAAATTTACCATCTTGAAAAGTTATTGCGTCAGATTTGTTGTGGGGATATGATAACACATCAGCCATGCAATTGTTTTTGCTAGCAATACGTTTAATTTTAAAACATATTTGTTTAGTTTTGAGATTAATCTAATTAGTCTTAGCGTTAAATTTATAATAGTACCTATTGTAGTGGCAGAGACACTACAGTTGTTTGGCACTTATATTTAATGTGTGTTTAACGTCCAAGGGACATGAAAATATACGTCGTCACACACCTATCTCGCTCACTAGATCTGTAACGACTACAGCAACCTCCTTAGCCCAGTCACTCGCCTACCTAAATTTCTTCAGTAGGCGAGTTCCCTTTACGTACGTCAGGCGCGCAGGAGATCGTGGATGTTCCCACCCATGATACTGGGGGCGGTGTCCATTGTGAATCCTCGGGGATTCACTCGTCCCTACAAGATCTGTAAAAAAAGAGATTAGTTGGCATACACACACAAGTACACAAATGATATTTATTTACAAGAAATATATACATATATGGTACAAATTACTACCGATTATAATCTGGGCCACAAATCTAAAATAAGTATAATAAAACGAAGTTTATTTCCTCTGAAGTTGAGATCCACATGAGGGTCCCATCGTCTGACTTGTGGTCCAACAAAATTGCCAGACAATTCATTGGAAGGGCAGTCAGGTGTCAACGCTATAAAGGAGTGAATCTGTAAGGAAGAAAAGTCAGAATTAGCAATTTTTTAAATGAATTTGTGACACTGACAAGGTTATCACAAGTTACGTGTGTGTGGATCGCAATCCGCTATCACCTCTACCCGCTGATCTGAATAGGTAGCTGGATGGTAGAGTAAGTATTTGGCAAGGTTGACTTGTCATGACTTCAAAGATAGCACAACTCCAGTGGTGCCACCGGCCGCGGAGTTGTAGGTAGTGCGTGCATGTATGCCTGCTTTTACAGATCTTAATCGGATAGATTCTAATCCAACGATGGATTAGAGTCCTCACCATCAGTACTTATCTCCAGTGAAGCTAAGAACTTAATAGGCCTACTCACTATTTTATGTGAGGGTAGCCTAACATCTGCATGACGTACTAGGCCATCGCAAGATGTCATCAGGTTGACTACAGTGGCTAACTTGTAGACTCCTGGTTTTGTTATTATGTCCAACACGTGGACAATGTCTCCAACTTTTGGTTTGAAGCTAACCGTTTGGTAAGCGTTGCTTACCCCTTTGGGGATTCTATCCCACAAGTACGTGAGATAGAGTCCCTTCCACACAGCCCAGAGCTTACTAAGGTTGTCCTCATCAGTGTTCCTGAGGCCCTGAAGGTTTCTGGACGTTATGGTGGTTTTGTCAAAAGGTTTGTCTAGGTCAAGGGTAAAATTTCTGAACTTTGCATGCAGGAAGTGTGCAGGCGTCAAAGTAGCTTGCTCACATTCATCGACTGCAGGACAGAGTGGTCTCTCATTCATCATCACTTGTATATTTTTAAGCGCTGCTTGAAAATTGAAGCGATGGTGAGAGTGGGGGCCCATGACCTTTTCAAAAGCCTCTTTGAAGATTCCAATGAGTCTTTCGTATGACGCACCATACCAAGGATCCTTAGGTGGAGTGAAGTGCCAAGTTATGACTTTTTGCATAAGCTTGTCACTTATAGAGCTGTCTGATGTGATTGCTTCCCAGAACTGGGGTAAGTTGGTTGCAACTAACCTAAACTGTGCAGCATTGTCAGACAGGATTGATTTTGGCATTCCATGATCTGCAAAGAACGTCTGGAACGCCATCCACACTTCTTGTGTGGTTAAAGACGAGATAGAGAGAAAGTACACTGCTCTTGTGGATAGACAGGTAAAGATCAGAATCCATGTTTTATATGGAGGTGATGTTGGAGTTGCCAAAGCCTGTTTCTTTTTTGGTAGATATTCATTGAAGACTGAATATGGACCAAATACATCAACACCTGTATAGGTGAAAAGATGTGTGAATGGTACCAATCTGAAATCAGGGATATCAGAATGGGTTGGCTGCGTAAAAGGCTGCTTATTGAGCTTTTTACACACTAAGCAAGAGGATTTTAATACTTTAGGAAGTATCCTCATTGCTTTTGGTACGAAGTATGTCCTACGGAAGGCTGCCAGTGTAAACTTAATGCCTATATGACTGTTGGGTGTATGAACATTCAACAGTATTAACTTGGTGAGTTGAGATTTTGGATGTAACAACACCGGAGACAGAATGTCTTCGGTAAACGGTGTTACAGGCAAATAATTTCTCAGCCTCAGGAGTCCTGATTTGTTAAGGGTGATATGAAACTTCTCGTATGCCACATATTCCGGTTAATTATGGGACAGAAGAGTATTACGTAGGCCAGAAAAATATTTTTTCTGGTCTGCATAGATGAAGCAAAGTAATGCAAACTGATAATTGTTGGGCAGTATTGCCCAGGGAGAAACCGACCTACAACGAGTGAGTCGCTTTCTCGAGAATCTTCGAAGAGCTGTTAAGCAATTGTAAAAGATTCTCTTAAGACTGATGAGAGTGTTAAATTTGTCTATATTGATGCTGAATGGTGTATTCAACGGTTCGTGTATAAAGCTCTCGTAAGGTGAATTTGCCAGTGGGTCTATTCGACTTTTGTGGGATAGATCCAGTGGTTGTTGTGAGCTCGCTTGTTTGTGAGGTTGTGGTAGATCAGAGTCAGATTGATTCTGGTCTACAGCCTGTTGGTCAACGTGTGTGGCAAACAGTTTGACTTCACAAACATGGTTTACAGAGTTCATAACAAACTTTGGTATAGCTACCTTACGAGATTTCAACTGTCTGTTTAATTTGGCATTCTTGTGATTGTCAAATATAGGGTCAGTTAAAGTTGCTATAATTTCAGACAGTTTGTCAGAAATTTTGAGAGACTTCCTTAAGGTTGAGAATACAGGTATAGTGTTCCCATCCTCTGATAGGTCTGGTAGAGACTGAATTACATGTAAGTCAGTCTGTGGCCATGAGTCTGGGTGATCAGATAACCAGGTTGGTCCTGACCACCACGTGGTACTGAATAAATCATTTACCATTGCCCCTTGTGATCCAACATCCGCTGGATTTTTGGTCGTCGGAATATAGCGAAATTGCAAGTTAGGAACGCTTTTTATTTCAGTAACCCTATTCAAGACAAATAGTGTTAACACTCTGCGCTCTAACAACCATGTTAGAACGCATTTACTATCTGACCATAAGTAGGTCGGACAGTTTTCTAACTTTAGGGGTTTCCTAATGTTTTAGAATTCCTCTAGCTACAATCAATGCCGCTAACAACTCCAACTTGGGAATTGTTACCATTTTCATTGGTGCTATTCTTGATTTCCCTATGACAAATCTGGTTATTGTTTTGTTGCTTTCTGTGTTGTGGAAGCATAAATATGCTACCATAGCAAAGGCTACCTGGGATGCATCCACAAACACATGCAGATGTGCCCCATTTGGGTTGTATGTACCTGAGTATATCTGGCGAGGAAGGCAATAAGTTGGACACTAGGACAAATCCTGTATTAGCTCTGTCGCTATCGGCTGCAGTGACAGAGGTAAGGATTCATCCCACTTGTAGTTTTCATTCCAAAGCCTTTTAATAAAAGCTCGTGAAGGAATGAAAGCTAGAGCAAACCAACCGTGTGGGTCAAAAAATTGTGAGATTGTTCGAAGAAACAGTCTCTTTGACCAGACGGGTTCTTGGTCTTTAGATTTGGTCAGACTCAGATAAAGTATATCTTTGTCCATGTCCCAAGAAAGTCCAAGAACCTTAACAATCGGCTTTGTCAATGCGTGGTCGGGGGCAAAGTCATCGTGTAATGGGGTGCAATTTGTGCCCCATTGTGACAACTCCATTGATATGTCCCCGATCAACTTGTTAGCCTGATCGTGTAAATCCTTAGCTTCATTATATGTGGGCAACGACGTTACTAAGTTGTCCACATATATATTGTCGGTGTGTTTTTTGTAAAATTCCGGATTTGCCTGTTGGAAGTGATGCGACAGAACGGCCGCCAACAAAAATGGCGCTGTCACAATTCCAAAAGGAACACGTTGGAATCGGAAAATTACTAAGTTTTCCCTAGTTAACGGTTTCTGTGAATTCAGGACCCACAAAAACATTGTTACATCCCAATCAAGGGGGTGTAACCCTATTTGATGGAAAGCTTTTTTGATGTCGGCTATTATGGCATATTTATCCTTATGGAAAGACAAAAGTATCTGGAGCAAATCTGGCAGGAGATTTGCCCCTTTGAACATGCAGTCATTGATTGAATGCTTTGATTGTTTTGTCTTTGCTGACCCGTCAAATACTACCCTGAGTGGTGTGCTTTTCATTAGGTCCAAGATCCCCTTTATGCGGCAGGTAGTGGACAATATCTGGCTTGGATTTTGGATCTACTTTCTCTATCATTTCCAACTCTACGAGTAAGTTGAAATATTCGTCGTAACATTGGTAGAACTCAGGTAACTTTTGTAACTTTGGGAGCTGATGCTCAAGTCTTTTGAATGACAGGTTAAAATTATCCGCCAATGGTGGTGGATAGTTTTTATACAACCATCTGATTTGGTAACGATTGTTTACCAATTCGACATTCTTATAAAAGAGTTGAAGAGCATCAGCTTCCGCTTGAGCTTCTACCAAATTGTGAGATTCGATACCAATGGCGTCCAACCTCCATAAATTCTCAACCTCTTGTGGGATGGTTAAGAAGATAGGTGTGAAGATATCATCCACTTGTTTTTGATTTTGGATGATACCTCCCAACATATATCCGAACTCTGTCTTTATCAAAGTTAGAGTCGGAGAGATATGTTGTACATTTGTCACAAACGACCACATGTAATCATTGCCTAACAATATGTCAACCGTATGCTCATCGTCTATCTTGGAGAACTCAATTCCAGAGTATTCTGGGAAACTTTTATGAAATTCTGACAAATCGGGTTGTTTCACATTCTGCGTGATACTATTAATAGTTTTCGCAGTAATCGGAACCTTTAACCCACTCGGTGTCAGAATTTCGAAGTTTACTAGACATGATTTAAAGACGTTGGACGTCTGATTTTGTACACCTTTAAGTCTTATAATTTCTGTTTCATACCATTTTAATTTTAAGGATATGAAAGCATAAGACTTAGTAATGAAGGTGTCTACACTGCTACAATCAAAAAACCCTCGTAATTTGACTGCCCTCTGCAAGTGTGGTGATTGAGCATACGCCTGAAAAACAAGAAAAGTTGAACTCTTCTTGGTGCGAATAAATGATGAAAAGTACTCACTACTCATCGGTAAGCACTCCTTCTGGGCCACACGGAGTTGCACCGTTCCAATGGCCCGCGCAATTTTAGTTTCATCAACAGTTGGTTTTGAAACTTTAGTAAAATCAACTCGGTGCTTACTGTGTGCTTCCTTCCACTGCCTCAGTGTTGTGAACCAGTTGTCCCCGTGCTCTTGTTGAATGGGGTACGAAGCGTTTGGACACAGGCAGCTATTATGGGTGGTGGCGTGGCAGTTAAACCACCGGCAGCAGAGGGCAATTTTCTGCTGACATTCCTGCGTCGCATGGTAAGTTACACAACGAGTGCACAACTTACGGACGTTGAATTCCCTTTGCCGCTGTTCCAACGTGTTGTAACATGGATCGTGGCAGAGGAAAGAGGGGTGTCGGTTGGTGCAGAAAAGGCATGCCTTCTGCTCCAAGTGAGCCAGGTTCAAGATGCTCTTTGGAGTGTCTTGAGCCGCTTGGTTCAACGTTTCTTGTTCTCGGCATTCTGAAACAGAAGAGGGTTAGGGAGACTTAGGTGAGTTTCCCAAATCGCTAAGGTTCTGCCTAATTGATTTCTTGGGATTGGATTTATCCTTTCCCTTTTGTTGATCGTTACCTTTCTGGAAGGTTGCGGCCAAAAATTCTGAATTGCCTTTAGGCTTTTTCTTTTTGAATGAACCTGTGTTTCTATTAGGGTCTTTGTTGGAGGGACATTGCTTATTGAACATCTCTTCAATCTTTATAAATTCCCTAATGCCGAGAACAAATGTGAAACATGTCGTTCCTTACTTTTTAGATGATTCCTATAAGACCTAGGTGGAAATTTTTTTACTGTAGCGTTGAACAGTTGTTCCTCTTCTACAACAGGTGATACCAGCCAATAACGATCTACGAGGACTGTCAATCCATCCATAGTGTCTTGAATGGACTGTAGTATGTTGTTAGTATGAGAGAAGTCAGTTATCTTATATCAGATTTCTGCTCTGACCTCACTTGGATCCCCGTATCTATCATGCAAGAATTGGAGACGTTGTTTATAACCTACATCGTCAGGTGCAAAGTGCGAAAATTTTTCGACAATGTCTTTCGGCATTGCTTGTTGCAATAACTTTATTTTCTTAGGAATCGCAATATCTGTTCGCAAATTCACATACATTTTAAAGTCTCTAATAAAACCTGGGTAGTTCAGAATCATGCCGTCCCATTTGTCGATGAAGTATTTGGGAGGTTTCAGATTCAGAGCTGGTTTTTCCGTGCACATTTAGATGTCCAATTCCCAACAACGGGGAATTGGGTCCACTTCTCTTGTATGATTTGGTATGTTAGCCATGTTACTAGTAACAGGTCGGGGAACCAATTTGGTTACTGAGTCGAATAGTTTTTCTAGATTCAAATGTCTGACTGGGGCGTTCAATTCTAAATCATTCGAGTCAGTTTGAACAGAGCTTTCAGAGGTAGGGTAGGGGGAACCAACGCACACACGTTTCTGTGTTGGTTCCACTGACCCACTCTGATTGGTATTCAATCAACTTCGATTATGGGAATCGTTTGAATCGGTACGTAAAGATTGATTATTACCTTGCTGGATGGCAGGGTGGACAAATTCATCGCGGAATTGGTCCTTGCCCATCCCGTATACTTCTTGGACATGCTGGATCATCTCAGAACGGTTCCGGCAGATTCTGTCGATGACTGATTCCACGTGTTCCAGCTTCAGTTGATCTTGCGCAGCTTGGTGTGCGAGACCACACAGCTCCTCCAACCGTTTGCGTTCTTGTTCCTCCAGCTGCTGTCGGAGGCGGAGCTCCTCTCGGTGTTCCACTTACTGCTGAGGTGAACATCCTTGGCCCTGCCCTGCTCCACGTCCTGCGCCTCTCTGCTCTTCAGTCTCCTCCTCTCTCCCTTGCAAAGAGGGAGATGGAGTGGGGAGCAATTGAGGCTCAGGTGTTACCATTGGCACAGGGGCCAATGGGAACATCGCCTCAATTTCCCCTTGGCTGGAGCAGAGACGCAGTATTGTTGAGCGTGCGAGAACAATTTTATGTTTCGCAACTCCAGGTGGCGGCCGATTCAGCGTTTCGATGACCGTAGCGATCACCGGCAGCTCTTTGCGCCCTTGAACAAGAGTGAGGCCGAGTGTGCTGATGAAGTTACTAAGCTCGATGACATAGTAACCCGCGGACTCGATGGCATCATAATACAGCTCGATGTTTGTCTCACATTTGTCATCAGCTCCCATGGACAATGAACTGTATCGTGATCCTGCAATGGAGGATCATTTGGACAGGTCTTGTGGTGAGAGATTCATCGGTTGTGAATCTCTTGCCTTTTCTTCCATCTGGCATTCTACATTTTGGTGTAGAAGGCCACCGCTGTGTTGGGCTATTTCCCTGGCCAGTGGCGCGTTGGCTATGACTGGTGGTATGGGTTGTCCAATGGGGAAGTAACATTGATGGGATGGTCCGGGGATCGGCTGGCCATCGGGTCTAAACACTGCTGCAGGTGGGGAAATGGTTGGTGGTGGAGGAGGAGAAGCAGGCGAATCGGCTTCCTGGATCGGATCCATTTCAAATTCTATGAAAACAGTGAGGCTGATAATAGACGGAATATTTTCAAAGTCTAAAACAGATTTTGAAATTTGGGTGTGACCCGGGGGTGCAATGAAGGGTATTCATTGCGGGTCACGCACGTCTTTTTCAAATGCAAATTCTGCATTTGAAAAAACAAATAAAAATACGAAAATTTTTCAGTCCAAAACGGATTCTGAAAACTTGGGCGTGACCCATGGGCGCAATGAAGGGTATTCATCGTGGGTCACGCACATCTTTTCCAAACCCAAAATTTGAATTTGAAAAAACAAATAAAAATAAGAAAAATTTTCAAAGTTCAAAACAGATTTTGAAAAATTTGGCGTGACTCGTGGGCGCAATGAAGGGTATTCATTGCGGGTCACGCACATCTTTTTCAAACAAAAAATTTGAATTTGAAAAAACAAATGAAAATAAGAAAAATTTTCAAAGTCCAAAACGGATTTTGAAAAATTGGGCGTGACCCATGGGCGCAATGAAGGGTATTCATCGCGGGTCACGCACATCTTTTTCAAATCCAAAATTTTCATTTGAAAAAACAAATAAAGATTATTGTTACACATTAAAATTAATTCACTCGAAATGGCGTCAAAGGTTTGGAGTTCGCCTGCCATAAAGTTGCATAATGCTAGGCTCCAAAGACATCTATGTTTTTGGTGTCTGTTTACAATTTTTTCTAATGAATTTTGTTCGTAGTCAGCGTGTGTAGTTGGGGGAATGTATTAGGTTTTGTGTTTTCAACGAAGTTTTTCAAAAATGGGTTCCAACTATTAAAATAATTGGATCCCATGAGGTCAGAACACGTTTTGGTGTTTTGATCTACCGAAAATAATGCATTCCGCCGTTGATGTTTTGAAGTACAAGGAGATCAAAGCATTCTAAAACGGTATCCTAACAACGTTGACGAAGCGCGCGGTGTGAAAGTTACAAGTAATTTTCATACCCATAATGTCGCGAAAATTAATGGATGTTTTTAGGTTTTGACTTGCCGTTTATTGCTGACGTATTTTTGTTTGAGGAAGATTGAGGACCAGTAAAACCCCTTACGTGTTACTGGCGCTGCAGTGGATTCTTGTTGGCAAAAAACTCCGAAACTCTTCTTCGACTTCAACTTCTTGAAGTACGAGTTAAAGCGCCAACGTGGACGAGAATCTGCAGGAGGTTCTTGTCCAAACACTCTTGAGTGTTTCATTAATTTATTTGAAAAGTTTAGTAAGGCCAAAACAATTGCCTGAAAAATTACGAAACGCACTAACAGAAAGATAATTAGGCAGCCAAGCACACTTAAAACGCACAATAATAGTTTGTAATCGAAGCGACAGAACATGGCGATGTTGCTAGAATGACAGTTCAACACGATAGTGAATATCATTTTGGTAGATCAAATTGGTGCTCTTGTCGATCACATGATTGATTCAGACGTTCTTTCATTCCTTGACTGGAATGGAAGGACTATTGTCTGAGTGTGCGTGTGTATGTGCGATGTTTTTTCCAAAATTCAAAGGAAAAAACATCGCTGTGAGTGTGTGTGTGTTGACCAGCAATACACATACAACTTATCTTCACAATAAGATTGTCTTACATCCAAATGTGTGTAAGACAAAAAAGGTTACGCAAGCCGTTGCCTATTTAGATTTTTTGCTCGTCTTTCCAGACTCGCATGTTGACAAAATACGTAATAGTTTTTTGTCGACATTTATGAAGTTTATTGAGGCAAAGCGTATTGGTATCGCTTCGTCTCGATGGGGTGCCAATCTCTGTTTTAGGGATCGACAGCCTTAATTGCATACAGCCTTACGTTAACCATTTTTTTAATGTTCTTTTTTCGAAGAATATGTAATAATGGTTGTTGACGTAGGGTAGATGATATGCAAGATGGCCTATCCAGATGTGGTGACCTTGGTTTTGTCTCGAATTCTTCACAAAGATTTCGATGCATTTTTTGCTGGGGGCGGCGAAAAATTTTTAGCCTTGATTGAATAAAGAAAACGCGACATGTTGCAGAGAACTTGCCGTATTCTTTTATATTTTTGTTTATACAAGGATTATTTTAGTTTTCGATATAATAATTACGTTGAAATCTGTCGATGAATAAGCAATAATATTTTTTTTAAATAAAAAAAAATATAATGAAAAATATTTTTTTTGGAGAGTGAGAGTCGAATGGAATCGAATCCATTTGATTCATATACTCTTTTGTTTATTATATGTGAGGCTTATCATAGATTCACATATACGTATGTTGCCGGTGAGTATTTTCCCTAGGCTTTGTCGACCGAGATTTTATTCTCTATAGGTTTTTTCTTTCTTCATTCGAGAAAGAAAAAATACATAGGCCTGAGTTTATTGACGTGTATTTGTGGCCGGGTATAGTCTCAAATTCAACTTTTGTTGTATTCAAATTTAACTGTAAATTCGAATCCATTTGTTTGCTACGAGAATACGATGCATGATTATGTTTCGTATTCCTATGTAACTTGCACAAGATCGTATATACAAATGAAGATTGTGTACTTGTGGATAGTCAAATGTTAATTTTTAGCTTTTGACTATAAACAGAAACATTTTGTCTAGAAAATGATTTTTCTGGACAATGTAGGTATGTGTTTGAGGCTAATTAAAGTTTCGAACCCAAGGAGAAATTATTTTTGCCCATAATTAGTGATTACACTCATGTGCTCTAAGCCACCGTCAGTTTTGAGTACATAATTATATGCTTAATTGTGCTCGAAGCCACCATCAGTTTCGAGTGCAAATTAATTAGGCATTTGAGGCTAAGATCAACTTCAAACGCTAAGTGCCGTTAAATCAATTTCCATTACAGATATTGACTTAAGTTGCCAGTGGAAGTGTTTTTGTAGCAGCGAGAACTGATTCTATTTAGATTCAGTTTTCATTTTACATCGAAACAAAATCAAAAATACCCATATTTCCGACTTCAGAGTTTCTTTATGTGAAGCAGATGCTTGAAAAAGTATCTGTTCATGTAGTGGCAGAGACACTACATTTGTTTGGCACTTATATTTAATGTGTGTTTAACGTCCAAGGGACATGAAAATATACGTCGTCACACACCTATCTCGCTCACTAGATCCGTAACGACTACGGCGACCTCCTCAGACCAGTCACTCGCCTACCTACATTTCTTCAGTAGGCGAGTTCCCTTTATGCCAAAGGTGCGCAGGAGATCGTGGATGTTCCCACCCACGATACCTATATCCAGAGTTTATGGTACGTATATTGTGAAAAGTAAATTCGAAAATTACCCACGAAAATGAGCCAACATGTTTGTTGTGGCCATCATTTCTAAATCAAATGAGCAGTTTCTCATGAGCAGATTGAACTCTTTCTGAATGTTTGGTTTCACTTTGAGAAATTTAATTATTGCTTCTAAATGATTAATTGATGAACATATGGTGGTACAAGTTAAAGAAAAAAAATTGTTCTTAATTGTATCAGCTTCGGATGTTGAAAAAAAGTAATTTTGTGGATGTATTTCATGGTTGCATCTTACATATACCCGAAAAATGAAAGTATACAAATTATTTCCCAAAATTTCAGCAATTGACAATGGTAGGGCATAATGCATTTGTGCTACAAGTGGTGTTCGCAGATGGTTGTGATTGTGGTACAAGTTTTTAATAAAAATTGTTTCAATACCTTTCATTCGAAACATTTTTTTTGGAATTTCAGCATTTTCATATTCTTTTTTCTCCTTACTTTCTGCATCTGAAAATACCTATATATTGGGGTGATTACAATTTTCATCATTTTATATTTAGTTGTGATGAAATTTTGAAATTTTTATAATGGTTGCAAATTTTTCTTGATTTCATATTCGGATGTATCATTTACGAGATTGAAGCATGTTTCTTTTCTAACCGTTGGATATGATCTAAAAAAACTATGAAAGAATAGTGGGATAAATAAAGGATTTTCACTTAAAATAATGAAATGTTAAAATTTTGGTAGTAGTCGTGAAGAAAAACTTGCATCAAAATTAGTTTATATCTTATCTTCACTAGAACACTTCGAGAGGTCGTATTCGTGATTTTTTTTTTTTTTCAATGATAATTTAAGTTGATTTTATTATAGAAGTATACGAGCTTATGGTATCTACTTATAGACGTAGAAATATAAAACGATATATATTTTTCTTTTCATGAATATTTTATGTTATTCTCATTTCTCTTGAACTTAATTTTAATTTTTTACCTTGAGCATTAGGTACAACGAATACTTTTATTGTGACGATGGCAAAATAATAAGAATTTAATTTTTCTTCACAAGTGAACAGAAACTTCTTAATAAAACGAATGGAAAGAAAAATTTTTAATCAGTCACAAAAATTCAGGAAAAAAATAAAAATGAACGATAAAAAAATACAGAAAATAAAAAATCATACACTTGAGACAAAATTTACGAATGTCTTAATAATTTTAAATTAAAAAACTTTACAATACAAACTGCACGAGAAATACACGTGTTGCATGCATTTCGAATAATTTTGATTATATATACAATCGTTTTATAAAGCTTTTACGATTAAAGAAAATTTATCCAATTATATATATAAATTAACGTAAAAAGTTTTCATGGTAAAATTTACAAATAGCAAACAAGTCAATCTGAAGCTAATATTTTCAAGTTGAATGAACTTAATAAGCGTTTGGGTAAAGAATTTTTATTTTATTAATGCATAAGTACTCATCGTATTCATATTATTTCTAATAGATCGATACATCGAAATTTAAAGATGTGATTTGACATCTGAATGACTGGAAATAATTCTACCGTATCCAAGACCTTCAGAAACAGCTTACATATTGTTCCATTAATTATAATCGAAAACTTTCCAAGTAGGTTCTGTTATTTTGTAAAATTATTCGAATTTGAAGCAATTTATTTCGGAAAACTGATGTTACATCCACGATTGTCGATTGAGAATATCACAATAATTATCATTAGGTACCTACATATTCCAAATTCTGCAAAAAATTCTAAATGCTATCTAATAAAAATTAGCTTTTGCCAACTCGTAGTTAATTATACTTAATTCTAAAAGCTGTAAAATTTTTAAAATTTTATTCGTATCAGGTATGAAAGAAGAAGTCCATTTTAGACAAATAAACAAAAATGTTGATGAGAAAGATTTTAAAATGTTGAAGTATTCCACTTGCTGGAATTTATTTGAAGCATAAACAGGACAATGTTGCCTATAAATCTAACGTCTTATGAGTAAAACTTCTAATGATACGAGTTTTAAACGAATCAATAAATTTAATGACAAGAATTTAGATTAAAAAAAAAAAAAATGTTGACGAAAGGACCAATTTATTTTGGCCCTCTGATTTATTCATTTCTTTCGCTAAAAAAAAACTCGTCTTTACCAATTAATTTACACATCAGGACAAAAACGTACCTAATGTACAAAATTGTATTTTCATAGAAAATCCATTAATTTTTTTTTTTTTTGTTTATCAAACCAATAAGTACATTATAGACTTGAAAGTTCTAAATAAATATTTGGATGCTTATGAATAAAATATCAAAAAATTCGAAAGTTGAGGTACCTACCTACCTAATTAAATGTATGTTTTAATGAAAGTTTTTTGTTTTTTTTTCTTAGAATATTCGAAAAAAAGTAACTTCAGTTTTAACATTAAAAAAAGTAATCAATGACAACTAAAAATAAACTGACTGAAAAAAGTTATCTTTTATCGAACCATCTATATTTCAAGAAGACTCACGCTCATTGCAATTAAAATAATTTAACACATTATCGGACAAATATGGTTACTTCCTTTCATTTTCTTTTCTCTTTTTTAGGAGATGTGCTCATGCAACATCAATACCTAGCATAGGTACATATTCACTTGTCTAATTAAATTCTTATACCAACTTTAACATCGAGCGAGTTGGATTTGTTTTCAAATCACAAATGCATAATGCCTGAGCAGAGAAAACAAATATCTGACAATTAATAATTGTCTGACACTCGCAGTCGTAGCTATAGGGATGACCCACTAAAAATTTTGACCCAGAAAAAAAAAGCCCCTCCGTAAATTGAGTTATTTATTTTTAAATTTTTGCGCTTACTTTTCAAAAGTTGTTGACATCAGTTTCTGTGACAATTTGTTTTATTTTTTTTTTTTGGATAGGTGAGGAGGTTTGATAAAAAACCTCATAACCTCTCAAAATTAAAAAAATGTAAAAAAAAAGTCAGAAAAAATTATTACCGTTACCTGCCATTTTTCCACAGACCCACCATTGGCCTGCCTCAGAAAACAGCTAACTAAGCCACTGGACAGCCACTGGACACTTGACGTCCCCACCAGCTGAACATACAACGAAACTTTAAACATTTAATGGTGTCCACATTTTCTCCTATCTTACAAGTTAAAATAAAGAATTTTTACAATGAAGATTGGTTTTTCTCTCCACTCCTAAACGGAGGCAAACATCTTACTTTATTCCTACTTTCTTAGGACCTCAAATCGTTTACTAGTTACCAATTTTTGAATTCTCTCATCTGACTAAATTTTCTTTCAGGTCACATATAGCAGTCAACTTTATCCCTCAGCTGCTATTCGTCCATTATTTTTATAAAATTTAAAATTCGTAGCAGTACTCTCGGCACCAGACTCGCTGTTCGCATCATTAAAGCTGGACGTTGACTCGTCATCATCATCATCATCATCGTCGTCGTCATCGTCGTCGTCGTCGTCGTCATCGTCGTCATCGTCATCATTGGCAATTCTATTGCCACAATACTTAGGCCTAGTGGTTGCTTCTCCAACGTTAACGCGATCGTTGCTCGTAGCGCGACTGCAATTTTTTTTTATCGCAGCTGCCACCGCTACGGCCAGTTTTTGACTTTTCTCCGACTCGGAGCTACTTAAATAACCAGAGTCGTCGGGTCTGTACGACCACAAAGCTCGATTCAGACAACTGTTCGCTGGCGCCTTTAACGCGGTTGCACCTCCGCCACCTGTACGGCAAATCTGAGCAGTAAAATCTGAGCTATTCGTCTCGCATTTGCGTGGTGGCAAAGGAGGCTTGGTCGTTCGCTGCTGATCAGCCTCAACTGTAGGTGGCAGAGGAGGCGGTGGTGACAACTTCCGTTGCCTGTAGTAGTGTCGAGGTTGCACGTGGTCCTTCCGCCACAGCATCGACTCCACTTGAGGGGTCAGCGAGTGCGGAGCGTCGTCCGCGTTTCTTGCCGCTCCGTTTCGACTGACGAAGCCACCGGCCTTCGCCACGTCCACTTTTCGCCGCTGCTGATAGATCTCCTGCAGACTGCCGAAGGCACGTGTCAGTTCTCCAGCACGTCTTCCCATCGAGTAGTCGTTCCTGAAGCTGCCGCGTGTTTGCAAACAAATAGCCGGCCGTTCCAGCGAATCAATGAACTTGGAGTACAGGCTGAGAGATGAGTAGCTGGAGGCAGCGGCTTCTTCGCGACCCGGTTTCCTGTCCAGCGTATCTGGTTCGAAGTCATCCGCACTCTCCATCGAGTAGAAGAACGGACAGTCTGTCAACTGGATCATAAGACGACTAGATTCTTGGTATTTGTCGGTTTGTGGTACTGACGCAGCCACTCTTTCAGCAGCCGCCGGTTGCTCTGCGAGTGAGTTGGAGGACGAATGTAAACTGGAGGCTCTGCTATTACTTCTACTGCTGCTACTGCTGCTGCTGAAGTCGTCGTTGACGTATACTTCGCTGACCAAGCTGTAACGACCTTCAGCGTGCTCCGCTGACAAACGATCTTTATCCTCATCCGCAGGCTCATCACCCGTACCGCCGTCGCCACCACTTTCGTATCGCAGTTTCAACTTGGATAGGGTGGTATTGCCAGTTACCACATTGTAAATCGCATTCTGCATGGTAACTTCCTCGTCCAGCGGTAGATTGGATGTGAAGGCGGCTGTAGCAGCGGTAACAGACGCGGCTGGTGGTTCTAACTGCTTAGGATCCACATCTCTTCGATGTTCAGGCACTGTAATAGTTTTCCGACTACGAGCATTTTCGACTTTGGCTTTCACTTCGTCTCGAAGCTGCGCTCGAGCTGTAATTTCAGAGGCTAACGCTTGCTGTAGACGTTTAGGCCGAATGGGTACTGCTGGTGTCTTGTCCCTGGAGGCTGGAGCAGGGCAGAATGTTTGCAGTAGTTTCGGCTGATTCTTGCATTTCTCCGCCTGGTTACACGGGGAGACACACTTTGGCAATTCGATGGCTCTGGGTGAGAGTTTTGTTCGCAATTCGTCCATAGTTGGGCATGTTTTTGGTATACCTTGTAACCATTTTTGGATGATGTGATGTTTTTCTTTGTCACTGCCGTCGTTAACAACAGCTACAACATCGATACGATCGGCAGACTCCAGAAAATCGTACTTGGTGAAAACTTTTTCAGTCGACTTCGGAGGAATTGTACGCAGCTTGTCAGAAAATTCTTCGGCACTTTCTTCTGGAATTTCGGTTAGACTTGGCAGAAATTTCTTCGACGATATCTTTCGTTTCGCTAGCGCCATTATTTCGCGGATTTTCATCAGAAATTCGATGGCTGCCGGAGGCGGAGCCTGAAAAGACGAAGTCTAATTAATACGATTACTGGGGCAGGGTCACCTAAATTTAACTGAGAGCTATTAGCCCACCCACTAACAAGCTATTCAGATGCAGGGGAAGTGAAAATTTTGTCAAATGTGGCCTGCAGGAGAGAAAAGAGAATTGTAGCCTCAGGGTGTCGATTTTTCTTTACTCTTATAGATTTTTGGAAATATTTCGATAATTGGTGCGTTGGGGTTTCAACAGTTCCGCGCAAATCTGAAAAAGGTAATTCAAGCTCATGACGGTTCCGTGCTGGCCAAAAATTATCAGTATTGCAGTTTGGCGCCACAGATCTTTGTAACATAATTTCCCAACCTTCCCCCCATATTATCATAATGATAAGTCACGTAAATTGAAAGATTGTTTTCAGAAATTTATACGGTAGTTAAAGACTAGTAAGGATTGGTATGGTATTGAATTTTAGAAAAATTGGTCGAATGGCAGCCAATACAAAATTCGACACTTATGGGAAATAGATGGGATTTCCGCACGGAACTGCTATGCCTGGAAAAATACCGTCGGCGCGGAAATGTCTCATTTTTTGGCCGATTGAGCGGAACTGTTCTATACAGCCGATGCATTCCAGAGAAGTGAAAATTATGCAAACACACTCTGAATCCGAGTGTAATTTTACATTGATGACTTTTTTCTTTCTTTTTTTCTTTTATGAACGCTGATTTCATCTCTAAACGGTAATTTTCTGCAGAAATTGTAGAGAATATAAGCTATACTGAACTATTAGAATTACCATCAGTAATTCTGGCTCAAGATATGCAGGATTGAAGTATAACTTGTGCTTTGAATTCGCTTGAATCACATCCTCCGGACATTCGACGATCGAGATATTCTCATCTGGATGCTTCTCTTGAATATTATTCGCATCTGTGGGCGCCTGTCCGCTGCAATAATTCGAATTATCCTTTGGTTCGTTGCGTCCTGCGTCGAAAGGGGTCGTCAGTCTGTTTCTGAATATCGCCCACCTCTGTTCCAGCCCATCAAAAGGTTTATTATGGACGATACCAGTGGTCATTCTTGTACGCTCGGGTAACTGGGAAATTTGACTCTGCAAAAAAAAAGAAAAGAAAATATTTAGGCTCGAAGTGATCTTGTTTCATTTTTTAAACAAATTTTTCGGAATTAATTGGCAGACTGCCTACAGAATTATTAAATCAGAACGAAGCGACTAATTTAGCTTCGGTGAATTGTAACTTTTTAATTCGATCGATGATATTTGAAAATTGAGGAAATTAGATATTTCTACAAAACATTTTATCAATGTTTGCGCCTAAATTATTCTGAATTCCCATCCATTGTTAACCTCTCAATGATCACACCTTTGATGCGTATTACCCACACGCAATGTGATAGTGTTGAGACGAGTGCAAGCATAGTTGTCCTCATAGTTTTGTTTAAACAAATGAAATATTTTCTGTGTAAAAGTAACACGTGATAAGTCGATGACGGTTGATGGTAATGCGAAGTTTTCCTCAAGAAAAAGGAACATCGAAATTGAAAACCTGAGACATTTTAATACGTAGGTATACCTATGTATTTATCTCCTTTAATATCAATATTGAGTATTGTGAGAATCGTGAACTAAGGCTGCAATTGGCTTTGCATTAAAGGTGGCACAATATCGATAACTATCGATGTGAGATTTCTTTTTCGATAGTTTTTTCTCCATAGTTTATTCCATAATATGACCTAATTTGCTAACTGTTAGCCTTTTTTGATGTGTAAACATCTTAGCGCTCAGACTAAAGTGGGGGTTAAATGAGAATTATAATTGTCAGATTCGTTTAACAAAAACTCTCACAATTTTAACTTTCATTTGTATGTGTTATATGATGTGTAGGTGTTTGGTTGTGTGCATGCGGAACACATTGCATGCGCACACAACCACACTATTATACACTATTATTATGTTTACACATCAATCCCTCATGAGTATAGCCAATTTGGAACTCACGCCTTTTTTGTTTGCTTCACCCTATAGTGTACTAACTACTTTTTTCTTAGCTTTTTATGAGTGTGCTTTATGGGTGCAGCAATAGTGGGGAATTAAGCTGATGCTCTTGCCCCAGCAAAAAATCTAGAAAAATTGGTGAAAAGTAGCAAAATGTGGGAACCGAAGAAAAATAAAATATGCTGATGAATTATTTTCTCATTAAAATGTTGAGATGCCCGACCTATATTTTCCCTCAAATGATATTCGGCTCTTCCCGTCAAATTCCCCTCGGTTTTTTTTTAAATATACTTTCCCTGCAGCCACCCATTGCCGAACAATTTTTATTCTTCGAAACATTCTTTTTCTTTATACAGCCAAAACATTCGCTGAATAATGTCTTTTCGAATTATTGCATGCGTATTTCTTCATGTAAAATTATATTTCGCTATGTATTTTCTCTCGTACGCGGCTAGGCTACACAGTTTTAACTTGCTTAGCCTGTCCGTATTTCATATTATTCGCCATCTAGCCTAGCCGCAAATTTCGTACATTGATACAATAGCCTAAGATATATACTTGTAACATCTTGCCTAACTTTTGGCAGTCCGTTTGGTTACTCACCTAACGGACCAAAAAATACGTTAAAGTTTAAATTGTTGCAGCGGCCGAAATATTTTATCTTTATTCCACAGGTGATTGGCTGTATTTCGGTGGCGTGAGATATGTACGAGGCGATGCAATTGGTGGTGAGTTCTGCGGGAATTTCTCTCGATGCCTGGCGCAATCCTTATAGTTTAGCATATTCCTCAGTTGAATTTTAGCAGTCGGATCGCGCCATGTAGAGGTTTTCGCCTCGAAAGTGTTTTTTTTTGGCCACTTAATTTAACTCAAAAATTTAGAAAACTTACTTGGAGGGGCCTGCCCTCATAGTTTAATGTTACTATAATTAATCGCGAATTGTGTGTATAAAATTATCCTTGATCGCAAGGTTTCATGCCTATTTTTGGAAGTCACGAAATATTTGATTTTTAACACCTTTATTTTAGTGTTAATCGAAATCTGAAAAATACTTTGGCCTTCAAGGTTAAATTCGAACTTTGGCTTTCAAAATTTGAAAAGGTCACAGAGGGGTGCAGAAACCGCACCTCCAAAGTGGTCCAGAGTCAACCAGATTGAGCAATGGGAGCAGAGCTGAGATTCCGGTCAGTTACAATTTATTTCAACTTTTTGCTGTTTCATCCACATCAGTGTTTGTCAGGGGGGCTACAACAGCCGGGGCAATGAAAGGCATTCTGGAACTTCACCACCTGAATTTGCATCGTCTCCAGGCCGCTGGGGAGCTGTCTCAGGAATCAGTAAATATATGGTTTTTCAGTACTTTGTTTCCTGTAACTTTTTCTTGGGAATCTAAATTCAGTATGATGGCCTAATAATCAGGCATGTGGTGGGAGGGGGGAGGTTGGTTATTCTGGTCATAGGGGTGTCAGTTCTGAAATGGTGAATTTTCCTTTCTCTTCCCTATTGTCTATTCCTACACTTGGCCATGCAGGGGTTCCTATATTTTACTTGCCTATCTGTTGGCTTCTTTTTTTTGTTTGTTGTGTGTGGTTTTTGTGATATTTTTGGACATCACCATGTATGATATTATTATTTTTAAGTAAATTTTTTATATTAATTTCGATCTCATAAAACAATTTGGGATTGGAGGTAGATACGTTTTTCCTTTCATTACTCAAAAAAAAAATGTTGGCATCAAAAACTGAAATTCTTATTACATAATTAACTACATAATATAGTACTTGCAATGGCATAAAAGAGGTATGATTGGAAGATTTTAGACCACTTTATGCGTTACACCATACACGAAATACCAATCCCAGAAAAGTATCAATATCTCTGTAATATTTTAAAATAATTAATTTATTATCCACGAACTATTGTGGACCTTAACTTTTGAGAGTCTTTATTAAATATTTCAAACACAAAGATTAATTAAACACTTTTAATAAAATAATAATTTGTACGACACAAGTACATAAAATGATATTTCAAACACTAATAATAGGTTGAACATTGGGATAAAACTCTTAGACTGTACAAAGACTGTCTATTTACAACTGTGTGTTAAAACTAACTAGTTGCACTGTGTATTGTGTCTTAAACTGAACACTAGACTAAATTGAATATTGAATTGAATTGAATATTATTTAAGTACTTTGTAACCAAGGTTTATATACCCATTCAGGGTATGTAAATGTACATGGTGAATAGACTAGATGAAGTAGAAACTTGTTATTATAAGTATATACTGACTCGCAATATAATCGAGGGACCAGCGTATTTGGTGCTGAATGAAAATATTAGGTGCGGGTATTTTGAATTGTTTTGAAGGAATTGTAATTGTGTTTTGTTTACAGGGCAAGTACCTGAATTACTGGTATTCGAAACAGAATCAACGAATATGTTCGTCATATTTAAAAATAGACGAAAATATACTTACAGTACTTTCATTATGTACCTATGAGCCATATTTTCTCGTTACCATGGTGAAGGTCAAAATTTTTATTCGATAGTCACTAAATTTAATACGAATATTAGTATCAGCCAAGGACCTGACTTACTGATTTTGGTGTGGATTGGTTGGACGGTACTCCCAGTAAGCTTACTGCATTTTTTGTTTTTATTTTGTCAATAAAATGCTTAATTTTAAACGAACGAATCCTAGCTTTGCCCATTGTAAGTTTAAGCAAAAATAGTGAAGATGAGACACTATCGAACCTTTCAAAACTGTCGATAATATCGATAGTTTTTGAATATCGATATCGAAACTTTTCGATACATATGCCATCTCCACTTCGGACAATATCCTCCTAATAGTTGTGAACGTTTCATTTGAATTAGCCTAAGTTAAGTCGTTACAACCAATTGTGGAAATCTACTTTTGTGCTTTCTTTTTCGATCTTTTTTTCTGCTCATATGGAGGTGATCAAGTAGTATCACCAATCTCTATTTAAGATGACTTGGCATCAGACCCAATAAACAGTACCGACCGTGTGGTTTCAGTTTCATTAGAGTAGGTGGCTGCGCCTTCAATATTATAATATTATACGAAATACTTACAACAGAACTATAAACTTCGACCTTATCCGAGGCATTGGTCATGCCACCTTCGCCATGCACAGCATTCAGACTATTGCTTTCGTCCACACCAGACATGATGGTAGGCTTATGAATTTGGGCGGTGGGCGAATGATATCGTTTCATCAGCAGCGGATTGTTCTTAATCAAACCCTCTTCTTCGACAATCAGCTGTTTCGACTGACCAACCGCGTCGCCGAATAAATGCGAACCATTTTCCTCCATGTCGATGAAAGTTTTGAAAGCGTTATTTCGACGTGACGAACTCTCTTGGAGTTTGTTTTTTTTGAAACGTAAATAGAGGAAAACCGAGGCCACATAAATGAGGCCAATTAGCAATGCGGCTAAACCAAGGGCCACGTATTCGTTAGACGAGAATTTTTTATCTTTTTCCAAATTTGAGCTCGAGTCTCGCACATGGTCCAGAAAATAGTTGCTAGAACCTGAAAGCCCGCATAAATTATAAACGGCGTTAATATTGTGCGATTTAGAACATCAAACGAAACATATTAAAGAAATTTGGGAAACATAAGAAATATGCAAAAGACCTCTACAAATAACATGTTTGGCTGTTTGACTTTTCCAAAATCCTATTATAAGTTCTCAGTAAAATATTCTTTTCACTGACTTTAAAAAGGGTAACTGACATTTTTTGGACTTGGGCCGTTTTCAAAATAGGTTTTTTTTTATTAATATTCTCTAAAGTATTGAATAAGAGGAGGGTTTGTGAGGTTTCTGAAACCAAACATGTATTTTCGATTTTGAATGGTCTGGTTCGTAGCTCGGTCTTCTTTATGGCCAGAAAGAGCTGCACTTCGGTTTATATTAAAAAGAATTCGATTCAACAGTAAATCTCTTCAAAATATCTCTGCTGCGCATCAACCGCAGTAAGTGTGTATTTTCTAAAAGTGTCAAATTTTGTAATGGCTGCTATTCAAAAACCAGCTGACCGATTTCGCTCAAATTCAAAACCAAACCAGTCCCTAGCTAGTCCCTAATAGTTTCCAACTACCATAAAAATTTCAAGCCAAAATCTTTTAATTTACGGGAATTATCGTGATGACAACGTGGTGGGTTTGCAAAACTTTGAGAACCCCTTCCTCCGAAACTACTGAATTAATTTCAACAATTTTAACACTAATGTGTTTCCCATGAAAGCGTCTAACGCTATCTTAAGTTTAATTTCCATAAGTCAAAAAGCGGAGGCTCCACAGACTCCCAAAAAATGCCAAAATCAGTAAAAACAGTGTCAAATTTGTAACGGCTGCCATTCAAAAACTAGCGGACCGATTTGGCTAAAATTCAATACCAAACTAGTCCCAAATAGTCTGAAACTACCATAACAATTTCGAGTCAAAATCTACAAATTTACGGGAGTTATCGTGATGACAACATGCTGGGTTTGCAACACTTTGAGAACCCCTTCCACAAAAACTAACGAATGAATTTCAAAAATTTTAACACAAATGTGTAGCCCAGGAATGCACCTAACACTATCCCAAGTTTCATTGTTATAGGTTGAACAGCGGAGGGTTCACAGACTTCCAAAAAGTTCCAAAATGAGCAAAAAGTGGATATATATATATATATATATATATATCGAGTACAGATGAATTTGAGTGACCTGTATATTCGTGATCTACGACTCAGGATCGGCGCTTTTCCACAGGTCCCACCCCCAGGTCTCGTCATTGCACCGAATGCAATAGTTGTATTTTCCTTTGGAAAATATACTAAAACTAGTTCCAAACTTCGTAAATAGAACAGACTAATCAGTGGTACCGAGTTCATAAAATTATTACGGGTGGCGAGTAAAAAGTGAGAAAATCTCTTCATTTCAGGTTCACATTCAACCTAAACAGACACAGAATTTTCAATTATTTAGTAGCCTACTAGAAAACGTATATTATGAATATGGTATAAATTCCAAAAATTATTGTGGGGCTTGAAAATCATCGAATTCCCCCGCCATAAACAAAATTCGACGCCTATCAGACCGTTATCGAAACATTTTGAAAATTGCGCGATTTTCTCTCAAAAAGAACGGAGCAATTTAACATGGTAAATACCTGTAGCCTATGTTTGCATGAGAAAACTTAGAAACTATCAAAAAGTTCTAAAAGTTTCGCTCTGTACTCCACGAAAGAATGGAGTTATTTATGTAACTAGAAATAGGTACGCTTAAAAATTGGTATATTCGTCTACCCCAGCTCTTTCACCACAATTGCTATTGCAGCCGTATCGATTTAAACATTGTTTTTACTTCGTTTTTTTTTTTTTACTTTTTTTTTTGTTTTAGTTATTTGCTGGAGGTTTTTTTGTCACTTTTCCAGTGACGTATTCATACGTTCCAATAACTTACTAGGAATTCCAGCCACTCTGAACGAAATACACGGCGTAAATATGAGCTGACTGTCGCTATCTTTGCAAATGAGGTCGATAAGTACGATACGTCCTTCCATTCCGGCTCGTAATTCGGCATTGCCCAGCCACTGCGTAATGATAAAAAATGAAGAAAATTCTTTCAATTCCAGACATTCAAACTGGAATATTTAACAAAAAAAAAAAAAACCAAAAAAAAAACAAAAAAAACAATAACACCCATTAGCACATTACGTGCGATATCATACTTGCAAAAATGTTCGGTGAGTGTCGTGAAATAGTTTGAATGGCGTCGAATTCTCATGATGGTGGTCTGCGATCGAATAATTTTTCACGTCCGTCCAACCGCTTCGACTCAGGTAACGAACTCGAGATATTATACACGTTGGAACTGAATTTAAGCCTGGAGTGGAGACACAAGCAGAGCGAAAATAAAGCTACCACCAAATTCACAGCGCCAAAAATTAGTTGAGGAACTGAAACCGCAGCGCGTTGTAATTTAGCCGTCCGGCCATTTCTTACCGTGAAATTTGATTTCAGCATTCGGGTATATTATTTGACCTTTCAGCGGTAGAAATACGTAAGGTATTTTTTGTTGCGTGTTTCCCGAAACGAAAGAGACGAGTGGACATTCTACACAAATTTTAATGCACATAAATTACCACAAAGTTTGAGTACCACGTTGAAATCGGTAGTACCTAGGTAGGTATATTTTAATAAAAATAAGTTGAAAATCATTCCTCAACGTCGTTAGGTAGAATAAATAGGCTACTGTACCTATTGCTATTTATATTGAAAACATTTTGTATCAGAAAGATTACAAATACGGTACGAAATTAGGTTGGGATTATACCTTTGGCAGACCCCCGATCTTATGGATGCCTCAGAAAATATGAAAAAAAATTTTTTCACCCCTACAATTTTTCTCCTATACGATCTTTACCACCTTGGTCTTCCTCTAATTTGTGGGCATCTTAATTTTTACCCGGGTTTAATTAATGTTTTAGGTGGATTTCGACGATTTTGGAAGAATTTCGTACTCGGGATAAAGGATGTAGTTTGAAACACTTTAGGAGAAATTTCAATTTTAGAGCTCAATAATTTGTAAAATCAATTAAAGTTAAGGCATTGTTTCGTGGCTCCTTCGTACTCGAAATCTATTTATCATTTATTTTAAACGTAGAATTGAATTAAATTTCATTGTTTTTATCACTGATAACGATGAAACTAAAAAACGTCAAAATCCTTAGTTTCTGCTTCTAATGGTTTAGATAGTAACAGTTTCTGCATTAGTTTGCGACACTGCCATCAAAATAACCTACACAAACTTTATTTTACCAAATAATTATTTAATAGCTACTTGGAATGGAAAATCTAGCCATTATTATCCATTTTAAGTAGTTATAGTATTGAATTCTAATTTCATTATTTTCATAATTTTTAATACTGAAATATAGCATCAAAATCATTAGTTTGTGACACTAATTGTTTAGATAGTAACAGTTATTGCACTAGTTTGCGACAATTTTTTTAAAGAAAACATACACCAACTTCACTTTACAAAATAGAAAGGTTTAATGGGGAATACTGATGGTTTGTTTCATCTAAAATGTAACAGACATTACAGTTCATATCTAACAACAATACATAAGTCAAAGATGGGTGAAAAATCAGGTGTCACAATCAAATACATTGACTTTTTCTTGCACTATAGTTTACAACATGAAATGACAAATTTCAATCATTAGTTAGGTTTATGTCAAAATAATAAATTAAAATTTATTATTTTGTATAAAATACACGTTTTTATTTATCCTTCAGGGTTGCTCTTTCTACAACAGAAATTTTTCAGTCATTCAAATCAATTGTTAGATCATGATTTATCACTTTTTAAGAAATTATCAACTAAGGCAAGCAGTTAAAAGCAGCGATAATTTTTGACTCCTGAAAAAAGTAAATATTTAATCTTATTTTATACCAAGATGATCAATATTTTATGTGTAAGTGATGTTCTCATGTATTTCATTATTTATTAATTTTAACAACAAAAATTATGTATTTAAAAAAAACGAACAAATAAAAAACCAAACAAATAGCGAATACTTAGATACTTCACCATTACTACTGACTCAATGCAAAAGCTGAATATCTATATTTGTTCTTTTGGATCCATATGTCCATCAAATTCTCAAGTTCACGTAATAATTCTTTAACAAAAATATTTTGATTGGTATATATTATGGCGATGTTATTTAATCTTTTTGCTGAAAGTACAGTTTGGAGATAAGTTTTCAACAGTTTTAATGCGGAAAATGATCTTTTACATATAACTGAAGACACTAGCATAGTTAATACTAAAATGCAAAGCCTTTTCATTTCAGATATAACATTCCATAGACTTTTTTCAGATGCAAAAAAATTTAGAACTTTTTGTAACGAAGCAGGGTTTTGACCATTTCCATCCGCAAAAAAATCCAAGAATATATCTCGATATAACTGAAGTCTTGAGCCATTTAAATCTAATAATTCGAGTATTCTTTAAAATATTAAATTATTATCATCAACTGAATGATATGGCAGTCCTTCCGTACCTGATGTGAAAAAAGAAGAAATTATAGAGTATTATCACACAATGAATAACTCTTTTTAAAGAAGCAGAACTCACAAAAAAAAAATTGTTTCAAAAATTTTTCTCAATGCAATTCTAACATGTGACCTATTACATAAGCTTCCTTTAGAAAATGACTTCTCTATCTGTTTCTCATTTTTTTTTTCATACTCAATAAACCTTTGGCAGCTGAATCATGAAGATCTGAATTTTTATGATTTTGAAAAGCACTAGCGGCGTAAAACCAAGATGAATATCCATTGATAACAAAGGCTTCTTTAGCAGAATTATCTTGACCATTAGTTAGCAATAATAACTTCGTATCTACTACTTCAGTGCAAATTTTACAAAATGCCTTTCTATTTCTATGATCGGCCCGTAAAAAGTCAGTACGCCATTGCTCGCAAAATTTTCTTTTTTTATTTTCTTCAGTTTTTTATAAAAATACGTAAGTCTTTCATAAGTTGCTATCAAAAAAAGAGACATTATAATTAATTGACAGAATTATTATGCTGACCAGTATTAGTTTTTTTTTTCTTATCAGAGTTTTTTTTGGAAATTTGTACAAATATATCTTCTTGCAAACGGTTACCACCACCATCTTTATTATTTGCACCACCCTTATTTGCGAACTGCGTTGTAGTTTCAGATGTTACAAATACAGTCTTAGAATTAGTAACCGTAATTGTTCTTGTATTTCTTTCATCCTTATCAGCATCGTTATAAACTGAAAATTACGTATTGAAATTTGGTCAAAAACTGTGTCATGGAAAAAAAAAAAGACAACAGCATAAAGTATGCCAGTCTGCCAGAAAATGTCGTTGGTTATTGGACTTTTTTTACCTTTATTTTTATCAAGACATGATCGAAATCCATCTAACGTAGATTGCTTTAATCGCTTCAAGCTTGGAACACTAGACTGAGAATGCGTTGATAAAGAAACCGAACTAATTGTATGTTTACTTGATACTGATTTTGAAGTTTTTTCTAAGGACAAACTAGAAGATCTAACCTCATTTTCAATTACTTCAATTTGTATTTCCTCCTCTAACAGTTCATATATAATTTTGCCAGGTAGCAACAATATAAAAGAAAAAGAGAGAATACCAAACACACCATCCAAATGAGAGATTACATAATCCTCAACAATGATCAGTGATAGCTGTACAAGTGATGAATTATCAATGTAAACAAATTAACTGATGCATGCAGTTGTTATAACCCTTCGACCATGTACTAGATGGACTGCGCATACTGATAAAATGTTGAAGGCAACCAAATGAAACGTACATTCCATTCAAAAGTTCCTTCCCTTATCAAACTGTACTTTTCACAGAATTTGTCTATGAATTCTCTTCGATTCGTCGCCGTTATATTAATTAGGATTCGGCTACGAATCGAAGTGAATTCACCTATACAAATTCTCTTCAATTCGTCGCCCTTAAATTAATCAAGATTCAACGACGAATCAAAGAGAATTCACCTACAAATATTAAAAAGGAATAAATGACGCTATTTAATTTTAAAATCACTTTCATTTTGTAAAATGACAAAGCAAATTCCTCCAAATTATTTAATCAATTGACGTATGATATATGATAAATTCTGAAAAAAGGGAACTTTTGAATGAAATGTACGTCTTCATAGTATCTCCATATAAGCCAATGTTAATTTTATCAGTATGCGCAGTCCATTATGTATATGGTTGAAGTTATAACCTCTGTACAACAGACTTTTCTTCGCCTAAATATTGCTAAATTTGTGAATGACATTGTGTTAAGCCTGTAGATGATGATAAAAAAGTACCTTGAAAAAATTTATATGAAATTTTTTTGGGTGTAGCAAACTTTTTGTGGGTGTAGCAAACTGTTTTTCCGGGTGTAGCAAGCTGTTTTCAGGTGTAGCATCTTGCTACACAAGCTACACAAAGGATGCTACCGCTGTTTAACAGCATATAAAAATAAGGTGGGTAATTTTCGAAAAATAAGAACATTATAGTATGTAGAAGCCATTGCTTCAGGTAACTAATGTATTTTAAGCTAATTCACTATTTTATTTTGCGATGTTTTCTTTTATTTAGTTGCAAGAATAATTTAACGTGGAGGTACTCTGTATAAAAATCTAAAAGAAAGATATTTTCGCGGATGAGTGTATCCACCATTACTGAACACTAGCTAAAAGCAATTACCATGAACGTCGTTGACACAAACATGTAAATCCTCTCGAAAGATTGGCGTATCTGGCAGACAACGACAGTAACACAATCGATCCCCATTGCTGTATCGATCGAAAAATAATTTGCGACCATCGCCGATACTGTTCAGCTCCAATGCAACGGTTGCTGTGCCGCTGCTTCTTCGAGTGCATTTTTCCAACGAACAGGACAACCAGCTGTGATCTGTGAACAAAGGATATCGATATTTGAAACTTGAATAATTGCTATTCATATTCAATGTTTTAGAATAATTTATTTTCGTACTCAAAAAATAATATATCTTTATTTAGGTAGGTAGGTATATCATAAATGGTGGTTGAAAAATATGAGAATTTTTCATTTGAAGTGTGATTAATATATACGAGGAGTTTAGAGATTGTAGAATTAAAACATGTTCACAAAGATACAGAAATCAAAAAAAAAAAATTAGATGCTAATGAATTCGTATTTCATTGCGTCGCTTTTCTTTAAAAACCTCGTGAGTCGGACTTCTTGTGATTTTCAGATTTAAGAGGTTTGTAAGGCACAAACAACCAACAAATTGAATTCTAAAAAACTCGTAAGTCTACCATCATTATTAGCGCTCCTAGCGGCAAATTAAAAAACACAAAAGTTCGACTTGCGAAGTATTTCAAGAAAAATTTATATAAGCTGCTGCTTTACAAGGTTTTTATTGAAAAAAGAACCAACTTACGAAGTTTTTAAATTAAAAACCACGTAATTCAGTACCTAAACTGAAATTCAGATTAAAAACTTCGTAAGTCTAAACAATTTTGAATATAACAAAGGAGGGTGAAAGGAAACAAATTATAATTTATGCACCTCCGATTTCCTTTCACTTCTAAAACATAATGACGTTAATAATTATTGCCTTGTGAAAATTTTTCTGATTTTTTAAATCAGTTTTTTGTTGTTCCTGTAAAATTTTATTTTTTCAACTTATGAGGTTCTTAATGGAAAATGACGATTGGCTATTTTGAAAAAATATTGATACTGATTAGTCTTCAACTGTTATTTCTGATTTCATTCATTATTAGCAAAAAAAGTAAATCACAAAATGAAAAGTTTCATAAAAGTAAAAAGTATTCTCATCAGATTTTCTTTGAAAAAAAATTTTATTTTTCCGAAAAATGTTGAAAATGAAGTAAGTGCCAAAAATGACGTAATTGCAGAAAAATTTCCAAAAATGCCTATTTTCCAAAACAAAAAGCTGTAGAATTGGAGAGAAAATTAAAATTTAAAGTTTTTAGGCGCTATTTTCATTTTCTTTAGGAGAGAAAAACTCAAATTGCTGAGAGCTTAAATGACGCTCGGCATCCTTCATTTTAATGAACGATAGATGATCTTTCCCAATGGTTGAATTTCTGTTTTCCTTTCCCTTGCGAAGTTAGAGTGATTTGAATGCAGAAAATTGTGCAAAATTTGAAGCAAAACTTGAATTTTCAGAAAAAGCTTGATAACTTCTGAAATAATTGATAGTTTTGGTAATAAGCTTATTGACTTTCTTATCAAAAAATACACACTTTTCATATAGAAATTCTAAGAATTTGAGAAAAAATTGAAATTTGAAGTTTTATAGCGCTATATTTGATTCCCAGTCATTTTACCGAAACCAAAATACCGAATGAAAACTTACCAAATTACTAGTTGACCGAATTCTAATTTACTGAAATTGTTTTACCAAAAAACTTTTCACCAAAACATATTTTTCCCAAATACTAATAATTACCATTTTTAATGTTGCTAAAAAGGAGGAATGGAAAAATGTAGTTTCCCAATCTTTTTTATTTAAAAAAAAAAAAAAAAAAAAAAAAAAATCACAACTAACCTTACCTAACAAGCCACTAAATGATAAAGTAAAAGAGAAATGCCAACTTTAGTTTTTTTAATTAAGAAAAAAAAAACAACTCTTCTCACTTTACCTCTCACTATACAATAAATGCATAAAGAAATGCCCATTTTCAAGTATTTGAAAAAAAAAAATAAATAAATAAATAAAGCTTAAAATATTTCGTCTTATGGTAGAAGCATCTTTCGGTAAAATGGATTCTGTATAATTGATTTTCAGAATAATAGCCATTCGATGAAATGGTCATTTGGTAAAAAGAATTCGTCCGGATACCGCTATATTTTCATCGTCCGTACGTTTTTTTTTTATCGTTTTTGCCGAATAATGCCAAAAATACAGTTTTCATTGCTGAATTTAAACCTTTATAATGCCGAAAAATTCGCACTCTAATCATAATAAATGTTTGTTCCGAATTTCGTTGCTATTTATTCATAATTTTAAACATTTCATAACCAAGATAAAAATATAAAGAGCGGTACCGGAAGTACGGTCCGGCCGATCCGCACCAAAATCAATACGTCAGTTCCTTGGCTTGGCAATAATGTTCCTTCCAAAGTTCGTTACAATCGGACCAATATCGAGACCTGTGCCATTGGCTTATAAATATTATGTAGGCTAATTACAAGGATATGAATTGGAATTTTTGATGCCAAAACTTTCCTCTAGTTATGAAACGAATGACGTACCTATCGCCAACCAGCTCGTTTCATGACACCAAGATTAATGAGTATATTTTCGCAGTAACCTACTAATTAAAAAGTGAATAAATTTTTGTATTGGTGCACCACGCGGAAGCATATTAATGCACTATTCAATTCGAATTTTTTAATGCATGCATCGCGGGTGGCAGCTATAAACGCCGTATTCCAAGACACCGTGCAGTGCATAAAGAAAAAACTTTTTTCACTTGAATTCGAATGATTTTCCGCCTTCAGGCTGACATTCGTGAATTTTTTTAGATAATAGAAGAAATTTGAGAATATGGACATTGACGCCACCTTAGATCTAATAAAAGTTCATTCATTTCCAAGCTGCAGTTTGAAACAAACGCGTATCTACAAGTTTTGTGAAACATTCTAAATTCCAACTGGAGTATTTCTCATCATAAATTGATTGTTTTTAAAATTTTTCAATCGTATTTCTCGAAAGGTTTCAATTTCCTCCGACACGAAAATCGTATATTGGTTGACTGGAAAATGGTGACCTAAAATTGGCCGACGCCGTTGTTTCTCAGCTACTAACACCTAATCAAAAATGCTATAAGTATTTCTCCAAATACGCAGTCGGTGTTTAGCAATAATATTTCAAGTAAGTATAAGGTCTTAGAGTGGGTAATTTAATGTACCTGAAATAGAGTTTAGGTCTTCTTTTTTTTATACGCTTTTATTCTACTCACTCAATTTGTTGAAGTACACCGGATGACCAACTTCAGCGCTGCTTTCACGTGTTGCGACACACGCACACATACACTTATGCTAAAACGAATTTGTACTACTTTTCAGTGGAAATTACATGTTGCCTGCTTACCCCATGTTTTCCGCTCTATCCCCACCCACAATGACTGTGGTTTATAAGATTGCGCCACAACTCACGAAAAACATATTACTGTTGAAGAAAATGTTTACCGTTTAACAGTTCATGGTTTTCAATTTATTTTCATATAGTTGTAGGTATAGACAATCTATGAATTATTATTATTATCATCATTATTATCATTATTATTAATATTTTTTTTTACGGGGGGGGGGAGGAAGAAACTGAATCTGTATAGAAACGTTAATTATTAATGAATAAATGAATGAATGAAAGTTAACTATTATTTTGGTGTTCAACCATTTTAGATAAATTACAAACCAGAGTTATTATTTTTAGCAAAATTTATTCATTTGAAGCTTTTTTTTTAAAAAAAATAAATTCATGTATAATATTGAACAAAAAATAAAAAACGTTTGTCTTGTGCAGGATAAATCAAAAAAAGTATCACCCATTCGGCACCACACGCTAACGCACAGAAAACAATAGATTTAGGCCCATATTCACGAAAGTCATTTTATCTTAACTTCATTTAAACTTCACTTAAAAATGACTTTTGGCACAATTTTGTATTTAAGAGTGAGGTAACATTTTATTTTTACGTTGGAACTCTCATAAGAAATACAACGTTCACACAGTTTTAAGTACAAAATTGTGCAAAAAACTTTTTTAAAGTGAAATTTGAATGAAGGGAAGTTAAAGTGACGTTTATGAATGTGGGCCTTAGTTAGTCGATGAGTAAATGAAGGATATTATAAAATTTTTTGTCATAATTGCAAGTTATATAGGTAGTGTAAATGTGGCAACACTTAATTCACATTGAAAGAGAGTACCGCTTTGTTATAGATACACGCATATCCGTTTTTATCAGTTGTTTTTTCAATTTTTGTTTGTTTCTGTCCCGGAAAAAAAAAAGTGAGAAATTTTTATTTTTCTTTCGCCGTTATTTTCTTCTTCAAATTATAAAAGCATATTTTTTAAAAACTCGTTTTTAACCTAATTTATGATTTTTTTAGCGTAAATAAAGGATTTTATCACGATAAAATTCTAGCTGGCATATTTTGGATGGACATCAATCCCAGGTGAGTAGGTAGTTAATATCTATGCGAGTAAGAGTAGGGATAGATTGGCCAATAAACTTCGTAATTTCGAGTAGCAGTTTTATGAAACTTTAGGTACTTAGTAATTATCAGGGCTGTAAATTTAAATGAGAAATCGGAAATAAATTATTCTCGTCTTTTAATTATTATCGAGCTTCAAGTTTCAAGAAAATCATAAAATTAACGTTAGTAAAAGACACTTCAAATTTTACCGCTTGAAATTTCGCAAATTTTGAATCAGTATTATTTCCTTACCGAATTTATATTCAGTCTTAACAATTCTGTGCTGTACGTTTCGATAATAGGACCTAAGTTTGTGCTAAATTTTATTGTAAGAAGTGAAGTGCTAAGGTGATATTTACAGGGATAGGTATTAACAAAATTTTGGAGGAAGAATATCACCAATTGTTATTTACATACACAGCTAGCGCGATTTTCGATAATTATACAATTTTTTTCATGCATATCAACATAGTTTCTTTACGTTAACGTTGCATTTTAATAACGATATCACAAATAACGTTACAATTATAATGTCATTGAACTTGTTACGTTATGGTAGTGTTATAGGTTATACCTACCTATAAAAAAATTTCAAGTATGAAAAAGTGAAAAAAAAAAAATCCAAATAAATACTTGGTGAAAATAATTAAAGGTTTTTGGAAGCTGAATGTAAACAAAAGCAAAAACTGCTTGTTTACAATCTAGATTTTACAATCCAAAAGTTTGGCACTGTCTAACTTTTAGACTGTGAAGTCCCACCTTTTTGAAGCTGATTGTGAAGAAGCTGTATTTAAACATATAAAATATCAAATGAAGATTGTACTTTGGTGGTTTTTTGTGATGGAGATTGTTAAAAGCAACTTCAAAACAATCTCTAAACAAACAGAGTAAAAAGCTAAAAATCTGAGCCCCTAAAAAAATTCGTCTTATAGCATGTAAAAAAGCCTAGTGAAAATACTGCTAATACTGGACGGAAAAAAAAATTCAAAACTAAGGTCAGGTTTCTCCCAAATTCTCGATCATATTACATCTAAATGTAAGTAATGAAAATAGTCGGTTAACCAGCAAAAATTTTAATTTTGTTATTGGAATTGAGTGTAACAAAAAAATGTTTTTGCAACACATGCACAAAAGAACGACCTTTACATGCATGTATAGTATTTGTATATAAACAAATTTCAGGTCTGTGAAGTGATTTTACAATCTCTCACGCATCGGAATCCTGCGCGAGAGTGTGTAAAGTACTTTACACACTGTTAAGCATCCGAATCCTGTGCAACAGGTTGTAAAATATTCGAACATATAAGCATTTTGATGTTATTATTTACGTTATGTCGTGAAAAACTATTCGTCAATTTACCACACGAATCAAACAAATAGTGTCAATTTTCAAAAAACGGTCTTAAATGATTCCTCAGCCTCCAATTAAGTTAGAGAGCTGGGGTTTGTAACGACCAAAATCAGTTAAAATTTATAAAATTACCATATAATTTAATAATTATTGTTAGCTGTTTGACAACAAATAAACGAAAAAAAAAAACGCTAATCAATGGGAGATATGCCGTTGTTTGGAATCTAAAAACTTCTACTTTTTCCCTCATAATGATTCCTCAATCACTATTTAAGCTAGACTGCTCGAAATGGTAAGTCTAAAAACAGGAGAAAATTTACCTGAATTTAATTTTCACTTAATTTTTTAATCATCTTTAACAATTTAAAAATAAATGAACAAAAAAAAAGGAAATTGATTGGGAAACTTTTTTTTTTTGAAATCCAAAAATCTCTCTTCTTTCACTCAATGATTACTCAACTCCTATTCAAGCTAAAAATCTGGGATTAGTACGGCTAGAAAGAAGAAAAAATTTACTCGAAACTGCTTTCCATATAATTTGTTAATCGTTCCTAGTTGTTTGAAAATAAACGAACAAAAAAACACAAAATAATTAAAAACTTGCCATTTTTGTGATCTTTCAGTCAGATATAATTTTCAAAATTTATTTCCCTTATAAATTTTTTTTATCGGGAGGGAGAATGGTTGCTATACTTTTTTTTGTCCATTAGTTGCAAAAATTATGATGTGCGACAAGTGCTTGTGGGCTATTTTAACTCATTCTTCACACTCAGAAAAAAATAGCCCATGTAGGTTTTGTTGGCTCAGGGAATCAAACCTGGGACCTACATATTTGCCAGCTAAAAGCAGAGAACTTAACCACACGGCCATTTCACCACCAACTATTGCTGGCAAATGTGTTTTATATTAGACAAGGTATGGCGGTTCCCACAGCTCACATTACGCATTTGTCACAAAATATACTATTTTACAACACCTATCAGTAAAGTAGATTATTATTGGCACCTTGATGATATATAAAGTAGACGATTTTAGAATAATGCATATAGGAATGTAAATTCATTACGCATCATTTTTTACTTTATGTAACGCATTGTGTGCATGCATTTCTTTGTGCATCAACTGTAAGTGTTGTTCATTCATCAGCTTGTGCTCATGCGTTACTTTATACACCTTATTAAGGGATTTCACTATGAAAAAAAAAAAAAAATATTTACAGCTGGGATTCATACACAGGTCAAAGATGTAAATTTTCTCATCTACTCACAAGAAAATAAAAATAGTATTTAGATTTTTTCTTGGTTCAACTTTTTTTTCTTTTAGGGGGATAAATATGACACACGTGTACATAGTAGGTGATTGATACTCATGTGACTTGCAACACACTCTTTCAGCTTGTGCTACAAAAATTACCTACTTTATACACTTGTATCACATACCTATAACTATTTTATAACATTATGATTAATAACGTTTAAAAAATGTAACATTATTTTGTAATGTTAAAAAATTGTGGTTTATTATGTAATGTTTTTTATAACAGAATAATAGCCTATCCCTGAACATTATAGATATTCAATTCTACAGTCTTCAAAATATAAAGAAATATAAAAATATGCGTTTTGATTTCTTTTTTTTGCCTTATAATAGATTTTAAAAATAAGCTTAAGTTAGTTTTTTTATGCTTAATAATTAAAAATAAAAATTTTCTAGATCCTGATACCAGTACTAATAAACTTGAAATTCGAAAATCTGAGTTGAAATTAATGCTCGGTAGACTGTTGGCCACCGGATCACAACCATCCCCTTCTCACCACTTAAAACATCAAAACATATCTTCCAGCAGTTGGGTAAATGGCCACGTAGACAAAGCCCATTCGTATTATTTTAAAAATGCGGATGCAACCTTTTATTGTACTTCGATAACATTTTCAGTTAGGTATACTTAATATCAGAATAGGCTAATCTTAAATCACAGCCAAAAAGAGAAAACACGACCAATGTTCATCGTAAAATCAAAACATTAATTCCAAAATGATTCTTCGGCACTTGGAATTCTTTCGCTCCAAATCAGATGTATTTTTTTCTGCATCATATTTTGCTTTCATACTTTCGCAATAAGTGATTCAGTCAATCTGGCTAAGAATCGATAAAAAATTTTTATCAAATGCGAACGTATTTTAACTACCCTTCAATAATTGGCGTGATGGTAGATTAATCTAACAATTTACCTCGTCATCATTTCTCATCTTCATTTTGCAAAATCAAAACAAATAAAAAATGCTGCGTTTAAGAGGAAATTGACGTGTTTGATCTTATTATTGTTATTACATTGACCTTATTCTCTCGTAAACCGGTTCGATTTTCCGTTGGCTAACTTTTTACTGAGGGACAAAATCATTATTGTAGTCGATATAGGCAACAGATAGACCGGCCTATGATATTTTCGATAAGATTTTCTATAATTTCAAAAAGTTAGGGGAAAAAAAGAGAAAAGTTTACCGATCCTTTTTCGATTTTCGTTTTTTATTGTGACTTAATTGTGGGTAGATTTTCGAGATAAACGTAAAATAACGGGAACGATGCAATGGTAAATTTATAGTTTTTACAGTTTCATACGCCGACTATTTTCCATTTAGGAATCGATGAAGTGTACTATTTTCTCCGAATGTTTGTTGGAATTATTTTGGTACCTGTGTATATTAAGATTTTTGAAGATTAAGTTGGTAACATTTTCCATCAGGACCGATCCAATAGTTTAGTGACTAGCGAGAAACATCAAACAGACAGACATAAACATGAACATATAGCTGCCTATTTCAATATTTTTATTTTATTCATAATATTCGATATCGACGATTAGAGACGTCTATTGAAAGAAGAAATATATTGTTCCGCTATAACTTTTGGTGAATTTCTTATATTAATATCATTTATTTATATATAATTTAAATAGGTAACCATAATTTCGAGCGTATAAATTCTTCGTTAAATAATCTAAAAATCTTTTTTTTTTCTTATCAAATTTTTTACCAAAGTACTTACAAAGAAAGCATCAAGTAAAAAGTAAATGTAAAACGTAGCTTTAAGCGACTTTCAAAGGAAATAAGGCGAATATTTGAAGGCAGAACAATACTAAAATGCGAAAAATAACAGATTTTCCTTTGAAATCTGCTGATAAATTGTTTTTAAGAATTTTCACAAAAAAAAAAAGCAAAATTCGATATATGTAACATTGTTTGGTGAGACAAAAATTTCAGACAAGGCCGAATAACTCCTCAGAAACAAATAATAATTAAAATCTAGAAACGTCTTTGTATGGAGTTAGTCGCAAGTCAAAAAGTACCTACGGTGTTTAAAAATTCCCCAAAAAATATTGAATTCAACATGTCTAAAAATTTTAAACATAGATTTATAACCTAAAAGTAAATTAAGTAAAACAAACTGAAAATCTCTTTTAGGAGCTATAAACTTAGAGCTACAAAAATTTTGGTGTTCATTAATTAAAAACTTTGTACTTAGGTCCTGTGGGAACTGCCATACATTTCTATATACAAAATACATTTGCCAGTTATAATTGGCAATGAGATGGCCGTGTGGTTAAGTTCATCGATTTTAGCTGGCGAATATGTAGGTCCCAGGTTTGATTCCCTGAACTGATAAAATCTACATCTAGTGACCTTCAACCTGTGCTGGACATGCATACACCCTAGTAGTGCATGGTGGAACTTACAACTCTCCTTCCTAACTTGAGTTTCCAATAGATGGCGCCCTATATAATGGAAATAAAACCCATATAAGAAGTGTAAGCCTGTAGGTGTAGGTACAAGAGGCATTTCTAGCTCTACCCAACCTACCACAGCATCTAATGTCATTTAACACATGTTGAGTCTCTCTAGGGGGGAGTGTGTGGGAACTTCCATACCTTTTTCTATACAAAATACATTCGCCAATTATAATCAGTGGTGAGATGGCTGTGTGGTCAAGTTCACCACGTTTAGCTGGCAAATATGTGAGTCCCAGGTTCAATTCCCCAAACTGACAAAACCAACGGGTCTCAAAGAACAGGCGCATCGATGTGAGATGGAAAATACCATAAATTTAAAACTGTATAAAAAGTTCTCATCAAGGCAGGTTTTAAGTGGTAGATTTGGGGTATAATCGAAGGTGTCAATTCAAGACACAATTATTCGGTTTTTCAAATTTTACGTCTATGAAATATATAAAAAATTGTTAACCCCTGCCAGAAAAATTGATGAATATTATAAAACATGATTTATTCCCCCACCCTTCTGAAAAAAAATCCTGGAATCGGGCCTGATGCGCATCGTAGATGGAGTTTAGAGTGGGACAAAACCTCGCTAAACTTCTTCAAAAATGAAACTAAACCCCTCCTAAAATGGAAAAAATAAAAATATCTGAATTTTGAAACATTTTTCTAAAAAAATGTTAAAATTAGGTATCATTGAGAATCTATTCCCTTTCCCAATATTTTGAACGACACTCCATTTATGTTCTCATTGAACCTCTGGAAAGAAGTCCGTTTTAGGGGGAAAAAAGTCTAAAGTTCTAATTAAACACATCAAAACAATAGAAATCAAGGCATGTAATGTTGTATACAGATGAGAAATTGATGAATTCCTCAAATTTTGAATACATATCCGGTGTGGTGAAGAGGTTCTAATCACCCAGTTGTCATCCAAAAAGTGGAAAAAGTACTTAAATACCATAGGTAATTATTTTTAGATTGGGTAATACGCCAGCAAAACAATGAAAAAGTAGTCTATATTAATAGGTTCACTAATTTTAATGATGATTAGCTGACTTATAAAAAAAAAAAACTACGGACGTACCTATAGATTTACGTAATAATGTAAGTATATTTACATGGACCTGAGAATAAAATTCCAATGGTTACGTCAAACTTTTATTAATTTATTTGTAGGTACTCACTCCAGCTCCATTCCCATCTTTAAAAAATTCACAAATTTTTTCTTTCTCCAAAATTGAGTTTCCTTTATAATTTTAAAGACAATGATAACAAAATCATCATTTTGATTAAGAAAAACATTATTTATAGAGGATTATTTTGATGGTATAGTTACTCAATACGAGACTGTATGAGAAGCAGGTAAATATAAGTACGTTAACTATTTTAAGCATACAAGTAAGAAACACTTAAATAAGATAGGTACCCAGGTATTTCAAGATGAAAAATTTTTTCTTAACTGCATTAAATTCTCCAAAACAACGTTCAGTATCTACCTAGTTCACGACACATTCTTATCAGTTACGACATGTATGAACTACGTGGAATTACCATATTATTAGTTTTAAAATATTTTAAATATGAATGACCACGCAGGTTTCGACGCATTCTTGCAACCAAGAGAAATTTAATATAAAACATCATGAAATGAAAAACGAACCCGGTCTGTTCTCAAACTTTCACCACGAAGTCAATTTTTTTTATTTTTTGGATGAAAAGTGCAAATTGCAGTAGAATAACTTAGTAGGCTAATAATTATACATTTTTTCAAGCACCTGTCCCTCTCTCTTCTTAACAAAATGCAAAATCTCCAACATATTCTCGTCAACGGATGGGGAAAAAAACAACCGCACAGATGACTGCGCTGAGTGGTCATTCCACCGGCCTCAAACCAACATGGGGCGTCGTTATAGTGAAGCACACGATGATTTTGTAGGTTTGGAGGTAAGCAGTGTTGACAAGTAGATAGTTCATGAAATAACAATTAGGAAATCTAAATTACATAGAGTGTTAAGAAGTAGATAGTTCGTGAATCAACAATTAAGAGGTCTTAATTACATCTGCCTCTATGGTTCCTACAAAAGTGCACTAAGTTAATCGTTGGCCTAAATTTCAAATGGTCATGATTCAGTTCAAGAGATGATCTTGTTTGTAGATCGAGTCGGTAGAAAAAACAAAAATGAAAATTCTGGCAGCTAATACCCAAAATGAAACCAGTAAACTCCTTTCACTGTCGTGTGGACACAGCAGTACGAGTAAATGATTGTGAAAATTTAAGCTTGACGCACCTTCGACTCGGCGTGTAGACTACAACATTCTTAAATTTAAAACTACAATTTTAATGATGATAAAATTCGCTAATACTGTATAGGCATACAAACCGATATCGAAAAATGTGTCTCCCATATTATTCCGCACGATATATAAAGAGTCGCCGACTTCATCGGATGCAAAGGCGGCCGTGGCCATGCTCATGATATTGGTTTGAGAAGCAGTCGGATGATATTTCAGCTCGGATCCCGTTGACGAAGGTAACGACAATGATGAGAAATTATGTAGATCACGATTATCGTTGAATATCACAGCTCCACAGCAAAAGCACGTCAACGATATGCGACAGAAGACCAGCAGCGTCAGCCAACAGATTTCCTGATGGTTGAAAATCGTTTCATTTTTACGCGGTGTACACTTTTTCGGTCGACAATGGGCTCGGAATTTGATGGCAAGAATGAGAACCGCAGGCACAATAATCATAATTTACGAAATACGTTTCATGAATGCTGTTTGGATGGCCACAGAGTGACGCGCCGGTCGCGGTATGACGTTCGAACACTGCCAACGATTCTGCTACATTTTGAGCTGAAAACAAGAGGCAGCATCCTTCGTTAATATTTCACTAGGTTTCAGCTATTTCTTCGAAGAAAACCAATTTTTTACGTCAAATTTCTTTCAGAAGTATTTTCTCTGCCTTCCCTTTGATTTATTATTCTCCAGGCACTAAATATAATTGTAAGTGCCCAAATGTGGAAATTCAGTCTGCGCAGAGGCTATTGATTTGCAAATATTTTCGGATAGGTTCTTCTTCCAAAGTCAGGCCCTGGGCCAAAGTAAAATCCTAAAGGGGCGAACTGTAGACTAGAGAGGGCAAAATTTTTTAAAAATTAGAAATTTTGTAATAAAAATTAAAATTTTTATTGAAAATTTTAATTAAAAATTAAAAAACTTTTCATTTTTTTAAATTCAGAAAAAATTTGAAAATTTTTCCAAGGGGGCAAAAAGCGCAATCAGGAAGGGCGTTGCTCCCTTCCACTCCCCTAGCTATGAGCCTGCCCAAAGTACAATCTTATGACTTCACTTAATAAATACATAATGATGTGGCAGCAACAGTGGTGAAGTTTTTGTGTACTCTGAGCCAATGACCAAGAGGAGTGAGTGACCATGAAAAGTGATCTCCATTGAACACCATCACCAACTACACCCATAAACCAAGGTGATAATCACAACTAGCAAATATATCTTGCAATTGTGGCCAGAAGTAATTGGGTATCACTAATTGAGTAACTGGTTCACCAAGCTTTGCTCGCATGTGGAAAATAAAAAAATTTTTGTTAAATACTTCCTTATAGTTATGAATTGTAACAATTATATGCAGCCTAGACCTAGGAAAATTTGCTATTCTGCTGATGAATAGACTGAAATTCCCATATCTCTATTCTAGAAAATTTCTCAAACTTGGAACCTATAAAGATCATTTTCACACACTCAAAAACTGATATCCTGTAATTTTCAGCTACTTTGTTGGTCTAGTTCTTCAGAGTGCGATTACCAACATACATACAAACATATAAACATACATACACAATTACACACATACATATATACATACATACAATTATTACTGGTATTATAGTATAGGATGATAAGATGACACCAAATCATCAACCAAAACCAGAACACCCTTCTAGAAAACTAGATCTAGGATAAAACCCCCAATTATAACTACCAAGTTACTGATCGATGCTACAAACAATGGTCTTTAACCATCCGTTGCAATCACAGATAATGACCATGGACATAGAGTATGGTTACCAGTTGGTAATCATCCCTTCCAATGATTGCCAATGATCATGGAAATAATTAGCATGCTGACTACGGTCACTAGCCAAAAACACTCATTGTGGCCAATTATCATGGTAGTGATCATTGCAATAACCTTTGCCAACAATCATGAATACTGACCACAGTCAGTGACCAACTTTTTCAACCCCAACTAATGGCCGTGGTCATAGAGCATGGCTAATAATCATCCATTGCAATCACTGCAAATAGTCATGGCCAATAACAATTGCAAAGAAAATCACGTTGACTACAATTCCTTCCCATGACCAACGACCATGATAGCAGCCACTGCAACGACCACTGCCAAAAACCATGGCTACTGATCAGTTATCACAGTCAGTGGCCAAGATTCTTGACTATAACTAATGACTAATGACCATGGTAATGGCTATTGTAAACAACAACAACAACAACTAATGACCACAATCTGTGACCACAGCCCTTGACCGCATTTAATGACCAGGGCCAATGACCATAGTAAAGATCATTGCAATGACAATGGCCCTCAGTCATTGCTAGCAACAACAGCCACCACCTAACCAAGACCAGTAAACTTTCTCGGACGAGAAAATTTTTAAAAATTTTGACTTCATTTTCTAAAAAATCATGAAAGTAACCTGCGTTTGTGGAAATGAATGAACATTGGCGGGATATCATTCCATGGCTGGAGAGAGGAAGAAGAAAAGGGAGATTTCCCGAGCCTGGACTTTCTAAAAGGGCCCGGAGGGCCTTCTGCGAATGCTTAGGTACACCAAAAAAAAATAGAAAAATCAATTATTTGTTAAAATAATTATTTTAATACCGGGTCCAGTTTTTTCTCTCAAACCTGTGTCTTCTTTTGAACCAAAGGAACTTCGAAAAAGTGTCTTTTGAAAAGTAAGCCACGTAGCTATCACAAATTTTAGCCCTTTTGAACTTCACATCCATTCAAGTATTCATCCAAATTATTCCCATATTTAGGATAAGGAGGGTGAAGGTATACCAATTTTATCAGAAATGTGTCTATTTAATGTTACTCTCTTCACTTTTATTCCATTTTAAGGCATTAAGAAACGAGCTTACAGCTCAGTTATGTAAATCACTCAAGAAAATCATAAGTCTTCTAAAAACTATCAAAAAACAATACGTTCGATGTCCACACGGGTTAAACATTTTCTTCAAAAATTTTTTTTATTATTTTTTTTTTAAATAAAAAGAAAGAACGAAACAACTTTCAGTTAAAAGAATAAGAAAATGAACAAAAAACAGCAAATAGAATAAGTGATTTTCTTTTTGGTAAGGTAGGAAAAAAAGAAGTTTTTTTCTTTTTTTATTATATCATCAAATCACTAGAATTGACCATTGAAATTTCTTTTTTTTATTTTCCTGTCTGCAGAGATCATTAAGATCCACGCAATAGAAGAGATTCAGTCTGATTAAGTTTGTCGAATATTAGTACTTAGGTCTATTTTCTTTATGCAAATTGCATCCACGAACGTACAACACGCTTGATTGTCTAATTTTCACCACTCAATGTCGACGTTTGTTCTTGAAAGACACACACATTGATGTAGGTAACCGCCAAACTGTCGTTCAACCAATGGTTCAGCCTCAACCAGGGCCGGAGAGAGGGGGGAAAATAGGGGAGATTCTTCCCGAGCCCGAACTTTCAAATGTTTACATAAAAAAAATAAATAAAAAAAACACTGAAACATCAGTTATTTGCTAAAATAATTATTTTGACCCTCGGGCCCACTTTTTCTCTCTCCGGCCCTGGCCTTAACCAACACTTATGCAACAGACTGCGGATCTACGTCTATAGCACACCACTTCCTCGTAATTAACGGTGAAACGAGATTCGACGTCATTTCAAAGAACTTTGACGTCTGCGAATGCATATCTCCATCTCGCATCTACTCGATGACATTTGACCAAATCCAGTAGAATAAAAACCCAACAAGTGCGCTTCGGAACTTGGCGAAACGGAATTATGCAAAAGAAAGGGAAAATATAGGCATGCGACCATTTTTAGATTATAATATCATACCTAAACAGTAAATACCGACGATAAACAACGTAGGGTATCGATAAATGTGCAGCCGCTCAGTTTTTTTTATTTTAGTTTCTCATTTACACAAGTAAGTATAAATGTAGGTAAATAAATTCGGAGAAAGCCAAAGTAAACGGGTAGCTTTCACAAACCACCTTCTTCGCCGGTGTCGGCGTTGAATAAGCAAAATCTTTTCAATTTTTTTTTTTTTCCCTTTATCCTTAAAGTTCGATAATCGATATTTGATTTTTGCACCGTCGAATTGTTCCTTTAATGTATTTTTATTTATTCGCTAATATTTTTTTTTTTTTTTTTCATTAATTTTATATACGATTGAAAAAATTACTCATACATATATATATATATATATATATAGATACACACACACAAAAAACAAATTACAACACGGAAAAAGATACTTGAAAGCAAAGAAGAAGAAATTTATATTAAGAAATGCGAAAACCAGATGATGGCTAGATTCGAAAATACGAGATACCTTTGGCAGTGTTGTAAACGACTCTAAAAACCGTTATATATTTATAGTATAGATACCTACACATATATATATTTTTTCTCTTTAACATACCGAAAAAAAAAAAAAAAAAAAAAAAAAAAAAAAAACCGGTTGCTGTTTTTCATAAGATTGATCACTGACTGGTCATTTAAGTGGAACTAATACGAGATTTTACAAACAAATAAATAGAAAAAAAAAAAAAAAGCTATCTCGGACATAAATTTCCATGTTATCACAGTTTATAAAGAAAAATTTATTTATTGTGTGTAAGTTCTTTATTTTTCTAATCACATACCTGCAAGACTAGAATGTTCAGCAAAAAATGGTAATGCAAAAAAAAAAAAAAAATTGCATTGACCATTTGTAGCCGCAGCGTATTCGTACGTTTGACCTGCGATACCGTAATATTTCTGCCAGTGGAAGTCTTCTTCTTTCAATTTTTTATTTTATTTTTATTAGATATTTTATTTACTTATTTCATTTATCGTATTTTTATTGACGAGACTTCATTGTTTGTTGAGTAATTAAAAATTATCGAGGTGTGTAATTTACTTGTAATTTATCACGAAACCTGAATACGGAGACGTATCTGGTTTGTGCCAAAGATGAAGCTAATAAAGTATAGGGGGGCGAGAGATCCACCAAAACTTGTTAAAGTCTCCCTAATAAGAAATTTGAAAATACCGCGTGCACTGATGAGAAAAATAAAAAAATAAATATCCTTACTGTGGAATACCTTGTCGTGAGAGATATTCTCACCAGAAGGAAATTCTACAGAATTTAAGCCTGTTCAGCCACTTCGTACATAAGTACAGGTAAGCCAGAACCAGACCGAACACTGGCGATTTTAGAGCCGATTTGGGTGGTTTATATACAGCTTATTTACACGCACACTAAGACACGTATGTAAGAATATAGGTACGTCTGTGAGGGCGGCCAGGTCACATCATCCCCTACCGCGATAAGAGATGGCTGACCAGTTCGTGTACGGATCGTGACATTGTTTCATTGTGTCACAATTCGGTACTCGTTCATTACCTGCATGTACTTGCAGGTAATTACAATCGAACGTATTTAGTGGGTTCAACGTCACAAGGACGATTATTTGCCTGCCCTTTGGGGCTGCGACTGTTGTTGAGGGGTCCAAGCCCCTTTACCTCATACCAATGAGTCCCCCCAGCTACTCCCCACTAGTTTTTGCACCGCAAAAATGATCAAAATGCGCAAGGCCTGGGGGGACGTGTGGGTTTTTACTTCCGCCTCTGGTCGGCCTCCCATTTTGCCAGGACGCTACCTACCGCAGCCCCGACGCACTCGTAGGATTCCCTACGGGCGTGTATCCGGGCCAGGTAATTTGCCCGGTTGTCCTCTCCCCTACGCCTCGGTGGTACGTTTTTTGAGCGGGTGTAGGGGTAATGACAGGAATGAGGGGGCTGCGGACGTTTAAACATTGGCTTCCTTAACATCGGGGAGTTTGAATTCCCCGATATCCAGGTGGCCATCTTAGCTTTTTTGTTTGCGGCCCTCTAGGCCGTGAATAAAAACCTCATCGGCTTCCTTTTTTCCTCTGGTTTTGGCTCCAGCTTCGGGTGTTCCAGAGTCGGAGTTGATTCCTTCGGCGACCGGGGAGGAGATATTATTGGAGGCAGCGGAGTCGTCATTTCTGATAGGACATCGTCTACTGGAGGAGCCGTGTCCATTAGCTGCTCCTCCTCTATCCGGTCCAGCTCCATCTTCTGCTCGGTTTTCCGCTGAGTTTGTGAGAACTTAACAGTTTTTTGGGCGATTTGGGAGGTGGCAGACTTCAGGATGGTATTGGTTGGCAGCGACATTAGAATAGATTGTTGAGGAAAAGGAACCAAAAATATTATTTCAGAGAACACGTCCAAGATCTATGGAAATTCTGAAACGGGTGAATTTACCGCTGTTTTCGATTTACCATTACAGTTTTGTTTCATTATTTTCACATCTTCTTATCAGTATGTAGAGGGGATAGCGCTTAAAATTCTCGGCTGTATGCAAGTTTTCCGGTTAAGTTCTGATTGGTTTAAGCAAAGTTATGCCTGAAATAAACTCATAGAATATATTTTTCGAATTTTTCTTACAAAGGAATCTCCGTTTGTGACGTCACAACGTTAGGATTATCTTTGTGTTTAACAGTAAACGCACGTTGCGATGTTTATTTCCGTATCGCACGTGGATTTGTTTATTCCTGTTGTTTTCTTTTTGTTGGTATTCCTCGTTTGCTTATCTCTGGAGTTTCTTTTGTCTCATGGAGTTCCGATTTTTGTCGCATATTTTTTAGCGGGTTTGAACTTATGTAGCAGATATTACTTTTTTGGGAGTAAATTTTATTTTCTTCGCATTGACCTCTCAGACATGCGAGAAAGATGGGAATTTTTGCATTTTTTACTGCCTAGGGGCCTGCCTCTTTTTTGTGGGCTTAAGGGGGCCTACAGATCGAATGTTTTAGTGGTAACATCGTCCGAAAATCTTACAGACTTTTTTGATGTTTTCTGTTGTGAATTATTTATTTCACATTTTTCAACGGATTCTTCTGTGTTTGTTAGTGAATCCGTCTGTATATTTTCTACGTTCTCCCTCGGCAAACTTTTTATTCTTTTATCGTCACTTACCATGTATGCAGGCTTAAATCTGTCGATTGAAATTGTTCGAGGTTCACCTGCAATGAATATCACAAAATTTTTCTCGTCTCGTGATACTACTTTGTAAGGACTGGCGTATGGTTTCTCCAGCGCAGATCTCATTTTTTCGTCTCTAACAAATACGTGTGAAGTATTGGCCAAGTGTTTCGAGACGTAAATCTTGGGCTGGCCATGGCAAGCTGCCTGTTTTAGGAAATTGTTGGCATCATTTCTTTTGTTTTGTACCATGATTTTGAGGCTACCTTCCTTCGATTCTGTGAAGAAGTCCCCTGGAAGGCGTAGATCTTTGCCAAATGCTAATTGTGCTGCAGAGTGACCTGTATCCGTTTGTAGGGCAGATCAAAGGCCTAAGAGGATGGTAGGGAGTACTTCTACCCATCTCTTGGTATCATGTGACATGATAGAGACTTTGAGAGCTCTATGCCATCTCTCGATTTTGCCATTGGCTTGAGGATGATAAGCTGTGGTATGACTGTGTTGAACACCAAGCTTATTAGACAGCTGTTTAAAGAGCGAGCTCTCAAATTGGCAAACTTGGTCGGTAATTATGACTTCTGGTACGCCATACCTCGCAATCCAGGTATCGTAAAACCTTGCAGCCACTGTAGGGGCTGTCATCTCGTGTAGAGGGATTGCTTCTGGCCATCGTGTTGCCCTGTCTATTATCGTTAACTTGTATCTGTCTCCTTGGGATGGTGGCAATGGGCCTACCAAGTCCATATGTACTGTTTTATACCCTTTTGTTTGTTTGAAGGATTTGAGGGGCGAGCGAGTGTGTCTTCCTACTTTGGATTCTTGACAGTTCAGGCAACAGCGAGCCCATTTGTTGCAGTCAGACTTCATTCGTGGCCATACAAACCTTGCCGAAATCATATTAGCACTACATTTTGGCCCAGCATGTGACAGATTATGTACACTGTTGAAAGCCAACCTGCGATATTTTACCGGTAGAAATGGCCTATTCTTACCTGTACTGATGTCACATGTTAATAAAACATCAGTACCGGGAATTTTTCGCTGTCTCAATTTGAGAGTAGTATCATCGTTCGATAACAACTCTTGCAATTCTGCATCCTTATGCTGTGCTTTAGCTATTTCAGCATAAGGCAATTGGACAGGAGCCAAGATAGCTTCGATTCTACTCAAGGCATCAGCTGGAGTGTTAAGTTCTTCACTTATATACTGGATGTCGGTAGTCAATTGACCAATATAGTCTAATTGTCGCGCTCTTCTCGGCGATGCCGGTTCTGCTTTTTGTGTGAAGGCATATATTAGGGGTTTATGGTCAGTATACACAGAAAAACATCTACCCTCTAATTGGTGCCTGAAATGCTTCAACGCAGCAAAAATTCCGAGCAATTCCCTATCGTATGTGCTATAGTTCTTTTCTGTTTTTGAGAGCTTCCTCGAGAAGAAAGCTAGCGGTAACTTTTTGTTGTCTTTGTCAAGTTGGTACAGGATTGCACCAATAGCAAAATCAGATGCATCGGTACTCACGCATAATGGCAGACTTTCGTCTGGATGAGCCAATAAAGTGGCATTTGCCAGTGTATCTTTAATTTTCTCAAAGGCCTGTTTGGCTTCTTCATTCCATTCGAGTGGAGTCTTGTCTTTCTTTTTACTTGTCTTTATTAGTGCAAACAGCTTACTTTGTTCGGCTGCTGCGTTCTTCATGCAACATCTATAGAAGTTCACCATCCCCAAGAAACACCTAAGTTCAGCGACATTTGAGGGCTTCGGGAAGTTCAATATTGGCTCTACTTTGGTCTTCAAGAGGGAAATGCCTTCGGTCGAGACTTTGTAGCCGAGGAAGTCAATTTCAGTCTGTGCATATAAGCTTTTACCTACATTGATAGTAAGCCCGGCAGCGTGTATATGCTGTACGACAGCTCTTACATTCTCCTCGTGCTGTTGCTCACCGCCTTCAGAGCATATGTAGACATTATTCAAGTATGCATATGCAAACTGCAATTCCCTAAACAGTCCATTGATAAATCTCTGGAAAGTTTGTGTCGAGTTGCGAAGTCCAAACGGCATTCAAAGGTATTCGAATAATCCAAAGAGGGTTATAACCGCTGTCTTTGGTACGTCCTGGTCAGCCATAGGAATTTGGTGGAATGCCCAGTTGATGTCAATTTTGGTGAACATCGTTTTACCCTTCATGTTTGCGTTGAAGTCCATTATACTGCGGACTGGGTAGCGGTCAGGAACTGTTATGGCATTTAAGGCCCTGTAGTCTCCAACAATTCGCCACTCTCCACTTTCTTTTTTGGTCATGTGGATAGGGGAGCTCCATGAGCTTTTTGAGGGGCGACATACACCCTCCTCAATGATGCGTTGAAAGTACTCCCGTGCCACTTTGAGTTTGTCAGGCAGTAACCTTCATGCTCTAGCATGGCAAGGCTGTCCTTTGGTTTCAATGTAATGAACCGTGTCGTGTTTGTATGTAGGATGCCTGCGAATTGATGGTTGAGTGACTAAAGGATAGTCAGACAGGATCCGTAAGAGTTGTCCGTCGACTTTTGTACAGCTGGATATGTTTGTGTCCAGTCTGTAAGCATGCGTTTTGCCATCCACACAATTTTTAGTTTCACTATTGATCAGTTTGCCGTTTTTGAGGTCAATGATCAGGCCATAATGTGCAAGGAAATCTGCACTCAGGATCGAGTTTGGAACATCAGCAACCGTGAAGGACCACATCATATTTTCCTTAAGTCCGATGTCAACTTTGCTGGTCTCAAGTAAGTAAGCTGGAAGGTTTTGACCATTCACAGTATAGAGATAGTATTTCGGAGGAAGTACTTTTTGGTTTTTATTTACTGGCAATATACTCAAGTCTGCACCTGAGTCTATCAAGTACCATCTTCTATTTGTCCTGTCCTTTATGAACAGGCGGCATGAGTGTTTTTCCGAGGGGTCTTCACCCGCATAGATGGCCCCTTGTTCTAGTTTGACGCTTCCTTGTTGTAGGATTTACCCCACCATTTGCACCTGTTGTTGCATTTGGTGGCCTTTGCGCCAAACCTGTTGTGGAAGAAACAACTCTTCTCATCCCAATTTTGAGACTTGTTTTTGGGAGATGATGTACGTGGGGGAGTTGAACTCTCCTCTGCTATTGCCATTGCCATTGTTGTTGTTGTTGTTGTTGTTGTTGTTGTTTCTTGATTTTGATCGTTGTCGCCAGCTGCTATTGGATTTTGTTGAGCTTTGGCTTTTGTTCCGTTTTACTTCATCGGTCAACTGACCTATTTGGGCTTTAAGTTGAGCAAGTTCTCCAGTCTCTGCAGACACTGCACTGATTACGGGCTTTGACCTGGTGTATTTGAGTGCATTATCTGCTGATTTTGCAAGGAAGTCCAAGTCTGGGGATGTATTTATCACGGTCGAACCTACAGCAGCTAGGCATTGCACAACACTTTGTGGAAGTTGTTTGCAAAATTGATTGCCTATGACAGAAGGGGCTACAATATTATCTGCCTTCTGCCTTAACTTCGCCATGAAGATCGAGGGTTTGTCATCCCCCATCACATCATCAATGATTTTGTTCTTTGTTTTTCCAAATACATTTTTTATTTTCTTGACAAACCAGGCATATTTGTCATCTTCTGTCGAAGGGCATTCCATGATGCCCGGAATGTGACGGATTATCTGCGGGGCATGCCTCCACAGATATGTAGATACCGCTGGTTCAGTGTAATGTTTTCTGTCTTGAACCTGCCTTCTAATAGAGTCAACCATAAGTCTACCTCATTGGGCAGAAATTCTGGGATCTCTATCCTTCATCTGTAGAAGTTGGTGTTCTGTCCTGGCTGCAATTGCAAAAGTTGCATAAGCTGCGCCAAGACTTCGGGCGTCAGCTGTGGCTGACTACTATCTCCCTGCGATGGTTGTGGGTTTTCGGTTGGTGGTGGGACCATTGCTGTGTCTTTCTGATGACAAGCGTATTCCACAGAACTACTTCTTTCCTTGCTGGTCGAAAACATGGGCTCCTATGTTTGTAGGACAGGTGTTTTCGGGTCAGAAATTTGGCTTAAAGTTTGACCACTTCTCAACGTTTTAACTGCTAGTTGTTCTTTATTTATTGCAGTTCCCAGTCGTGTTAATTCTGGGTGTTGAGGGCCTTCTTTCAGATTTGGTAAATTCTTGGAGTTTCGAGTCAAAGTCGGGGGAGTTGGGGGATGAGTCCAACCTTCTTCCTCCAGGTCTACTGTCTGGTTTCTCCTTGTTTATATATTTTAAGGAGAGAGGTATAAATTTCCACTTCAGCAGACTCTACTTCAACAACCTAAAAGGTGTCTTAGTCTGCAAAAAATTTTTGTATTTGCTGAGCAAGCGAGTATCTTGCCAGCACACCGTGCCAAATTTGTGTAAAAGCGCAACGTGGCTAAGGACACCTCACGACGTAGCCAAAAATCATGTCGGGGTCACCACTGTGGAATACCTTGTTGTGAGAGATATTCTCACCAGAAGGAAATTCTACAGAATTTAAGCGTGTTCAGCCACTTCGTACATAAGTATGGGTAAGCCAGAACCAGACCAAACACTGGCGATTTTAGAGCCAATTTGGGTGGTTTATATACGGCTTATTTACACGCACACTAAGACATGTATGTAAGAATATACGTACGTCTGTGAGGGCGGCCAGGTCGCATCATCCCCTATCGCGATAAGAGATGGCTGACCGGTTCATGTACGGATTGTGACATTGTTTCATTGTGTCACAATTCGGTACTCGTACATTACCTGCATGTACTTGCATGTAATTACGATCGAATGTATTTAGTGTGTTTAACATCACAAGGATGATTATTTGCCTGCCCTTTGGGGCGGCGACTGTTGTCGAGGGGTTCAAGCCCCTTTACCTCATACCGATGAGTCCCCACACTTACTTATTATCATTTTAAGAAAAAATGATAGGACCTTTAGGCTCCGCCCCATCCCGCAAAAAAAAAGTTTTTACCAATTTCATCATTGGATTTTGCAAGAAATTAAAATCAGTTTTTCTGGATATCTACGTCATTATTTTCAAATTTATTCTATAGAATGGTTTATTCTTCTAAGTAAATTCCTTTCCCCGAAGATGAAATAATTAAAACAAGACATATTGCATCACATCTCCAACGACAAGGTATTAAAATCTTTCAAACGTGTGTACATACTATAGGACAGGTAGGGTCCTATTGGATCTTAGCCGATGCTTAATTGATGCGTTGTTACCATATCTCCATGTTACCTTTTGTTTTTCTTGCTGTATGGTTCGTTCGGAGTGAACTATAAAATTCCAAGATATTCTGTCACAAACTGAATATATGTCCATTTAAGATAGTTTTATACTCAATTGTAACCCTGCCTTTGAGCAGTAATGAAATTACTATTGAATTTTATACTCTAATTTTGTTACCAAATTTCTTGGTTTTTCATTCATCACCATAACTGACTTGTGTGATTCCAGATCATCCTAACAACTTTGTGTAACTGAACATAATTATAATTTTTTTTCCAGTGTAATAGAGATGGAAATAGTCAAATAGAGGGACAGGCAATGTAAGTATTTGTTCGAGGGATAGGCAGCACATTTCTTATACGAACAAAGAGAAATGGAATATGAGAAGATGAGTTAGGGAGCAAGAGAGAAACAAGTACGGAGATATTGTATAGGAAAGGGAAGAAGAGGAAGAGAGAAAGAATAAGAGAAGTGAGAAAAAATGTACGATGAAGAGTGAGGGGGACAGATGTGTATTTCAAAAGGTACTCTATGTAAAGAGCTGACTACTACTAGCAGGTGGACCAAGCAAAGTTGCCATCACTTACATCAGTTATTCTCGAACTTTTATGTTTAGTCTATGAAGGAAGAAGAGTTACCGAGGAAGGTAGTTAATGAATGGGAAAAATTACAGGCAATCAGTTCTCGTTTGACTATGAAGCGTGTGGAGAAGATACAGTGAAAGGTTCAAACAAAATAGTCTGAAGGCTGAAATTGCTAGAGTAAATAGAAGTCTGGCAAGCTGATATGATTTATTCGAAGATGAGTGGAGACAATATGTCTTTTTTTCTGGGGAGCTATTTTACTACACTTTACATCGTTTGAGCCACTTACGTTGATTAAGCAATCTTTAACTTGGCAAGTGGTTCCATGAAATTCTTATGAGACTTTACACCATCCAAAAGAAGGTGAGAAGGGCTAGGTTAGAGATGACAAATATCGAAAAGTTTCGATCAGTGTTGGATAGGCGATTTTTTTCCTACTGGGAAAATCTATAAAGGGCGCCAAATTTTTCTCCTTGCAAGGGCGCTCAGTTTTGTTTTATTACAATGGCGACAACGCTAATGATCCTCTTTACCAAAACAATGTCTATACTGGTATAAGAAAAAAATAGTCATAGTCCTTAATGACGAGCGTTTTTTTTTTTTAATTGTACTCGAAGTATTGAAATTTTTTTTGTTTTAAAGGCAAAGGGCGCCAAAAATTTCTCGGGGAAAAATCGCACCGGGAAACCCCCGGTAGCCCGGTGGGTCTATCCAATACTGGTTTCGATACTGATATTCCAAAACTATCAATAGGTACTAATGATAGTTTTGATAGTTTCCCATTTTCATTACTTTTGCTTAAACATAGTTACCATGGGCGTAACTAGGTCTTTTTTTTTCACTGGGGCAAATGAATATTGTCAACTTTTAAAAATTTAAATTTGAGTATGAATATTTAAATTTCGTGTTGTCATTATCGGTTTAAAAAACTAATTCCATTAGGAAAAAAAGTTATCAAAAAGTAGAAAATTAGGGGCTAAAAAATTTGTAATGGATTGTAATTGATGATTGTGTTAAATTTTGTAACTGTTGACCTAAAATAACTTAGTTTAAAACCATTATCCCTCCTTCAAAATCGAAACAAAAATTGACTTTATGAAGAAACTGTCTGAATGATCTACACCAAAATTGGTAGCATGTTACAAGAAGTTATATTGAATTGAGGGATGGCGAGGAATTGAGAGTTGAGAGGCAAGGTTATGGAAATGGCAAGATAAGACTTATCTTTAACACCTTCAGCGATGAGCTCATTGTATACCTACAAATACTGTGAACGCAACATATGTCATCATAATTCACGTAGGCAATTGTTTCACAATATCTTGTAATTCTCATAAATCTAACATATCACATTTTCAGAACCATATTTCCCATCAAAATCATATTTCCACGTATTCTGCCACATCATTACTTTCCCACACTCAATTTTCTATCAATTATGAATATTCATATTTCTTAGAAACTCTTATTACTATACACATTTCCATTGTTATTCCATAACACAGCATATTTCATATAAAACCATATTCCTGTCTATTCCGCATTTTTCCCGCTAAATTTTTAAACAGCATGTTCAGTAATTATATTCTTTGAATGTAACCTTCCTCTATGTCCACTCAACCTTAATCACCGCGAACTCCATCCTTATATAATAAGTCTGATCCCACTATCTCTTTCCACTTCTTTGTAAACCATTATACCTGCATAAAGTCAGAATCACTAAAGTAGACGTATAAGCCATTAATTATTTTACAAAATTATTTCCCCTATATCATTTTGCTAATTATTACCTCATATTTGATGTGCATGCGTCACTACCCACACAGCCACACACAGACACAAAAAACAAATTCATCGTCTCCTCCGAAACAACGAATTCTACAGTGTTACCAGAAAAAATCCAGGGCTAGCATAAGCCAAAATTTCATGGAGTGGCAGCACTTCAGAGCTTATATTGTAATAAACTCATACATTTTAATACAGTTTTGAACTAATTATTTGTAGCAATAATATAACACATTATCGTTACAACATAATTATACTCTCAAGGAAAATCGAAAATTTTGGAAGTATGTGCCACGCATACTCTCAACAAGATTTTCAAAACACTTTTTGTGTTGTAGATTTTAATTTTGTAGACTAATAATATGGTTTCTGTTCGTTCTATGAAAATGAACCTCCTTTTTTTTTTTTGCCCCATTGCCTATTCAGTGTTTTTTCAGAGCATACTGTCAACATTTTTCATGAGCTCTTCACTGAAGTCCTCTATAAAACTATATTACAATGAAATACAATGAAGTATACGGTAAAACCTCGATCAGTGAATTCAGTCAACAGGATTTCCACCTACAGAGGTCAAAAAATGAAAAGTAACAGTCAAAGCGGTTTTTCATTTCAGTTGTAGAGGTGAAAGAATGAAAATTTCTCACTTTATCTGGTAGAAATTTAAGACAAAAATACTTCCATTATAAAGCTAACTTCAGTTAGACTAGAGAGGATATAAAGTATAAATTTTCAGTTACCAATCGAAATAAATTTCTGATCACTTGAGAGGTTGTAGGTTGAAGGGATTTCACTTATATAGCAGATGTAACTGTCCCAGATGCCAACTTACCTTACTTATCGAGTTACTTTTTTTTCCCTGTACAAGTAAATTTATATTGAAAATTGGTTGAAGGTGAAGGTAACAAGATTTTTATTGCACTTATGGAGCTTTTTCTCGAAACGAGATCGTACTTATTGATGTTCTACTGTAATAACATATTCGTACATTCAAAAATCATGTTCAATGTGTGGCTGGTGCATTATTCACAATAACATACGGGTCTCGTACCAAGAGTCCTCATTTATCAGGAAAGAAAAGAATGCCTGGAGCACGAATTCAATTTTAAATAGGATACGTATTACTAGGTATCAGATTGACAATGGATTTCGAAAACGACGAAGCCTCTGAAAACTTTCCGAAATTCCTACGCAAGCCAAGTTCGGACGACTTTTTTTTTTTTTCTAAAATTTTATTATCTATAACTGCATCTGTCACAGTTTTTTATTCACGTTCTGAAATAATCATCGTATGTCTATATTATGTACCTATAGCCCCTGCTTACGGAAAAAATACTTTTGCAAAGGTTGCAATTTGAATTTGAAATGAAAAGCTGCTATAAGAACACCCAAAATACGACACCAGACAAATAAATCTGCAGAAAACGTAATGGTCAACTTTTTGGCGTGTCACCAAATCACATTATTATAAAGGTATATAGGCTATTAATCTAATATCTGAATCAGATAATTTTATTCGAGTTCGTCTTTCACTGCTACTTTCGCCTGTCACATCGATTACAAGGTATTTTTGTCAAAACGTTAAAAAACGAATAAAAATACCTTCCTACTAAAATATCATCGAATATCAAAACGTATAAAGAAAAAAGAGTCTATATCCTAATGGACAGAGACTGCGGTCACTGGGCACACATTACATCGGTCAATGGGATCTTCGTGTTTTACAGTAGAGAAAAATAAACGACCTTCTCGGGTCACCTGTTGCGATATAATTAAGTAAGTATAGAAAACGGGAAAAAAAAAAGAAAGAAAAAAAAAAGAAAAAACCAGAAATATTTATCGGTTAGTAGAATTTTCTCTGTGGTATAAAAACCTGGATGTGTCAGTGGCTTGTATTTCCGTACACAGTTGCGACTACAGTTCCAAAACTAAAGGTTTCCGTATTCTGTCAGATTATTGGAATCTGTCGAAGAATTTTCGTTTTTTGGGTGTCTTGTAACCATCAGGATATTTTGTAAAAATGGGAATGACATTTTTCCTCTTTTTTTCTCTTTTTTTTATTTTTTTATGTGATATTTGCGAAAGAATATTTACAGTGAAATGCCATCTGTCATTCTATTGGGAAACGATAAACAAAATTCGTAGATTGTTACATAATTATGCTTATATACATGTAGAGGTACGTATATAGGATCTGTAGAAGCTCTGTAACGCATGCCTGTGAAATTAGCAACATTATAGGGTGGAATTTGTTTTCTTATCTAACAAGTTGGTGGTTAATCACTGATTTTTTTGTGAGATTAGCCAATTTTTCCATCTTTTCCTCCACCTACGAGTAACCAGGATAGCTCTCCAGGTAATTAGTTCATATTTGGGAAATTATTGTTGACGGAACTCAAATATTAGTTTTGTAATCGCCACTTTCTCAAAGGATTTCCACAATCAACGAATTGGTTTTATTAGTTTCTGCAAAGTTTTTTGCGCGGAATTTAATACAATTTGCCAGTTGGCAAGAGTATACTTAAATTCGTTGCATTGACGTCGAAATTTCTATCTACCAAAAGTCAAAGTTGAACATTTTTTTGCATCTTTTAGCAGTTTTAAAAAAAAAAACAAAAAAAACTGCTATTTGAAAGTATTTATTAATTTTTTTGAACGTACACTTGACGTGTTAGGGTGATTTCAGACAACTAAAAAAAAAAAAATTGTAGCAATTTGAAATTATGATTTTGTTAAGAAAAATATAGTTTATTTCAATAATTACTGCTAAGAGCTACGAATTGACATAAACTGTTGTAAATGTTAAAATGAACTTGAAGGGCACGTACTTTAAGCTCACTAAACGACTTTTCACATTTCTCTACAGGTAGTTTGTAACAATAAGTTAATTCTGAAAAAATTTCAGGCTCATTAATATAGCAATAATCGTTAAAATTTTTTGTCAATGTTGAATTCTTTCCAACGTCATTCTTTTTCGATATTCTAATGATCTTTTTAATTTGAACTTTTAAGAAACAAAAGCTCAACTCTCTTTTCAAATATTTCAAAGTTACTCACAAATTTGGAAACTCAGAGCTACCTATGGTACATACATCACATTTTTCTACATTATGTATTCAGTTTATTATTATGAAAATGGATTAGGCCCATGAATTAATTTTGAGTCAAATTGGTGCCCAAAAGGTTGACAAAAATGGAAAAAAGTAAAATAAAATATTATGAATCTTTCAATGTAAGTACCTATCACCAAAAAATTATAACCTTTTTGCCTTCAAGAATAATATAGGCCTTCAATGATATTCTCTCAGATGGACCCACCTACTGTTGAAATTATGATAGTGACTTGAAAAAACTAAAATTCGAAAGGTAGAACACAGAGCAAAAAAACTTTAGCGCAATAATATTTCGCTAGAAAACTCAGTTTGCCCATTTTCATTGACAATATTAAAACGAAAAATGAAAAAATGAAACATAAATGAAACGTAAACTAATGCAATGCAGAAAAGACGCTCGTAACCTCTTGCGCTGTAAATTAAAAAAAAATATACTTGGAGCAACACATTCGACTTGCTATACTCCAGCTATTTTTTATTTTTGTTTAACATTTTTCTCGAAAACTAATGAGCCAATGGGCATCAAACTTCTACCAAATTTTCACTCACATAGTGAAAATCTATCGTGAAAATTTCCACACTACCCACCGTGTAATTTTTTTCAAAATACTAGAAAAACCACTTTTTAAGGAATCTTTTGTTCTCCAGTTTTCTTGGAAACTATCGAACCAAAAAGTACCAAACTTCTTTTAGACTTGGACCTATATAAAAACTACGAGTCGTGATAATTTAAGTTCTTTCTCTTCAGTGGTTTTCTGAAAACCGTGAACCAAAAATTTTCAACATAAATTTTTCTGTTCCAGTTTTCTCGGAAACTACTAAACGAATAGGTACCGAACGCCTATAAGATTTCTGCTATTATAAGGAAAATCTACTTTGAAAATTTTAGTTTGATCTTTCTTGCAGTTTCTTCAAAATCTTAGAAAAACCACTTTTAAAATAATTTTTTATTTTCTAGTTTTCTCGAAAACTACTGGACCAGCAGACACCAGACTTCTTTCAGACTTGGTCCTGTATGAGGACTACTGTTCGTGAAATTTTCAATTACATCCCTTCCGTAGCCAAAAATTTAGGCAAAAAATGCACATATATATAGATATACGTTATTTTGTACACCCACTTCGGTAGGTCAACATAAAAAAAAAAATTAGGTCAAAGTGGGAAATTGTGTCATTAGTTTTCTTTTGTGTGAAACGGAAAATTTTCATCGTCCCCCACTCCTAACCCTTCTGTGAGGTAAATTTTAATACTCCGTATATAAGCTAACTGGATAATAAATTCAATTCTTTTTATAACGGTTTTTATGGTTTTATAGGCCATATAAATTTTCAAATTCTAAACAAAACATTTTCTTCAAGCTACACATTTTGAGGTAGATCTATTCATTCAAATATTTTTCTCAGTCTTGACCTTGCACTTTCTGCGAAACCAAGACTTCAGAGTCTTAGACTGACTAAGCAAGGTTAAAACTAACATATACTAAATGCAATACTTGAGCAAAAGTATGAACAAACTGCGAATATTTTCAATTTTGCTGGCTTAAATAATTTGAAATACATATTATGGAGTTTTCAATATTTTTCTTTCTTCCTATTTGATCATAAAGTGGAGAAGTTCATGATAAGTTAATATTGTTTCATATTTTGGAAGGAAATTAATGGTAAGATAGATGCACCAGTTTGTAACACTATGCCAGTTTGCAACAGTTTGAAGTTTAAGGCTTAGACAAAAGAAGAATAAGTAGATTTATCAGTTGGAAGTAATTTTATCACAAATATTTAAAGCATACTCTTTGATTTCCATCTATTTTCAATCCTTCATCCATAAATCAGAGAAAATTCCAACTGCTGTGAAAAATGCAGAGTTCTTTTTCTTAAAAGAAATCTGCACAATAGGTGATGAATAATGCTCAGTTAAGTGGGAATAATTGCTGTAGTATGAATATTTTAGTGTTCCAAGTTATTAAGTACACTTCATTATTAATGAAAATCAGTGTTTTAGATTAATTTAGCTTAAATTATTAGTATTATTCACCAGTTGCAAAATATTTTATCGACATTTTTTCAATATTTCCCAAAACATATCGATATTTTTCCAAATTTTTTTTTTCAGATTAAAAATTAATCAAGTGAGAAATGGAAATGGAAACGATTCATCATTTGGTTTCCATTACGTTTCCGTTATTGGTCTTGAAACAAATTAGTTAATTGTTTCCAATTTGGTTTCCATTTCTCAATTTTAGTGTTTCCATTTATTTCAGTTTTCAAAAGCAAAAAAATATGGTTTCTATTTGCAAAAAATTTTGTTTCCGTTTGTTTCTCAATCCCTGGTTTCTTCTCCTATTTTGTCTTTATATTATTTGTGTGTTGCAAACTGTAACATAAATGTTTCCAACTAGAGCAAAAGTGTTGCAAACTAGGGCTAATGGTATTTTTACATAAAAGTAATAAAAAACAAATATTCAGAGCAATATAATAAAAATTAAAAAAGGAAATATTAATTTGGAGACCATACTTAATGTAATGAAGCATTCACATATACCTTAATTCTACATTGAATTATACCACTTCAAACTCAACATTTCCCTTAAACTGTTGCAAACTGGTGCATCTACCTTAAATGCAGTTTAACCATCAAAAATAGTAAAAACCTTCTCAGCAGAACCAAGACTAAAACCAAGACCTGACGACTTGATTCTGCACGACTAAAACCAATACCTACACTTGACATTAGTCTTAGTTTTGCATAGTCTAATGCTACGACTAGTAATAACCTCTTGATCAAGATATTACTCCCTTCTTAAGAAATCAAAATTTAAAAAAAATCCATAAAGTTGAGTTGTTTTTTTTTATGTTTTAATAAGTACAAGTTGATTTTTTTATGTCAAAACCTTATCAAAATTAAAAACTATAAGTACTGACTCCAAAATTATTCAAGCCTCCCTCTCTTGAACTACTATTTACCGTCCAAGGAATAGGTAATTAAAGAAAATAGGCTATAAGTATTCTATAACTTGACCGAGAAAATGACAGAAAAAAAAATCACCTTTTCTGGATAACTTCTAATACGTCGAACACAACTAATGTCCATTAAATGTGGCACCATCAAACGTTAATTTTTTTTCCAAGAAGTGCCAAGTATGGATCGCAACCTAGAAAGAAAATATCTCTTCATCAGTCATTACCTATGACTGCAATTACACATCTCTCCCACACCTGTGTATCTAACCCAACCATCAGCTCCTCAAGAAGTATACAGAAAGAAAACTCCTTGAAAACTCTTTAGAAAGATCCAAACAATAAAAACCAATACCTATAATGAAAGCACATAATATTTACCATATTTTCTTTTGGCTGGACCTAAAAAAATTCGGTCAGAATCGAAGACGTCGAGAATCGAATGCTGGTCAGCATATCAATATGGATGAGAAGCACCTCTTTATTTACATACATATATATATATATATATATATATATATATAATAGTAGGTATATTAGCATACATGCGCATGTACATAAATGTATAGCTGGTCTATACCTTAATATCGTATGTTGAAGACATCGATAAAATTAGTTCAATATTACCCATAACCTACAAAGGTTGGAAAAAATACACGACATCGTTCCGGATAAAGGCGCAACTAATGAACCGACCATTCCAAATTACGTAAGAAATAAAACCAAATAAGAGAGTGAGAGAAGGAAAAAAAAAAAAAGTGCATCGAATTAAATGTAGGTAATGAAGATTGGTATAACTAGTACAATTTTTGTTGTTGTTTTTTTGTTTGTTTCAAGGAAAATTAATTAATTGATCGTGAGCTAGTATATTACTCGTCAAAAGTAGAATAGAAACTTTTTTTTTCTAACTTACATAGTTTTTTTGTCATAGAAATTTATAACAATTTTCCTTCGTAGGTACGTGATTATACGGGAAAAGCACTTTTCACGATTCGTGTATTAAAAATTTCTGTAACTGAAAAAAAAAAAAAAAAAAAAAAAAAAAAAAAAAAAAAAAAAAAAACGAAAAAAACATTATATTATTTGATGTCTATAGTAAAATAATAAATCATGTTTTACTCTGTTATAACCCATATTAAAAATAAGATGGAAAGTCAAGCTCATTTACCGCCTTAAGCTATGAAATTTTCATCTTCCTTTTCTTCTTTGTTTTTTTTTGTTTTTTGTTTTTTGTTTTTTTTTTCATCCTCATTGACTACCACCCAAACGAGAGTAAAACGATGTTGTTTTTTTTTTGTTGTTGTTCTTAGCCGGAGCAGAGATTAAAGGATAGATTTTAATACTTGTCGGCATGAATTGCATTATTTTATGGAATTTACATAAATTAAATATCACGTACGTACAGAGGTTAAAAAATGATTACATTCGCATACACACTTCTAGGTACCTACATGCTTTCCAACAAGAAGATATATTTATTCGTCCATTCGAGAGCTGAGGCCATACGGAGAAGAAACAAGAATCTCATTCGGCAAAAAAATTCGAATTAAATAGGCCTAATCTTGCGAGAAAAAAAAACAATCCAAACCTAATGGTTCACTCAAAACAGTCAAAATAATAAACTGCAGGGGCTTCGATGAGATTTTGACTGATTCAGAGGGCCGAATTTCGGAGAGGATTGGCCTACAAATGATTTATTTTATTTTTTTGTTGAGGCGTGAAAAAATAATCTTATTTTTCGATTATCTACCTATATAGATAGTACGCTATAGCTGCAGTCTCTTTTGAAGAATTAAGCCGCAACTGTGATATTGATGGAGGCAAACAAAACGTTTCTAAAATTTTTTATTCATTGGGTTAACCTAAATTTTAAGGATTTTATCCAGCAAAATAGTTAGAAAAATAAATTTTCCTATTTTCTAAAAAACAATAGGTACCCACGAGAAAATGCGACACAAATACTACTTTTTTTTCGTTTTTCTTCGTCTATCTCTGTCTGTCTTCTCCTTCTGATTTTTTTCTTTTTAAGAAATTTTTAAATTTCCACCTCTACGAATTTTCCATTAAAACTTATATTGCTTTTATAAATAACCATTCTCACAATACGGTGAAAGTAGAATCCTAGATATATACTAGATACTTTATTCGTCCATACATTATATGTTTGACCCTGAATCTCAAAAAAAAAAAAAGAAAAAAAAAAGTGATTAAATCGATATTTATGCAGCCTCCGATTAAATTCACTTCATAAACAATAAAACTTCAGGGTACTGCAGCTACTTTCTTTCCTATTATTACCACAAACAGAAAATTCTTCGCAAAATTGAATGCCAAACCGTCTATGATTTAATCATATTGAAACATAAGTTATTATTAGCTTTTATTTTACTCCCTACTGCGATTTTATAATGTACCAATACTGCAGCCAACCTTCGGAAACAAAATAATGTTTATTTCTCATGAAGGTAGACCCAAAAAAAAAATGAAAGCTTATCTTTTAAAAATTCGTTTTTAACGTAATTAATTTATTATAATCGTTTATTCTACTCACTGCTGTGATTTTAAAATACACCAATACTGCAGCCAACCTTCCGCAACGAAATAATATTTATTTCGCATGAAGCTAAAGCAAAAGAAAAATTTTTTTAAATAAAACCTTATCTTTTAAGAAATCGTTTTTTCACGTAAACTTATTTTGATAGATATTGTCGATACCAAACTATTAACTATGTAAACTTATGTCTCAAATATAAAATTTATCTATGATGGGTGGAACCACATGAAGTTCAATTTCTCTATGGATTATAAAGTGATAGGTAACCATTTGCTACAAAACATATTTTATGCATCTTCTTACAAATTATAGTCTGTAACTGCAGCACCATCGATTGGAAACTCACAAAGCAGCATCTCTCTCAACCAGTCCACTACCATCCACATATGCGCAAACAGTGTGCTTTGTTAGCCAACTAATAATGAACATATTGTAGCAGTGTCAGTTATTCGAGTCTAAAATAAAGGTAACTCCTTAACAAAAAAAAAAACTTCTATTTTGACTCTGTGGAGATTAAACTCGTATGAGGTTTTAGGGGCTCAGCCCCCTTGATGACAGTTGCCACTGAAAGGTTCGATAATTCAGTGCCTTGCACTTTAAACAAACTTACATTGTAATTTACTTGTTGCCCTTTGCACGTAATTTACAATTACCAGACTGTGAGTAATCGAGATATCTCACGGACGATGTCACATCGATAATAAGTGCACTCGTCACATCTTATCAGTCATCATAGAAATGAATAAGATACGACGCGTTAACCAACACAGATACATACGTATTTTTTACATATGTGTGTTTGTGTGTGTGTAAGTAGGCGGGTATAAAAAGCCTCAGTATGTATCTTCGACCATATACTAGATAGACACGCCCTGTACAATCTTGTACAATGCTCCCCATTGAAGCACTAATACATACGGAGTGTGACGTCACATTGGGACAAGAAGTTATTTTACCCGGGTTAGAGTGCTGTTTTTTCCAGGTTTTTGAAGTTGATTTTAGACAGGTTGGAGTTTTTTTTTTTTTTTTTTTTGAAAAATTGTACATAATCATTTCTTTTTTTTTTTTCTATTAAAAAATTCATTTTAGAAGAAAAAATAAACTTTTTTTGATTTTTTTTTCTTCAAAAAGTCCTTATGGGACTTAACATGCATTTGCCCTATTGTAACGTCATTTATGTGTGCTTCAATTTTCCATTGACATGGCGTGTCTATCTAGTATATGGTCGAAGGTATTAGCCTATAGCCGGTATTTACTGAGGTTGGCTCCTTGGAACTTGAGTACGAAGCTGGTGTGTTCACGTGAAAGCTGTAGGCTACCTTCTGCCATGTGAATTTTTTGCCCATGATCAAAGGTATTTCACATACTCTCAGATATCTTTTCATCCTATACTTTTACTTTTGTATTCTTACATCAAATGTATAACGTGGTATTTGTTTTCAAGCTGGCAAACAAAAAAAGGAACACTCCGTTACTGATATCTAAGCTAATTCATCAGAACATAAAAAAAAAACATCTTAAATCGATTGGTCCGAAAATGTTGTAACTTCAACATCGCTATCTCCAACGGAAGTTTTTAAGAATCCCTATGTTTTCACACATTTTCCTTTCACTAATTTCCTCACAAACCTACTTAATTTAAGGGGCTCATATATTTTCATTAATTCTTCTTCGTAATTTTCTTTTAATAAAATTTCAATGAAATATTCAAACCTCAATATATGTACCTATATTATGAACATAATTATTTCACTAATTCCTGTCTAGTTTTGAAAGTTCAACACTCCACGAACCCACTCGTGCGTAGCCAAAAACATATCGTAGTCGTATAGGGGCTGGAGGTACTTTTATCTTTCTCCGCTTTACCAAGGTTGGCAAAAAATGGAACTACATCCCAACCTTCGATCAACAGTACATTTTGATGAGAAATTTTAATGATTTATGTCAGCTTGAAGAATGGTTCGAAAAAAAGTCATTTTATGTTTTTCAAACCGAGGCAAGTGACATTACAGGCCTAAACGAATCGTTCAAAAAACACAGTAGGCTAAAAATGTAATTACCTGTAGTAAAACGACCTTATGTATGATCTTTCTTTTTCATGAGAAAGCAAAAACAATGAAGCTACGTGAAACCATTCGTGAAAATTTATTTCAAAAACTTAATTCCATACTTTTCTTTTACGATGAATAATTAATTGCTAGAGACGCGAGAGGTTCGAATACAATTAATGTTATTTGTTAGACGTGACACAGGCTTAATACCTTCCATCTCTGCAGGGGTACAAATCTTTTATTCTTTCGAAATAAAATAGAAATTCATATCGATCTATGATGATTCTTTTTCTCTCTTTTTTTTCCTCTTTAAAAAGACAAAAAGAAAGTAGGCTAATAATTTTTGGAAACAATAACATCAAATACTTGTATTACATAGGATACATGAAAATGTTATAATGCTAACTTTTAATTTAGGTAGAGAAACACTGATTTTACTTTACGTGAATTTCTGGGATTCTTCGACATTTAACTGATTAGGTGGTGATACTGCTGCAGATAACGTGCCTAACCTAAAGCAAAGTATGCTTCGATTCGATTAGTGTAGCTCACTTCAGTTTATATTAATTCATTTTATGCAAAATGCTACACCAGGCGTAACAAAAAATAGTTCGGCTACTTATAATGTGCATAACTTGCAACTCCACGTTTCATTTTTAATTTCTCATTAAAAAATATTTCTGAAATAGCAGTTACATAATGATTATCTTGTCAAAGAAATATTTTTTTTTGTTTTTGTTTCATAAGTTCTATAGAAAAACGTTCTAGGAACTTAGTCTAATTGGAGGATAACAGCAGCACAATTGCACAAAAATTGAAATGAGATAAAAAATTTTAAAACTCTCTCAAAATTTTTGTAATTGACTGACGGAGTTGGGCTCGAATATTTATACAGTATAAATATCATTATAATAAACGTACAACCCGATTTTTTAAGACAAAAATGGACAATAAATTATTATAAAGACAAAATTCAATGAAAATTATTCAGACGAAATTCAAGGCGCATGCGCCAACTACAAATGTTCCGTTGTTTTCATCCCTTCGACCTTATACTAGATAGACTGGACTTGTACAGTCCTGTACGATGCTTTTCACTAAAGCACTGATAAATATAGAGTGTAAAATCACATTGGGGCCAGAAGTTATTTTACTAATGCTGTACTGCTATTATTTGTAGGTTTTTGAAGTTGATTTTAGCCAGGTTGGAGTTTTTTTTTTTTTTTGAAAAATTGTAAATAATCATTTTTTTTTTTTATTAAAAAATTCATTTTAGAAGAAAAAATAAAATTTTTTGATTTTTTTTTCTTCAAAAATTCCTTATGGAATTTAACATGTATTTGCCACATTGTGACATCTTTTATGTGTGCTTCAATTTCCATTGACATAGCGAGTCTATCTAGTATATGGTCCAAGTTCCATCTTTAATAACGAATTGATCAGTGTTGCCAGACCAGTACAAGCCAAATCGCCGCGAAGCGGTGCTTCAAGGCTTGTATTAACCTATACGTACATTACCCTGGTATATGGTAAACCTCATCATACTATGTTTGAAATATTTATTTAAAGTTTGATTCCCGAAGTTAAGGTCCACCATAAGAGGGTGGATAGTAAATTATTAACTTATTCTCGAGTAATATTATTGTATTCATTTTTGAATATTAATATTCTTAAAAGAAGTGTAACTCCCAAAAAGAGTAATAAAACGGTACAATACATCTCTTTCCTGCCGTTATACAAGGAATTATTATATTATGACGTCATAATAGAACTACCGAGCAAAGTGTCCACAGCTATAATCAACTGATTTTGAAAAATGGCAAGTGTCTCATTCTACTCCATTTTCCATTATGTTAAAATAATTTATTCGGTGATTTTGTTATTTTAACATTGCAAACCTTTAGAAATTTTGAAATACGTAAGTTTCTTTCATTTTTTTAGGGGTGAAAGGATACCTTGATCTAACAATGAACCAGTGATGGTGAGCTGTAACAGACACATGGTTCTCAGTTAGAACTGCTAATATATGAAAAAAAATTCACGAGAAGTAGGTATATATTTTCCATTCTGCCCAACACATATGTTTCAGATCTCAAGCTATTGAAGAAAAATCTTAAATAAGAACTCAAAAAATTACCCACAAACCAAATAATTCATATTTATGCCGAACATGGAGAATAATTTGGCGAAAATATCATCAAATGTGATTAAGAAATTTCAGTAAATACTTATGAAAAGAAACAAAATTCCTACCGAGTACCTAACAGAATGTTTAACGTATCATAATTATGTCGGGCATTCATCTCAAAACCAAGTATACAGTTCACTAGCTGATCACAACGGTTGGTAATAAAACAAATAAAAATACGAATGAAGAAAAAAGAATACGTAAATTGAAAAAAAATTACCTTCAACGGTTCCGAATCGTAATTTTAAATTCATTAAATTCGATCAATATAGCGGAGAAGAGACTCGATTTCACCATTTAATTAGGTAAATTTATAAGAGGAGAGACTTATTATGTTTGGTCGTGTTTTTTTTTTTTTTTTTCTTTTTTCATAAATCAAACTCCAATTTAAGATCTTAACGAATTAACGATTCGATTTTTTATTTTTATTTTTTGAATTTTTATACCATCACTCTCTCATTACCACCTGCAATACTCTTCGTCGATTTTCGATGATATTTGAATATTTTTTCTCCGCCTCTCTTTCTCTCTTACACTTTTTTTTTAATCTCTCACCAACGTGTGACTGGTATTTTCACTTTCTTTCAATTTCGACGTATTTTTCATTTCTTCGACCGTCCTCGTAAATTATGTAATTTACGTAAAAACTAATAATTCACACACGTAATTTTACGCTAGCTACACGAGGAAATGCTGCTTTTCGTGACAAACAAATTAGTTGGTCGAACATTAATGATAAAAAAAAAAGAGAAAAAAGATTCTGAAGTGCTCCTCATCGACTATAGGCACGATAAACACGTACATGAAACAGTATACCTAACTTAGTGCACGGTCAGCTTTGCTGTGAAGAGAGAAAGCTATATATATATATATGCAGACGTAACCTATAATCGTACATTATATTCCACGTTGATTAAAATAAGGGATGAAACAATAAATTAGATTAAGCAAGATGACCCTTATCCCATCCTATACAGTGATGAGTGAATAGAAGAGCGAACAGACAATTAGGTATAATGAAAATTTAAAGAAACAGTAATTCGGAAACTAATACGTGGAGGTCTGAGATATAAACTGAGGCATCCGAAATCGATTCCTGCCACAGTTGCCAATATTTTATGAGGCATACGAAATCGATTCCTGTCACATGTCATAAAGTCAACCTTTAATGTATAGTGGTGTTTAAATGCTAATGACGTCACAATGTCCTAAAGTTAGGGCATCATGCAGCCAAAACACTGAATCGAGGGGTCTTGAATTGTGTTTTCAAGACATTTTATTTTTTGACTTTGACTATGTCCTACGGCTGAATTCTTCTTGACTTGAATTAGACTTCTTCAGACATGGCAAAACGCAGCTTACTTTTGTCTTCATACCTCAGAAAATTAATATGACGAATCAGCAATAAGCTAAGTTGTGTGGAAAGAAGAGCCTAACAAAGTTTCGATCCATACAAGGTTCGAAACTTACAAAAACAAACAGCAGAATTATTTTGTCAAAGACTATAATTACAAAAGAACTATAGTGTCAACAAAGCGGAACAAAGCAAAGTGTGTAGCAGAAAAATAAAAAGTTAAAAAAAAAGCTATGGCAGACAACAAGTAGGGTAAACCATCAGAAAGTTGTTGTGTCTTCACCTAATTGTGTGTCTTCATGAGTGATGGTTTTGTTGTGTAAAAGACTCCTAATATGAAACTTTAGGTCTCGGAGCTTTTGGTTAAAAGTGAGGGTGAGGTGGGAATATTACTAACATAGATGGAGTCAAATCCACTATGCGCAAAAAGAAGGCTCGACTCGGCCTTTAAATGACAGAGCAAGGCAGTCATCTCGAACCAAGCTTGTCTGAAAGTTGTCTTCAACACACCAAATTTCCCTCCTAGCAGGTGCTAGGAACTCCATCTGATCGTATTGTTGACTGATACTTCACCTCGCAGGTGTTTTCAAAAGATCGCCTTGAAGTGCGATGTGCAACTGGCGAAACTAGGAATGACTTATGTGTCGTCACTACTGATCCTTCATGACGAAAGAACATCCCTAATTTGCCTTTGTCTTCAACTGAATTTCAGCTTATTTTATGCTCTGTCTGGTATTTGGCACTACACCAGCCCTGACACTAAAATTTGACAAATAGAACAAACATATATCTATATTTACTGTTTGTAAGGATGGTTTATACTCGTTGATTTATTCTCTACGATGTAATACGTAAAAAGTTCATTAAAGCAGGGTTTAAACTCACATCTCTATTCTCAAATCTCCAATCTGTATTCTGTAAAGTTGGGAAATTTTAACTTTTAGAGAATAAATCAAGAGAAATAGTATTAACCATGGCTCAGTGTTTCCCTTTAGTAAACTTTTCAGGTATTAGATCATAGAAAATAAATCAACGAGTATAAACCATCATTAAAAGTACCTACATGTATAATATATTCAGTTCCTACTGCATGACAAGAATAACACAAAATGACACTTCATCTCTTATCATCCTCATACGCATACGCATACCTAGTAGTAAAAAACCTTATTTACCTATATGTTGGCAAATGTTGTTAAAGAAAAGTGAATTAAGTACAGCACGTCAGAAAGTGATCGAGGCAAATTCACTTGTGGCAGGGCTCGCTACCAAAGAGGAGAGAAAAAAACCATAATTCAAAAGGATTCCAAATAGCAAAAGGTCGATCAGTATTGGCGCGAATAATGCCTAAATTGGTATATATACACTTATCTATGAAATATTTTTCATTCGAATACCAAATAAGAATGGTTAAAAGTGACATTCTGAGAGTAAAGTGAGAGCGCGCTTGTCATAAAAAAAAAATATCATTTTCTTTCTATGTCTTTGCTTCTGTGTTGGCTATTTCAAAAGCAATCGTAAAACATTTAGTATCGCTAGAATCATTTGACTTTTAAATTAGATTCGTTTTTTTCGTTTCTCAAATTAATGGATACAGTTTCTATTCACTTGACGCGAATTTTAGGTGATTATAGGCATACAAATGCACATTTCCTTCATTTCTTACGACCAATTGTAACAATTTTCTGTCCATATTTTCTTCGACTAGACTAATTTTTCTCAGTAATGTTTTTCATTTCTTCTTATTTGGCCGTCTTCACTGAAAAATTCGAACATTTTACAATAGACCCAGTCTACAAATAATTCCGCAGAATTTAATGTCAAACGTTAATAAATTATAATAGCCTACCTACCTATTGAAGATTTAAAAATTGGTTTCTCTAGGTTATTTCAGAAAGAATACCTCAATGGAATGTTTTTTTTTTTAACTAGATCTGCATAATATATAACATTCAGTTTGGATTCTCAAGTATACCTATATTCGATTACTAATTGTACCTATTTATAGGCTCGGCATGGATCAATAATACCGTCGTTTTTTATAACCTGCTAATTCTAACAATTACTATAAGCCTAATATTAGGACTGCACAAAATACATCAAATTTAAGCTTTTTCGAGATAAGCTAAGCGCGTAAGACTTACGTTTGATTATGAAAATTTTGTGTGTTGTTAATAAACAATAGCTGCAATTTTGTATTTCTTCAAAAGTGTTATGTCAGCTAAAATTCTTTATTTTCAGAACTTGTTATTCGTAAATAGGTAAATATTAAGGTACCTACGAAATAGGGAAGAAACTAATAATTATATTCTGCATGTGATGTTCTTAGGCAAACCGTATAAATCACGGAATGATAAAGAATTGATGCAATTACTCGCGGTGTTGGATCGTATTATCATGAACATGAAAGAAGCTGTTAGGCCCACCATATGATAACGCAAGAATAGTAAGTTTATGTCAGTGCTGTTTTGCTGTCTCGCGGTTGATGATAGATTCGATATTTTTCATCTTGTTTTTCAAGATGTAGTAAATTTGGAGGAAAATAGTTATTTATGATACAAGGGCAAAAAGTAGGTGATTTTGATACGATTCACTGGAGTATCTTGCACACGCAGCACCCACTATTTTTTGCAACTTCCCTCGCCTCCTTCTCAAAAAGAAGATGAAAAAATTATTTTATTTAGAACCAATTATAATAATTAATAATTTTACGTTTTCTTTTAAGCAAAAAATATTCGTACCCCTCTCACTACCCCTCAACCGCGAAAAAAATTGCCAAAATTTTTTTAGCCCACTTTTGATTACGCCACTGCACCTCGAGCAAAAAACACGTATCACTTCGAAAAAATGCGAGCTTCCATACAACATTCCTTAAAGTTTTATTTTTGAGCTAAAAGGCCAGCATTCCGTACCTTCTAGCCCTTATTTCTTACTTTCAGACCCAGGGCTGATTAGTACCAGATGGTCAGACGTCATTTTCAAATTTTCATTCAGAGTAGGAGAATCTAGAAATGACCGAATTTTAGTTTTGACGGTAACATATATATATATATATATTTTCACTTATTGTTCATCTCGGCATTTTTTAGAATTTGTGGAGCTTCTGCTGTTTGACCTATGGCAATGAAACTTGAGGTAAGATTAGAAGATTTTATGGGCTATACATTTGTGTGAAAATTTTTGAAATTCTTTTGGTAATTTCGGATGGAGGGGTTCTCAATGTTTTGTAAACCCACCATGTTGTCATCACGATAACTCTAGTAAATTGAAAAATTTTGGCTTGAAATATTTATTATAAGTGGAAACTATTACGGACTGGTTTGATACTGAATTTGAGCGAAATCGGTCAACTGGTTTTTGAATGGCAGCCATTACAAAATTTAACACTTGTGGAAAATACACACCACATTGATGCGCGGAGGAGATTTTTTGTGTCCACTCGTCTATTTCTTATAGGGTCAAAAATCTATTCTTTCCTCAAGGGCCGTCATTTTTTACTTACATCAATAAATATTTCCAGGGAGGCAAATTTACAGCTTCATCCCACACGAGCTAGCATATGATACTACTACAAATATCCACCTGAGAAAATAATTTCACGACTTTCATTTTATACCACACTCATGAAAAAGATCACATATACAAAAGCAACGTGAAATCAGAAAAATTAACAAATACAACAACAGCAATAATGAAAACTCTAGCACCGCAAGTAACGCTGGAAAAATTAAGTTTATTCAAACCAAAAAAAAAATTTCTTTCGCGCATCAACTGTGGTAAGGGTGTATTTTCCAAAAGTGTCAAATTTTATAATGGCTAATGTGGAATACCTTGTCGTAAGAGATATTCACACTAGAAGGTCTTCAACAGTATTTGCGTGTTCTGCCACTTCATACGATTAAGTATGGGAGAGCCAAATCCTCGGCAAACACTGGCGATTTTTGAGCTGGTTCTGAGAGTTTATATAGACACACATGCATACATATATGTACGTAATTATGTCATGCGTTATGTCGTTTCTTGTCTCCGTTGAGGTGATAAGAAACAACGCAGTGCGTTTGGTACCGGGTTGTGACATTACCGAGATTGTTATCAGGTAATTGATCTTGGCCCGTACAATGTATCTTACCTGTACGTACGTACAGGTACGAACATACAAACGCACCAGTGTAAATTCGTTTAACGTCATAAAGACGATTATTGCCAGCCTTTGGGCGGCGACTGTCGTCGAGGGGTGCGAGCCCCTATTACCTCATACAAGTATTGTCCCCACAGCTAACATTCAAAAACCAGTTTACCGATTTCGCTCATATTAAATACAAAACCATGTCTTAATAGTTTTCAACTTTCATAAAAATTTAAATCCAAAATCTTCTAATTTACCGGAGTTATTGTGATGACAACATAATGGGTTTGTAGTACTTTAAAAACCCCTCCCTCCGAAACTACCAAATTAATTTCAAAAATTTTCATACAAATGTGTAACCCATAAAAGCTTCTAACACAACCGCAAGTTCAAGTTTTATTGCCACTGATCAAACAGCTAGTGGAGGCTCCACAGACTCCCGAAAAGTACCAAAATGAGCAAAAAGTGGAAGTATACCACATGTATCCATATATATATATATATATATATATATATAGTGTATAGAAGAATTTGAGTGACCTATAAACTCGGTATCCACGACTCAGGATCGAAGCTTTTTCCCAGGCAGCCCCCTGGTCCCACCATTGAACCAAATGCAACAGTTATATTTTAAAACTAACTAAATAAATAAATACATCATAGGTGCGATAAAAAATTAAAAATATGAAAAATATTTCGCATTATGTGTGCAAAAATTACTTTTAAAATTATATTTTCAAGAAATTCATTATGAATGCAATAAAACAATCAATACCTATATCAAAAATATATTTAGCAAATAAAACATTTGAGTTAGTTGAAAACATACTTTGTAATTTGTTAGAATGTAATAAAATTTGGAGAAATTAAATTCAATAAAAAGATGAAAAGATGAAAATTATTTGGAAGAATGGTGGTTGAATATTACCTACATTTAAGATGAAGGATCAAGGAAATTCTTAATGTAGTGAAAGAACAAAGTGTATGTTACGAAGTTATAAAACATGTTCCTATGCAAGTTTAATTAAACGATTGATTAGCAAATTAAATAAAAACAAGTCTGCTTTCCGCCAAGCTTCTTTGGTTCATCTGGACATTATATTCGTTTTTCAGCAATAGTTTAAGATTTTTTCAAACGACCAGTACGCCAAAATTGAAAAATAATAGGATGCAACAAACAAACCATAGGGGTGATCTAGACCAAAGACTTTTGAGTTTGTCATGAGTAGATCCAAATAAATGTACCAAATTTCAAGACAACCGGATAAAAATTGGGACCTCCATCAAATTCAACGGAAATGTGTACATATATATAATATATACAAGCCTTGAAATGCCGCTCTGTGGTGCCTTGGTTTGTGCCAGCCCACGATTTTTGCTGGCATACCTATAGGTAACACTGTAGAATTGGTTGTTTCAGTGGAAGCAAGGAACCTTTTTTATTTCGTGTCTGTATTCGGTTGTGTGGATAATGTCGCATGCGCATCAAATATGAACGAATAATTGGCAAAATAATTTCAGCGAAATAATTTTAACAAACAAATTAACGGCTTTATTATGGTGATATATAAATTCCAGCTAATATAGTGCCAAAATTTTCCTGGAGTCGTGAGACAAAAAACGAATGTACCCGCACACCCTGGGTCTCAATGTAAAATCAATTTTAATATGTCGGTAGTTTTTTTCTCGAAAACCTACATAAAAGCCACAACAACCGAATCACATTACCAATAGGAACCGAAAATCGTCGACGTCCGGAAAATGAATATATGAATACGAAAAAGAAGAAGAAGAAGAAAAACGAGAACAGAAAAACCGTGAATTCTTTTAATATCGGAACATTTTCCGGGTTAATGCAAATCAATTAACGGAATTAAATTCGTATATTTGTGATACACGTTAAAATTTCCAACAACAAACGGTCGATGGATCGTTACGCCAATCACTTTGTGGTCCAGTACCTTAACTGGTCAGTATAGATAGTAAAAGAGTCGGCTATGGCATGCAGTGAGAATTGGGTCATTTGATCGAATTCGTTTACACTGACCAAGGTAAAAAGAACGACGACTACCCATACATATACCTATACCTGTACCTACCTATAGATATACATACACGAGTGTTTTTGTCGTTGCTACTGATACCTCAGATCTTGTTGTTGTTGTTGTTGTTGTTTTTGTTTTGTTTTTTTTATTCCGACACCTGACCACTTAATTTTGTGATTCTAGTTCCGATTTATTTTAAAATATATAAAGCAAAAAATACATAATATAAATACGAAGAGAAAATATTCAGAGTATATAAAAGACGAAATAACTCCGAGAAGAATGATTCGCAGGTACCACACGTACCAATAATAAAATGAGATATACCTACCAGACAGGATTTAATAAGGAGAAAAAGTAACTATAAAAAAAAAAAAAAAAAAAAATATTGAACAAATGATTGGCGAACATAAAGAGGCGAAAATTGCGACCATAAATCCAGACGGTAATATTATGTTACAATACCGAGGTTAGGAGCGTACAAAGATACTTTCTCCGGCATTAGAAGATTACCAAAAATTCTACGTATCCAGAATTCGTAAGTAGGTACCTACTTCGAAAAAGTTTAATTGACAATGCGAAAAATGAAAGGGAAAAAAATTTTTAGCGAAATTTTGCCTAACTATATTCCTGCACTTTAATTAGTTAATTATGAAGTCTATGTTTAAACGAGGAACACAAGAAAAGGTAGGTCGACCGGCGTAGGCGTAGAAAGAGTGGTTGGGAGGGGCTTAGCCCCTTTCGCGAGCTGCCTACCCCTCCAGAATTTTTCAAAAAATACCTAAATGCCATCAACCGTACTGCGTTAAAAATAACAGCCGATACCTTACTGAAATAATAAAAAGGATAAATGTAGCCGGTTCTTTCCATCAACCCTGATGAGAGTTTGGGTGATATTTTCAAAAAAAAACATATATATATATATATATGTATATATATAAAAAACAAGTAAATTTTCTCTGAAAAATACCCAGTTATTTGTGATACAAGTGTGTAAAGTAGGTGATATTGATCTGAGTGAAGCAAATCACACCAGTATCAATCACCTACTCTATACGCACGTATCACGTACTATTTTTTACAACACCTACTCCCCCTAAAACGAAAGAAAATTGCAAAAAATAAATATTTTGGCAATTGACAAACACACAAGCGCAAATTTTCGCCTTCGGTTGAACGAAATCTCCTGGCAAGATTTTCTCACATAGTGGTTATAGTTCTGGCTTGATAACTAAGATGTCAGATGTTTCAAATCCCCATAGTAGAGAAACTTTTATTAAAAAAAGGTGTGAATTCCGCTGGGACTACACTCATGAAGAATTGATGTGTAAATATAACAGTGTGATTGACTGTGTGTGCACTTTGCGCGTACACAACCACACACCTACATGCCACGTAACACACAGAAACAAAGGTTACAATTGTAAGAGTTTCGCAAATCTGAGAATTGTAGGTAATTCTTGTTTAGTCTCTACCATAGACCAAGTGCTCAGATGTTTAGAAACCAAAAATTTTAAAATTTTAAAAAATTAATAATTAAAGAAAACGACATTGCAGACTGTGTACTTCTACGGACCTGTGTATAAATTGACACATGTGTCCAAGACTATATATGAAGTAAAGACCTATGTATAAAGTAAGGACTTTTTAAGTCGGTTCTAAATGATTTTAAAATTGCTTGCTTCATACATCATCAGGTGGAATAAATGTGAAGTTTATCAACAGATATTTCAAAAAATTTTTCGTTCTCAAAATTCGCTTATATTAAAATATGTAGACAAATCCCGAATACCTATAGTACTGAACACAGTTGCAATTTTCAATATTTTGGAGGGTCCAGAAATTTTATCTCCGGGGCCTGAATTTCCTCTCAACTTTTGCATCAAATTCAAACATTTTAAACCTAATCTCCTCAAAAAGATTTAATTAGGTACCGTAATTTTGTCTTTTTTAGTTTTTTTAAACTTTTTTTTTCCAAACCAAAATTTAATTTCAACAGTTTCACAATTACTACCTACACTGAATACAAAAGGGGAAATGAGGACCTTAAGAATGAGAATAGACGGGTGAGATTATTATACAAAAATTTTGAAACATTTTAACTTGGGGCTCTAACCCTCTCCAGAAGAATTTCCTAGCTTTGCCTATATGTTAATAGGTAATGATTAAAACCTGTAATTACAAAACTGTTTGTAATTTACAACCAATGCGACATTAATAACCTACCTAAGCTATTTCATGATAAGACGGCAAATGACTTTAATCAAACAACAATAGGCTTTATTAATTATAATGGGACTAAATGCAAGGGTGATTGTGATTAATTTTTTCAATTGTATCTACTCTTGAATACCTGTGGTTCTATTCACCTAGGTAGACTGACCAATAAAAATACTCCCCTAATCTGAAAACAAAAAAATTCCTACGCAAGAAATTTTTCTAAAATATCAAAATTTGGAGAATAGTAGGATTTCAAAACTCAAGAAAATCTTTAAATTCTATACTCCATTCATGCTGAGAATTAGTGCTGATATCAAAATTACCTTTAAATATGGTGGTTAGTTAGGGAGAGAGGAAAAGGTATAAATGCAGCACATTGTTATACAATGATAAGTATCGTTCACACTTAACTAGTTGTCTAGTTGCTAGCCAACTATTTGGTGTACTATTTTGTTAGTAGTTGAAGCCATTACACCAATTTAAATTGGGCTGGTTTCACAATAGAAGTTTAAACTCTGGTTCAATTTTACCTCGATCTGTGGTTCAAAGTTTATTTTGTTTTACAATTACATATTAGTTGTGTTTAACTTGAATCGATGTTTTTTTTTTTTCAACTTTTGCGATATTTCAAAAAATATAACATTTCATTGATGGAAATTTAATTTGTAACGTTGAAATGAAAAATAAGGTAAATAAATAGGTAACTGATAAAATGACAATATTTTAACAACATTTGAGAATTGGATTCTGTTTAGCAACCATATAAATTTTCAGTTGATCAATAAAAAAATCTTGTGACAAACAGCTAATGAAAAACTCGAAACAATAGTTAATTCTTTGAAATCCAGCGATAAATGTAAACTGTGGTTTTCGATGATTGAACTTGGTTCTTTGGGCTGTAAAACCACCTTTCACCGCTGAACTTACTTCAAATTCTGAACTTGGTTTAAACTACTACTGTAAAACTAGCCCTTAACTATTGAAGTTAACTTCAACTTAGTAGTTAGTCCCATAAGAATCTTATTAGAACCTCATATGGTGATTGGTCAAGTTGAAACTTGAAATTAGTGTTAGGCATGGGAATTCCCAATGCCCATTCCTGGAAATAATTCTCTAAAATTTCATGTTTTGTTCCTGGCTCAAAACTTCCCAGGAATTCCCATTTTTATATAAACGAAGGCTCTAGCCTGGCATATGTAGTATACTCGAAGACTGATTGACTGGTTGAAATATGACAAAAATTGCCTGATTAGCACAAGTATCAAGGCACAAAATGCATTGCATCAGTACCCAAATGTTCTCTTTTGCAATGCATTGTGCCCAAATATTCTCTTTTGTAATGCAACAGTTCCAAAATACCATTAAATCATTGCTCAAAACTCAAATGCAGAGGAGAAAAGATTTTTTGTTTTCTAATTTACTCAAATTCTACTTCAAGGAAATCACCAGAGGTAGTCAAAATATGGAGTATGAGGTTGTAGTATTCATTTTCACCAAGAATTCATAATGGGATTCCCATTCCCCAAAAATTATTACAGACTAGACTTGAAGCTGACTTTAAAGTTTAAACATCAAAATGGCTTAGTAGAGGAGTGAAAAATATTGATATGTATTGATATGCATCCAAAGGTAAACATATCAAAAAGTATCAATATTTAACTGAATTAACTCACAATCTACCTCATATATGACGATATTTTGCTTATTGATATTTCACCAGAGGTGAGATAACAGAACCAGAAACAAATCAAGAAACATAACTTAATGATATTTTAACTAATAACATTACTGAAACAATACCAAAGTACTGGATACAGTGAAGTAATGTTACTGTAACATTACTGAAAATTTTAATTATGTTATTATCATAATAATGAAAATAAAATTAGACTGAAAGTACCATCAATAATGTTAACTTCATTTTCATTTTTTTAAATACCATTAGCGTAACAGAAAATAAAATAATCTTTTTTTGTTTCTATTAATTGTAAAATATCAATTTTTTACATGTAAACATCTTAGTGCTCAATGTCTATGGTAAAGGCTAAATGAGAATTACGATTATCAGATCTGCGTAACTATAACTCTTACGATCTTAACTCTTGTTTGTGTATGTTGTGTGATGTGTAGGTGTATGGTTGTGTTGAGCACGCACACAACCACACTATTTCATGTTTACACATCAATCCTTCATGAGTATGCCCCAGAGGAACTCAAGCTTTTTTTTTATATTTTTCACCTAAGAGCTATTTGTTGCATATCTTATTTCTACTTCAGACCTTCAATAAGCTTTCTTTTTTTAAGGGAACTGGAAAATTTCACTTTCAGTTAAAGTTTGATTTTTTTCCAGATGCTGCAAAGGAGAAAGTAGGCACAAAAACTTGAATTATGTAAAATGAAATTCTTACCAAACACTGAATTTTCAGTAACGTAACTTCACATTAGCATAAAAAAACCCAACACCAAAATTCTAAGTAACATTACCATCAAATTACCGGTAACAAAATAAGAACCATTTAATAATGGTACAGAGCAGAACCAAAATCTGAAAGTTACTAATACCTGAATCAACAACAAACCATTTGCCAGTTGAATATCATTTCCCAATCACAGTATCATTTTACAATCAGTAACCTTACATTTAACAAACGAAATTGAAACATTATCTCACCCCTGTATTTCGCACCACTATGGCCTAGTGACTTCAACTGACAATATAATAGTAGGTACCTCACGTAGCTAGAGAGTAGCATGGAGACTAGCTATGTGTAAACAATTCTATAAGCACAATTTTGTAGAGTAAACAAACATGGCGTTTCAAGCAGGTAAGTGCAGATATAGTTTATAACATAACACACTTCTTAGCGTAAGCAGAGTATAGAGCAGCAAGCTCTGTCAAAGAAGAACTTTCTCTAGTTATGAAAATCACCCAATAATAATTGACATTGTTTTTATCATCATTTTTTTCAAAACAGGAAATTGTTATTGAAATTAAGTTTATGATAATGCAAGTTTGGCTAAGAACCAGATCATATTTTTTAATTTAGTACCTACGTACCTTTCGAATGTTTTAGCTGCAATTTTCATAAAGAAAAAAAACTTCTTTTATAACGGAGCTTGCTGCCCTAAAATTTTTAGATTTCCATGACTATTTGAGAACATCGCTCTACCAAAAGAACTTGGACTGCGGGAGAACCATAAGCTTTGGATAAATTTCAAAAACTATATTTTTTAGCGAAACCTATATGGCTACAATTTTAAAATTGAAAAAACATTTTGAAAACCTTCTTTCTTCGCTGGAATATGTCGCCTAAGGATTTTGAAATTCCTCAGGGGCTTGCTACGCTAGTATTTTGAGATATTTTCATAACGTTTTCCTTACGGAAGTATGATTCTCAATTGGAGCCTTTGACTACATACTACTGGACCAATAAGGAAAGACGGTTTCTGGTTAGACATGCCGGCGCTGAATAGGCAACCAGAGTGTACCTCTTGACGTATTTTGCTGTGTGTTTATGTATACTATCCTTGTGAATTTAAGGTTTGTTTTTATCACATGTATTCTAAATTGGTGAACTCAACCGAAACGCCGAAAATACGCAGAAGGTACGCTCGGGTTGCCTACTTTTTCGCCGACATGTCCAGACATTAAAAAGTACACTGGTTTCATGGAGTTTTACTGGTCAAATACTATACAGTCAAAGACTGGAGCATGCACTACGCTGGCGTTTAGAAATTCCAGGCGAACGTACTACGCCTGGATTCAGACTTTCTGTTGCCTTTTCATTCAAAACTTAATTTATTACCGTACTTAGCTTGTTGCCGTATTATTTTTATTCATTTTCTAACTAGCATCAGCTACAGGAGTTGGCCTATTGAGCTGAGAAAATTCTATTAGAAATCATTTAATCGTAAATAAAATTGGTGGATAATCATTTCATAAAATTTCTACAAACATAGAGGCTGGCACTGTAGTTGAAATAGATAACTATCAGTTTTTGTTATTATTTAAGGTTTTTTTTTTTAATCAGTTGAGGCAGAAAGAATTTAGGTAGGTTACTTACACGTTGAATCCCGAAGGCAACTTCTTTAGCTTGCTGTTAGTAGCTGTTACTTAACGTATTAATTGGTCTAAGTTTTTATTGGAGAAGGAAAGTGAAAATATAATGTTGAAAAAGTTTTATTTCTTTGAGATTTTGCTTCTACTGATGCAAATAGAAAATATCAGGTGCAAAAATTCAAAGGAAATAAAATATACCCGAGCAAAAATTTCTCACCCTTGAACAGACGCCTCAGCAACATATATTGATCCCAACATTCAAACCCATGTTTGAATTATAAATCCAAAATTTACAAAATTACGACTCACATTGTGGGAAAGACACAGTTCAAACTTCTTAAACTATAATTTCTACGAAGGGGGAATGGAGAAGCCGGAGAACTAATCATAAGAAATTACACCAAAATTAAATATGAAAATAACTCGAGAACCAATGAACCAAAGAATCAACGAACCGATGGACCATATGAACCAATAAAAATCAAAATTGAAAAACCAACGATTCTAAACTTAGGTATACCTATACCTATATTACCTATACCTATAAATACGCTGAAATTCGTTCGCATCAAAACAGAGTTTACTATGCCAGCGGCGGAAGTACAATTTAATGGTCGACTACAAAAAATATAATTCTACACTCACTTCAACTGTCTCCAATTTCAAGCACAAATTTTCGTCCGAACAACACAAATAAACATGGCGTACGAAGTGCACGATAAAAATTCATTTAGATCACATAAAATTGAAAATCACTCGCCAAAAAAAAAAAAAATTAAAAAAAAAATAACCAAACAAATTTTGCAAAATTTTACCAGACTAAAAGACAGTAAATTAATAAAGAAGCATAAAATGAAGAAAAAAATAACGTCAAGTATTCATGTACACGTTTACACACGATACAACAGCCAAAATGAACCTGTTACTCTGCCAGATGAAAACACTGGAGTCAAGTTACAAGAGCATCTTCCGCTCGACCGTTTCTTTCTTATTTTGCTTGTTTTTTTTTTTGTTTTTTTTTTTTTAATATCCTACCTCTTTTACCAGTTTCCTTCCGTATCTCAATAAAAAAGACATATAAAGAGTATAATACCTACAGCGATTAGTCCATATGTTCGCGTCAACTTCCAGTTCGACAATGAACTTAACACGTTTTTCTCTTCTTTTAAGCGAAATTTCTAATTTCTTCTAACTAAGAACGCAATATTATTAAGACGCAGTCGCACAACATTTTATAACGAAATTATGACAATCGACGAACGGTGAAGAATATAATGCTGTTATGATAATATGCGCATATCTAAAACTGGATTACAAAACCACAACAAGAAATTATTAATACGGATGCTATGCCTTAGGGTTTAGCCGTCGATTAATTTTAATCGCAATAAAAAAATAATAAATAACAATAATAATAATAATAATAATAATAATAATAATAATAATAATAATAATAATAATAATGATAATAATAATAATAATAATGATAATAATGATAATAATTTTATAAGTAAAAAAATAAAAAATCATAAACAATTTTTGTTGGCTAAACAACATACATCCCCACTGCGCATAATCTGTAACGGGAATCAACTTTGTAGACCCAGTTTTGAATCCACAAATCCGGAACATAAATCATAAATATTAGCCTTATAGGCACTCTACAACTGAGTTGCCAAATAGCGCCTTTAGTCGTAATATACCGCACCCTGTCATCTGCTATCTACCACTCGATATCAGAATATTTTCCATCAGGCACGTGATCAGAAAATCATTTCGGACGTGGGGGCAAAAAAAATCCGAGAAAATTTGAGGGTCCTTGGAGTAGATTGGGGCGTTGTGCGAAAAGACTAAAATAACCAGTGAAATGAGGTTTTTGAATAATTTTCGATTGGTCCAAATGGAGGCAACTCGATTTTGTGGAGAGATCCAGTTTGGTTTTGTCCCTGCTCTATATGAGACTTAGATAGTGTACTTTGGGGTAAGAGAGGAATTTCGCAATACTGACGGATAATTGATTTTTGTCACATATTTTTGTCCCACAAGCATGTAAAAGGTGACTAAAATGCAATTTGGAAAAGATTTAGGTTTTCCACGGTGAGGCACAAGTATCACTCATGTTATAAAATTGTGACATCTTGATGTCATAAGAATTTCACTTTTTAATTGAAACATTTCTATAATTCTGTGGTAGTCACCCCTGTGTCCTGCAGTTGTTGACATGCGTCAAGGTGGCACATTTTTCAAGTATTAGGGTAAGGCTGCAAAATCGTACCTAAATGGGTACCACTGTTGATATTTAAAAAATGGGAGAGTCAATTACTGATCCGTGTGATGAATAATGAAACTAAATACAAATAACCACCTGGGAATCTAAAATTTTCCAGATATACTCAATTTCTCCTTCATTACAAGCTTAAAGAAAAAAGCATACCCAAGGACAGATAATTTGATCATGTTGATTTTGTAAGCTGAGGCTTGAAAAAAATATTACAGCTCTCAAAATTATAAATTTACTTGAATTTAACACCTTCTTTTTCATATTTTCAGAAAACTTTAATTAAAATTATAGTTTTAAGATGGAAAATTTAAGTTTTCTTGGAAGTGAACACTGTTTCCTAAATTTTACCACTGATAAGAGTGATGAATTTCCTAAATCATACCACCTTTTGTTGTTATGTATTTCAAAACATTGTGATAAGTCTATTGCAACTTGTTCAGTAAAAATATCCCCAAAAATATGGTGAAAAATAAAAATAAAATAAAACCAACTTCAAAAATAATAAAATAAGATATAAAAATGAAAAAAACGTCACATATATGATTTAAGAAGGAAACTAGTTAGTACCTAAATCATACCATTTGTAATTTGTTCTATATAGTACTAGAGTCCATTCACAAACTGTCTATGAGCTTTATAGCTATGTCTATAAAGCAGCTATAAGGGCTATATACTTCTTGCTTATCACTACTTTATCGATTTATATAGCCATGTCCAGAGGTGTCTATATAAGTCAATAAAGCTGTAGAATTTGAAATGTTGATGTTGGTGATTTTTACAGTGGATTTTTATATTTTATAATAAAAAAATTGCTTCTTATCAACAAGCGATTCACTTCTGGGCATATATTTAGGTTTCATTTATATAGACAATTCGTAAATACTTCTTTATAGACATGATTTTTTTATGATCCTCATAGATAGTTTGTAAATGCCACCCTGGACCAGTAAAGCTCTAAGAGCCCAATGTACTTTCTAATGTCAAGACATCCCGGAAAAAAGCAGCCAACCCTTTAGTACCTTCTGTATATTTTTGATATTTTGTTTTAGTTTACCAATTTAGAATACATTTGTTGAGGGTCATCCCTTAAATTCACATAGATTGCATACATGAACATAGTGCAAGTTCAAAGTACATCAAAAGGTATGCAGTGCTTGCCTATTTAGCACCAGCACTGACATGTCTAACCAGAAATCATCGTTTTCTACTGTTCTAGAATTCTAGTACTACAATACATAGTCAAGGTAGGTACCTACCATATCGAACCATTATTTCATTGCAGCATGTGGTATCTGTGTAACACTTTTTTATTATCATTATTATTGGGCAATTGCCTAACGTTGTTTCATCAATCTTGTGCCACTCAAATGCCACGCATACAGTAAATAATCTCATTCCATATTCCGGTGTCATATCATAATATCAGGCAGCCTACTGATGAACCATATTCTAGACATGTCGAGTGACGTAGCGAAATTAAAATTCTGGGCCACGGTGTTCAATTAATGTTGTTTTATTTAATTATCTGAATGCAATTTTGTTAGCTGTGACCTAGGGAGGAAGTTCAAATTTTCTTTTTCTCTTATATGGAGATGAGAACTTCAACACACAAATACCCTCTAATTTTCTACGTAACTGGTCGTGAATAGCTTCATGTTATTTCTTTGTGTCATATTTATTGTATCATTGTGACACATACGAGTGCAGAAAGCAGAACCATAGCTAGGGCGTGTTGAATATGGCAAAGTGTTACTCAAAATTAACAATTAGGTAGGCATACTTTTTTAGAAAGATGGTTTCAGTTTAAAAAAAATTTAGCGCATTATTTTTAGGAATGAGGGGGGTTGCTGTAACTATATTTACCCACGGGCTCAAAAAAATTACCTATGAATATGCATATATGCTATATTTGTTGCACAGAAGTGATATAGCTGTAATGCTAGGGTCAAGTTTGTGATCCACCAGTGATTGATACGGTATGCAGAGCAAAAAAATATAAAATATGGTATTGTGACACTACCGATATTATATCCATATCAATATGCAACAAATAGATACATAAAACCTCAACAGGACGCCCCTTAAAACACTGACAATACACCCAAATTTCAAAGTCCAAAATTATAATGTCATCAGCCCCTTCAGCTGACCCTGAGATAATGCCCATTAAGCAACATTATTACTTATTCAAATCAAAATGCAATGGGGGACACATGAACCTAATTACCTGCACACCTCCATCTTTATTGGCGGCACTGCAGTCACGGGGATAAGCGAGTCTCTTTTTTGTCTGTAGGTTGCTGGATTTGATTTCCCACCCCGCAACCCACAGCCTGGTAACCTCCAATGCTGAAATGTCCACACGTACTTCTGCGTAAACCAATTCACACACCCTCTCTTCTACAGAGTAGTGTGAGCTATGACATATGTTTGCATTGTAGGTTTGGTTGGTTTACCATGTAGCAGACAATAGCCTTGCCACACACCCTGAGCTGTTGTGCTGCAACTGTGGCCACAGCACTGGGGGGGTGGTTGTGGGGACACATAAACCTAATTACCTGCGCACCCCCATCCATTAATGGCGGCACTGTAGCCTCATAGGTAACAGTGTCACTTTTTTGTCTGTATGTTTACGGGTTTGAGGGTTGGATTCCCCATGCTGGCAACCTACAGCAATAAATATATTTATTTACATAATTTATTTATTTTATTTATTTATTTATCTATTTATTTAGAAGGCAGTCTGAGGATATTGCTAGACTCATCAGGAAGAATAAAATATAATGGTTATCATTTTGGACTTGGAAATTTTATCAGTTAGAGGAGCTGATGACATGATTTATGATTTCGGCTGTCAGATTTTCTTTGCCACATTTTTTCTGTAACATTTTTTCATGAGGTACTCCTGTACCTCTCTTTGAGAGACATTTTCCGCAAAAAGTATGCGTAGAATGTGAATCAATACCTGGCTAAAATATCGTTACACTTTTCATCCTTTCAACAGGGAACAACTAAAAAAGCTGCAGCTGTTTTTTCACAAATACTCTTATAAATATAACAGTGTAAAACCCCCATTGTTAGTCCCACTTGGCTAATTGGACTCGCTTTGCACCATCAAATAAGTATCCTACAATTTTCATGGAAAAACATCGCAGGTATTTACACCAAGGAGGGAGGAATGTTTAAAGAAAATATGGAAAAAGACATTCATTTTTAAAATAAAAAATAATAATATTTCGACGGTTCATTCGAAAAAAGACTCCTTTTTAAATAAACTTGGTGGGTCAGAATTGTCATAAACATTACATAAGTATAATTTAAAAAAGTAATTTTAAAATTAAATTGTCATAAAGCAGTATTTTGGCCAAAAACACTTCGAAACTATTTTACAGTTAGACTAGTTCTCAAAATAAACTAGGTGAGATTTCTGATGAGACATACTCATGAAGGATTAATGTGTAAACATAATAATAATGCGGTTGTTTACTTGCGTAACGCATTGTGCATGTAGACAACCACACACCTACATGTCATGTAACGCACACAAAAAGGAGTTTCAATTGTAAGAGTTACAGTTACGCAAATCTGACGATTGTAATTCTCATTTAGCCCCTACTTTGGACCGAGGGCCAAGATATTTACACATCAAAAATGTGATAATTTATAATTTTATACGTACACCAGCCGTGAAAACAAGGATAAAATTTTCAACAAAAAGGAAGAATTAAAATTTTAACAAAATTACACAGTTGAATACTTATGTCCATTAAAAATCATTGTGTACCAACGAAAACAAAAAGTTTCCAAGAAAATGAGAATGAGAAAATAAAAATTTTATTTTAAGATACTTAGTACGATGATCGTCACTTCTTCGTCAATTTTTACTCAATTTACGCAGGTAGTTCAGAATAGTTTTGTAATGAGAAATTTCTCTTTCTTTCATTGAGATAATACAAATATTTCATTGTATATAATATGTATAGGCCTGTAGGGTTTCCTGCCAATCGACTATCCACCATCAGTGATCGGTACTTCGGTAGTACTAACTTGATAGGACAAGCGAATCGGTACCTATAAGAAAGAGATACTCTACATTTTGTGTGCGTACGTACACAAAGTTGCATAGCATGTTTTAGCGGGAGTAATATTGAAGCGCTGTGAATCGACTGCTCAACTTCGGTGGTAGGTAACAACAGCGTAGATAGGATTATTCAAAAGGGAGCGCGAAAATTTTGTTATTTTTACAGCAGGTTTTCAAATCAAAACATAATGTATGAGGGCCATACGCAGGATTTACTGGGGATAGGATTAAAGCTAAAAATTTTAAAAAACAATTTCGGAGAGGAGGGACTAAAGAAAATTTTCAAGTATTTTTTCTGTTCTGTAATATGTATTCTGCATGTCTCACCAATCATATAACATTGTTTGTTTGGGCGAAGCAATGGAGGGGGATACATTCTTCATAAACCCCGTACCTACGACACTGGTAGGGAGTACTGGATGAGGCGAGTAAAGCGCTATCTATATAAGTTTTGAGTTAAAACAGTTTTTCAAAAAAAAAAAAAAACCATACAGGCCATAATTGTTGCAAAAACATTTTTTGCTTAAAATTTTGTTTCATCAAATACTACCAACTACATAAGTTAGGCAGTCAATTCCAAGGACACCATATATATTATATGTTCCCCTTCAGTCTTTCTTATACCCCATGGACTAATAAAATAATTTTTTTTCTTTTACTCCAGCACAAGCAAAGAGTTAGTTTCCATTTAATTTTCCGAAAAATATTTTCTTTCTTCTTTGCTTCTGTTCGTTAATTGAGTAAAGAAAAAATGGAAAGAAGAGAGTCGTAATAAAATATTTCTAAAACACTGTTCCATTAAATTCTTTGTGAAACAGTTAGCTCTCCGCTTCTATCACCTCCAGAACCAATAACACCAACTCACAACTAAAAGTTCGCAAAACAGTCAGATCTATATTATAAAATTACATTAATTAACGCAAACCACAAATCAATGAATCCTATTACGAACTCAATAACTCTTTTCTGTTCCAGCCGATCATGAAATATCAAATGAATTATTATAAATCGCCTTAAACCTTTTTAGTTCCGCTTGCTCTTATCAAACGCATTCAAACAATTAGAAAGGTCAGATCGACCAATGATCTTCTTCACTCGACCATTTAATAAGATCTTCTTTAAATAGACTGCTGATACTAGCCGATAGTACTTTGCATAATATCGAAGCAAGGTATTTGAAAAAAAAATTAAAAATCAAAGAGCACATCGCAAGTTCATTATTAATCGAATGCGCAGATAAATCCATCTCTCTAATTACTTTCTATTCGAATAATACAACGTGTATGTTATAATTCTGGCATAAAATTACGACCATAGGGAATAGGGAAAACAGGAAAAATATACGACTAGCTATCTTGAATAACAAAATTTAAATTGCACTTAATTTGGATACGTTTGTTTCATTAATTTTGTTTGTTTGCGATACTCAACGAAAGCTAGTTGCAGTGGTCTTCCTTTCACCCTTCTCTCGATGTTACTTTTTAATAATTTTTCACATCTTATATTTCCAAATTATTAAAACGAAAATTACCTGTTTTCTATGAGATACCAAAAGCAAATAAATTTTTAATTGCTATCTTTCAAATAACTTCAGCTAGGCGAGATACGAGATAATTTTCAACGCTACGAATGGACTAACTTTAAAGTTTGATAAAAATGAAAGCCATCTACCGGATAAGAATGATTTTTAATTATATTTTCATAACAAATATACAGAAACATCACAGGATAAAACGTTTCATTCTAAAAGGTACAAATGCATCGAGGTCAAACCCCAATCCGATGAAACGCTACTACGGTGCTTGACCATTTATCATGACAGCATACTGAAAATAAATAAAAATTGCAAATAGAAAAATGAATACGCACGGTAAGAAGATGAATAGGGCCATAAACAAGTTTAAAATTTTCAATTACAGTCTACAACAATTTCAGTAGACATTAACCCAACCAAAAACCAATAATTAAATTAATCGGGGCAGTCCATTCAAACAAGAACCATGGTAGATTTCTAATTTAAAAAAAAAGTGCGTACTGGAACACATGGTGGAAATGAAACTTGCTACGCTGAAACTAGTATTTTGAAGAACGAATGTTTCGTCGGCAGCGTGATTTTTTGTTTTTTATTTTGTATAAATATTAAAATGCAGATAAAGTCATAAATTTTTTAAAAATCCAACACAAAAGTAGTTCCGTTAGAAAAAGTAGGTTTTTAACAAATGTAAAATAAGGTAGTCACTAAAACGTTATTGATAGATCGTAATAAATATTTGTTCCGAATTACGTTCCTATTGGTCCAAAATTAGGCATTTTATAGGCGAAATAAAAACGAAAATAGTGTTACCAGAAGAACCATGCGACCAATCCGCAACAAAATTTAAAGCAAGTTGTAATATTTGTTACAAATTTCGTAGCTATTGATCGAAAATTGATAATTTTACAGCCAAAGCAAAAACAAAAGTAACCATACCAGAAGTACTGAATGGCCGATCCGCACCAAAATTTATATAAAGTCACAATACATTATGTTGAATTTTTTTCTCCAAATTTTGTAGCTATTGGTTAAAAATTGGACATTTTATATCCAAAACAAAAATTAAAATACCCATACCAGAAGTACCGTTCGGCCGATCCGTAACAAAATTAATAGGTCAGGTCCTTCGCTTAGTACTAATGTTTGTTCCAAATTTCGTGACTATAGGATAAAAACTGCGACCTGTACCATACTAACAATAAATTGGCTATTTTATATATATTTATATACAAGCCCTAAAGCGCCGCTTTCCAATACTTTGGCCTGTACTGGCCCGGAATACTGATCAATTCATTATCAGAAGGGAAACAGCGAAACATTTGTAGTTGACACATGCGCTTTGAATTTTGTCTTATAATTTTTGTTGAATTTTGTTTTAAAAAATCGGGTCGAAGGTTTATCATAATGATACATGACGTACCTACCCCCATGCCCAGATCATTCTATGACACCCATATTAATAAGTAGATTTTCAATAATAAACCTGCTTAAAAACTGTTTTTACCAATTGGTGAACACTTTAACGTCAAAATTAAATCACGCAACCTTCAGTCCACTGATAAGAAAGCAATGAATGAAAATGTATAGAGAAGGCTAGAAGGGAAATGAATCAAATATAGTTGAACATGCCAGCTTTCGGAAGGAGGGTCTGTGGTGACATTTTTTCATTTCACGGACTTCGCTGCATGACCGTTTTTAGTTTGCTATCCAGTGCAGGCAAGTTTCACTTCAAAAAAAGTCCAGCACTGTTTTCAAATCATAATTTATAAAAAAATACAAAAAAATAGTTTTTCTCCAATAGATATTACAATTTAACGTTACGATGTTTTTTCAGATTTTGGACATCTTAACGATTTTCTATTCTAAGTGAAAAATACAAACAAAAAATAGTTAAAAAATAACTCTTACTTAGCTTCATTTGGATTAAGAAAGTAAACACGGAACTTATAAGTTTTTCTGACATTCAGACCAAAACTGGTTGTTCTTCTTGTACTATCGCAGGTACAAATTAAAGTTGATCGTTGTTAATAATATTTTTAACCAGATAAAACTAAATTTCCCTCGAAAATTCAGAAGGCACGTTCATTCACATTCTAATCATTGATTTCACGTGAGAAACAGAAAAAATTTAAACCTATGGAATACTCGTCGTTTGCTCTGGCTATCGAATTGTATTATGTTGAATAATATTAAAATTTGATCATCAAATTTTCTCTTATCACTTGAACTTGGATTAGCTATTTTCAGTTAATTTTATAATAATTTTTCATTTTAACACACGACAAAGAATCAGCCGCATATACAGTAGGTGGGAGATGGTAGATCAAGCCAACCAAACTACGAAATTTTTTTTTCTGTCTAAAATTTGTAATTCCTTTTCTTCTCATTAGAACAACATTTATCTTTGTCTATCTTCCCGAAATGTTTAAAACTCACTAAAAAAATTTTCCGCATACTCACCAGTAGGGGGACCTTACAATTATTTTCATTACTTCCAGCAGTCTTTCAAATACCAATCAAAGCTGAAGGTTTATGTTGATTTAAAGTCAAGCCCACAAATAATGATGAAAAATAAACCGTGTACAGCTAAATGATTAAAGTTCAAGAATGAAATGTGCCAATTTTTTCAGTAAAATTTCACAACCTTCAACACGACGAAATAGTAAAAAAAAAATACACAAACCTGGAAATAACTATTTCGTATTAATACCAATAGACTGGAGCTGCCGTCCGTTCTTCTTTAATATTCATAGATTTCATGAGGTCCATTTCAAAAGTAGCTAGTGTCGGTTCATAGGTTACTTTGTTGGCAACTGCAGCTTTTGTGTCTTTACTTTTTTCTAAAGAAAATTTTTTTTTTTTCAATAAAAAAAATAATTAATAAGATGCATCAGACTGAGAGAAATAAAAAAAATTAACAAATTATCACCTTCGTACGATGCAGCAGTCTTATAATCGTAAGTTTCTTCAGCCATAATTGGCACAGGAATTATACGTCCGGAACGAGTGGAAACACGAACCTTCTCGCCTTTTTCGGTGTAGCGCCATTCAATTTCACAAGGCAACCTGGATCGAATAAACAGATCATGAATAATTTGGCAGTAACTGAGCAGACTTGCCATGCAAGTAAACACTTACATGTCAGACGGATCGATTAGGGCAACTTCATCGGTAACTCTAAGAGGTAACTCTTCACGAGTAATCACGCTGGGCAGTCCTTTTCCTTCCTTTTTCAGCACCTTAATCTTCATGTTTAAATATTCGACGATGACCCAATTTCTTTCCTCAATAACCATTTGCACTATACCTTGTTTTCCTTTATCCGGGCCAGCAAGAATTTCGACCTAAAGAATTAATATGAAATATTTTATGTACAGAAGGAAACAATAAAATCAGAATGTTGTTGGCGATTTAAGAATTATAATTCATAAATTCTAGAAATTCTTTACAACCAAGCTCACAATTTTGTGCGTCAGAAATTTTCAAAAGCTGAACACTCAACCTTGAATCACCTAACATCACTGAAGATAGAAAACTAAATTTGTTGAATTATCAGGACTATTGGGTCTGAATTTTTCCGATAGGAACAAGGAAGAAAGTCACAGAACCAATTCATTTTTTTTCTCAACGAATGATATAAGAATTTTCATTTTTTTTTTCAACAGAATTAAAGGATGAAGATAGCTGCGGAGATAACACAAAGGCCCTCCCATGAAATCACAAACAAGAGATGGTAAAGTACAACATGCACGAGTCGCATTTAAAGTAATTTCATTTCACCAAGTTCCCATAAATTAACCATACTTTGATTGGAAAACGGTGATGAGAAGTGATGGGTGAATTCGATCTCGTCACACGTGAAGTACTAATCAGGTCTTCAGAGTGAGAATATCTTTTCTATTAACAGAAAACTCAACAATACTTTCGAAGTCAAAGTCACCGTGACAGCGCCGATGAAAGATTTTTTGTGCGCACTGTAAATCCTCTAAGCGATTTTCAAAATGAATGTCTAGAGTTACGAATTCACAAAAACATATTGAATAGCACTGAAGTATCGTAGGAATGATAACGACACTGGTAAAAAGAAACAAAAATCTCCGTTAGTGAACCCCACCGACACGCGTGTGACCATCAGAAGGTAAATATAAAACGAAATTATAAGTCATGAAAGAAATCAAGTTAAAAGTGATAATATCAAGAAATTTCAACAAGAAATAAAACATACACAAATTGCGAAGAATGTAGGATACTCGAGAGGAAGAATATAATTAAGTGATTTCTTTTGTTCTAAACAAGAAACTTACACGGTCGCCTTTGAATACGGACCACTCTCCAATCGGCTCGAGATAAATTTGGCGGGTTTTTCCATGTAAATTATTCAACACTCGCGACTCCTGCGTCCATGGCCGATATTTTGTGAAGTTTATGGTTTTCCTACCCCAAAATTTTGGTATATAATTCGGTTTCCTAGGCGTTCTATAAAAAATCTAAAAGCAAACAACAAAGATATAGTTTAAAGTCTGGGACATGAAACTAACAAATAAACTCATGAACGACTTACTTGTTCCATACTTCTTTTAATATACGAATCTGGAAAATTGGAGTACTTCTTTGTAAGTTTGCCGACTTTTTTGAAGTCACCCAAAACTTGAGTAAGCCTCATTTTTATTTTAAGAAATAATTCAACGGACTACGTTGGAAAAGAAACAAATATGAACGTAAACAATCAATAATGAAGGAACAATAGGTTAAAAGAAATGAGAGAATCGCAGCCGATTTATTAAATTTGAACAAATGAACATCTTCATCAAACTTTACTAGATATCAGTTTGGTTTGATATTAGGCTGCAAATAAATAAAAAACTAAGCTCAAACTGAAAAAACCTAAATATTATACATTTATTAAAAATATTGAGGATTCATAATTTTTTTTTCGTTCTACAGCGCTAATAACGGGTATTGATAAAACTATAATATAACATTCAGCGTGAGCCGAAATTTGTCTCCATCTATACATATTTTACGTACTCTGGGAAATAAGAATGTTTACAAATTCTGAAATTCATCTATCGCTATTTTGATCCAAGAAATCACTTTACTTCATTCACTCCGTCAGTTAGCATTTGGAACAGCTGTGGTGTGGTATGTGTATTGTGTTATGTGCGAGTTGTTCTATTAATTAATTATAACCATGGCGTACTGATCGCATTTGTGCATATTCATCGATATTGCTGTAGTTGACGTGTCGTTTTAATCATTCACCTTTCACCCGTGTAAATTATTGTGCGCTCGCTACTACCGTGTCCGTGTATTTTGCTCGTATCAAGTTAGATCCTCAAATTATGCCAGCTAGTAGTGCGGAACTCAGTTGACGACGACCGTATAACATGTTCTATGATAAATTAATTGTCGAAGAATGCGGAGGACTCCAGTCATCGTTGGCGGTATCCTCAGTTACCGGACCAATTCTCACCGTTTTGCCCACCTTATCGAGAACTCGACGAACCCACCGCTTCCATCCGTTCTCGCAGGAGCCACCCTTGTTATACCAACCCCATTTGAATCTGCCTGCCAAAAAACGTAGCCCTTCGCCCGAATTGGTTGGTACTCGTATTTCGTGTCTGTATCCCGAATTGCTGGCCATGATTTTCGCCCATTTAGACGTACCAGATAAGGGTCGTGCAGCTCAGGTATGCCGTGCTTGGCGAGACGCCGCCTACCATAAGTCAGTGTGGCGAGGTGTCGAAGCGAACCTGCATCTGCCCCGGCGCACACCCAGCTCGATCACCAACAGTCTGAGCCGTCGCGGCATCAAACGTATACAAATTCTTAGCGTGGTCAAATCGTTCAAGGAGATCACCCGGAACGTCACTAATCTCACCTCGTTAAATCTGAGCGGCTGCTACAATGTACGCGACGACAATCTCAATCAGGCGTTCGCCATCCGCAAAGAAAGCCTGGTGCAGCTCAACCTCTCCATGTGCAAACAGATCACCGACAAGTGCATACTAAAGATCGTACCCAACCTGGAAAATCTAGAAACTCTCGAGTTGGGCGGTTGCTCAAACCTGACCGACGTCAGCGTGCAGGCGATCTCTAATTCGCTAAAAAGACTGAAAACATTGAATTTGCGCTCCTGTTGGAATATATCCGATCAGGGAGTGCGGCTGCTGTGTGGCCAGACTGACAAATCCGAAGGGTTACCTATGCTGGAGAGGTTGGGCTTGCAAGACTGTCAGCATCTGTCGGACGATGCGCTTAGATATGTTTCGATTGGGTTACCGAAGCTGCGTTCCGTTAATTTGAGCTTCTGCGTCAATATCAGTGACATGAGCCTCAAATACTTAGCACGGATGTCGTCGCTGCGTGACATCAATTTAGGTGCCTGCGACAACGTTTCGGACGCTGGCATTGCATTCTTAGCGGAGGCCGGTTCGCCGATCACCTCTCTGGATCTATCATTCTGTGATAAAATTACGGACCAATCGTTGGACTACATGGCGCAGGGTTTGTTCAACTTAAAATGCCTCAGCCTGAAAGCGTGTCCGGTGTGTGATGACGGTCTCAGCAAGATCTCCAAAGGTTTGGCCGAGCTCGAGGTGCTGAATGTGGGCCAGTGTATGCGAATTACGGACCGAAGTCTGCGCGTAGCCGTCGAGTCGCTGAAGAATTTGAAGAGCGTCGATTTGTACGGCTGTCCCAATATTACGAGCACCACCGTCAGGGAGATCAAGGCGAAAGTATCGCCGAATTGTGTAATCAATTTATTTTTATCGTAAGTAGACAAAAGGCAGCGCACAACCCAAGCTCGCAGAACTAATTATTGTTGTGGCGAAGAGAAGCTAAGAAAAATCGTAAAACGAAATGTTTGAGATACCAAAATCAGTAAAATCAGTGTTTAGCAAAACTGTGACTGATCTTTTGTTGCTCATTCTCATAATTTAAACCGCTTCGAATTTTTAAGGTTTAAAACAGAAATGTGCATTATAATAAATCATATTGATTTATATGACTGGTGCAGAATAAAATTTCTGCCAGAAAAATTTCAAAAACACTTCCGATGCCAATTCTGAATGTTCTTCACAAAATTTGCGGTATTTATTTCGTGGTTAAAAGCCTGTAAGTTACTTATTTCGATTCGCAAAAACTTTTTCCTCGAAGAATGGTCCCTTTTAGATGAATTCTTTGTGGCCAAAAAGGTGCTGCTCTTGAAAATTTGTCGGTACATCAAAGGGCCTATTCCACTAACTTTACGCCCTTCAAGTTAACTTTTACTCGGCGCATAGTCACATTAAAGCGAAATAGCCCCCTGATGTGGAATTAAATTTTTAATGGAAGCACTATTTTGCTATAAAAAATACACCTATTATATCGTCCATTTAATTCGGTTTTGACTATTGGTTTGATGAAATTATTCGTGTGCAATATCTAACCTCTCCTATTATTTGTCTTTTTCTACTCACAAATCGACTGCACTAGCTAAAAATGGAAAAAACAAAAAAAATTGATTGAAAATTTTCAAACTATGTTATAGCTAAAGCCGATAAAAATTGAAAAATTTTTCTGATGCATTTCCCTAATATTTTTACAAGACTTGAATTTCTGAAACAAATAGTCCCTTCAAAATTTTAAATATGCAGTTGAAGTGAGTTTCGTTTTTTCCACCCTTGAAATGTCTGATCTTCTCTATCATTGCATTGAATTTGTGTGGTTAAATTTTTATCAAAAAAATACTAAATTTGAGGAATTCAGTAAAATTTATCATCCGTTATTGAAATTTTGTTGCTAAAGATGTTCGCTAAAATTTCGTTTAGAACTTCTTAGGCGGGTTAATTTAGCATACCAGTAAGTCTGTTTCCGCATTGTATATCTTCAATGTTGAAAGGGTGTTCTGTATTTAGATCGATGAAGGGCTCCTTCAAAAAACGTTGCCCCTGATGAAATTTACAAAACTTTTAATATCATGGAAACCGAGTCTATCATGTTCTAACATAAATTTGATTATCCTGAATTTATTTATCCCTTCGTTGCTTTTTCGAAGTCAACAGTTTACTGAAAAACTGGCTCATGCTATTGAAGTGTTTTTCTTAGTCTTGAAACATTTATCATTCATCCAATGCCACATTTTCACGAGAAACCACTTAAATTGTTTTAGCTAAATTTTTGGCCGCAGTTCTAGTCGTGAAATGTTCGACCTATCGAACACAAACCAAAATTTTGAGGTAGTGTATTTTCCAAAAAATATTTGTTTCAATAGTTTCTTCAAGACGAGAGGACACGACAAACTTGCAAACAAAACTATTTACCGTCACAGGTAATTAGTGTGGCCTCGGAAAACTAAAATTCACTGACTAAATAATCGAATTTTCCACTAGCCCTCAAAATCCTTGAGATATCTTATAAAAGGTTGTTTACTGGCATTCTTGTACCAGCACTTAGTACCTTTACAGTCAATTCATACTGGTAAACCCAAAATTTTTAGACCTTGAATATTCGCAACATAGCCTTGTTTTTTTAACTCTTTTCCCCAACAAAATATTTAATCTGCATGACCAGAGTTGAAAAAGTTCGTTCTCGATATGTTTCACTTAATCTAAAAGTTTTGATTATTTTACGAATTAGTGTATATACCTATAATGGCTCAGACGATACACATAATCAAGCGAATTAGACTGTAGTGCTAGGACAGTTTTCACGATTTTGATACTTTCTGCCTGTTATTCACCAAATATTTTTCTTTCTTCTTATTTTCATCTTTCAATTAGTGTCCAGTCCGCTTGTACATATACATATAAGATCGTATGTAGAAAAGATTATCTCGTCTCCTAAAAAGTAATTTTAATCCACGAATTTGCATCGGTTACCGACAGGTAATGCGTGTGATTCAGAAGATACCTGCTAAAATAAAACATTAAAAAATTCGCTATTAATTAAAGTCGGCATGTGGTGACAGCTTACCGTTTTATACTCCGAACAATAAAAAAAACTTCCTCATTTAAATCTGCACTCCTCTCTGGTGAGGTTCAGAATGTATTTTTGTTTATGTTTTCTTGTTCTGGTACTCCAGGCATCTTGTTTCATTAGAAGTCTCTGATTTCTAATATTTTTTTTTAGTTCTTTCTTTTTTGCCTTCCTCCCTCCTTTTCCTTCATTTTTTCCCTCACCGCGTTATTATTGTGATATTCATGAGCTCAATTTTAAAATATTAAAAAACTCTTGTATAAATTTCAATACGATAATAACATTTTATTCGAATATTATCGTTTTCGTCCATATAATAAATTATTATTAATATTATTATTGATATTATTTAATTTTCTTTTTCCATTGTTTCGATTGTTTCGATACTTCGTTAATTTTTCTGTTTTCAATTTTTGTTTACTGTGCCTGTGTGTTGTGTGTAAAATGGTTTTTAGTCGAACTTTTTATTTTATTTTATTTTATTTTATTTTATTTTTAGCAAACTGTTATTTTGTTTTGCTCTTTTAATTTTTTTTTTTTTTTAATCATTATTACTATTTGTTTTTCATTGATGACTTTCTGTCGTTTACCACTTGTTTGTTGACGAGTATCATTTATTTTTCCAGTCTCGAATGTATATTAAAATATTAACTGAAATTTAAGAAATTCAGATGTGTACCTAGGTGTTTGTCTTTTGTGAAGTAATATTTAGATAATGAAATTAATTTGAAAATGTTGAAGAATGGAAAAAAACGAAAAATTTTAATAAATATACCTTTCAAGACTGCGTTTAAATGGTCGTTAATTGTTTTTTTTTATTCGGCGCGAAGTATGAATTATGAAAGAACGGTTGGTGTAAGTTTTCAGCAATATTTTAAAACGTAATTTTCGATAAATTGTCGGAATGGTTTATTTGACTGGATTCTTCAAAAAAAAAAAAAAAAAAACGCAAAAGAAGAATTGTAATGCTAATAGACATATGTTTAATTAAATTTCCGCCTGATTTTCCTCCTTTTTTTACGATTGAGATGAAAATTTTTGTCATAGATTAGAAAATTTTGAAATTCAGTATTCCGACTCTCTCGGTGTATCTGATCGACGTAAGACATGTCTCACCTTAAATTTACTCTAAAACAGAAAAATATTCACTAATGTAAAACAAAATTCAAAGTGAATTTTTCATTTCGCAGAATAAATCGCTACCTACTGTACAACTGCGATTTGACGCGATATAATATAATATTCATTCTTACTGTGAATACTTTTTTATTTTTTTTTGCTTTTTAATTTATACAGTTTCACACCTTCGTTTACGATACATCAACGAATGAATTCCGCGAATTTTCTCTCCATTTTTAAAGATTTTTCCACATTCGCCATTTTTATTTGACAGTTTCTTTTCGCCAGAAGAACTCACCTCATGTTGTGATTCTTTTGAATTTCAATTTCCACTTTTATCATCGATCATTTTGTCCGTTTGTGCTGTCAAATCCTTGCTCCATTTTGTAAGACCTTGAAAATATTTATTCTAAAGTGTTGATTCATTATGTTTTTTTTTTTTTGGTACCTATACCTGTCAATATACTTCGGAAATCGTGGGTATTTCTTCCATCTACTCAAATACTTTGTGCACGCACACGTACACAACATAACGTCGTTCATATTCATATCTTAATGTTACCTTTTTGAATCCACAGTCTCTTTTATACAACTTGTCGAAGTTGTGTCGTATGACGAAAATCATCCACTCAAACTGCCTCTTATCCATTTATCAGATTTATGTTTTCGATTCATGTTGACATCTCTTATGTAATTTTATAAATATTCACCTGCTTGACAAGGTTACGGTGACGCAGACGTGGTATGATTGATTGCCAGCACCGCATTTATTCATAATTATATCTGATTGTTAATAAGTTACCTGTTAATGCGAGAACGATAGGCTTTATCCGTTTTAATTCGTCTCCCAGTTTTTTTTTTCTCTCAAATGAATTGATGTGAACCTTCACCGAGCTCCATAGAACACAGGTGTGCATGGTGCCGTTCCTCGAAAGAACATATAATAGCAGGTTTTGTGGAAACATGCAACCTACTGAAAAATTTACAATCGATCGAATGTTTGTTGGCTTTTGTGTTAGTTCGGAAAAAAGTGTTTCAGTGTTTGCCCATCAAGAACGTAGATACCTCCATTGTAAGGGAGGGAGGTTGTCCAAATTTTCCGAAAATTTTCTCGGATTTCCCTTCTGACCCCCATGCTTCACCTCATCACCACTACCTGTACACAGACACACTATTTTCAATTATTGAACTTTTTTTGGACTGATGGTAGTCTGGACATTTTGGATCCCCCTCCCAATTTATTTAAGTACGTCTTTGGGTCAAAGCACAATCAAAATTTAGACTTTGATAGGTTTATATTCATAGGACGAACAGACTAAAATAAATAACAAAAGATCTACTGCGCGTGTGCAAAAAATGTACGCCCATTTATGGGTTGTATAATCATGGCACGTTTAATTAACATTTTCAAGATACAGCTATAGAAAATCCATATATGTATACGTATGTGAATGAAAGTACAACCCCAAACCATATCGTATACGACCCTGGGAATAGCCAAAAGATTTTTTACCTATATCTGGGCCTGGCTCTATGTTTAATTCAGACATACCTTCTCAGAATGGTGATAATGAGCAAAGACCATTCTTGAGAACATCTACTGTGATTTTCCTTGAATAAACACAATTCATATCATCGAAAAAATTAATAATCCATATTGATAAATTTTTGTAGGTAAAATACTTTCTAATGGAGTTGGTATTAAAAATAAGTTTATACATTAAAAATGAATTTTTGAAAGGTAAGTTTTTATTTAATTTTGGGGGGTTTAGCTTCGTGCGAAATAAATATTATTTTATTGCCGAAGGTTGTCTGCAGTACTGGTATATTTTAAAATCGCTATATTGAGTATAATAAAAGCTTATAAAAATAGGGGTGTTTCACTTACAGAAATCCTCGATTTTGTTTTAAAGAATACCAGTATGAAATATTTAGTCAAAACTGATTTCTGCAAAATAGAACTTCTCAACTGAAGAGTCTAGGCCTTGATATGAATCTATAAATGCTAGCAAGTGATACAGGTACCTACCATAAAGTATATTGATTTTTTTTTTTTTTTTTGAAGTTTCGTTGTGGTTTGTAAAATATTATTACTATATAATTTTAGGATAAATGAATTTTTGATAGTCTTCCATTTTGAACTACCATATGGAGCCAGAAAATTCACGTGGTACTCCAGAGGTGGCTGAATCTGAGAAATATTCCATAATTTGTAAAACCTTCTGACACTTACAATTGCATGGAGAGATTATTTTATGAAGAATACATTTCTCAAATCATCACATTTCTAAAAAACTATAAACTTTGCATTTTATACAGTTTATAGAAATTAGTTGGCCTAATATAAAGAGAAAATATCTCTTCATGCGCACATTAACCATAAGTACGTATTTTCCAAAAGGGTCAAATTTTTCAATGGGTTCCATCCAAAAACCAAATTCAATACAAAACCAATCCTTAATAGTCTCTTACTACATTAAAAATTTCAAGCCAAAACCTTCTAATTTACAGGAGTTAACTGTATGATTACATGGTGAGTTTGCAAAACTTTAAGAACATCTTCCTCTGAAACTACTCAATAAATTTCAAAAATTTTAACATGAAAATATACCCCATAAAAGCCTCGAACAATACCTCAGTTTCATTGCCATGGGTCAAACAATGGAAGCTCCACAGGCTCCTAAAAAATACCAAAATGAGCAAAAAGTAGAAATATATACCTAATATAATATGTCCATTTATAATATATATTTATATCCTTATGTTATATACCTGTATATTGTATACAGAAGAATTTGAGTGACCTATATGTTTGTAATCTCCAATCCAGAATCTTTTTTACGGGTCCCGCCACTGCACTGAATGCAATAGTCGAAAAATAGATAGAAACTGCACCAAGTAGGTAACAGTCAAACTAATTTATAAAAGCATTCTCGCTTATTTGCAAAAAAAAAAAAAAAGTTTAATGACAAAAACATCTATTACATGTCCATGTTGAAGTGTCCAAAACCAAGATGGTAGAATAGAAATTGTCAGATAACTAATATATAGAGTTATCTCATATCATTTTTGCTTCACCTTATATACTTCAACTTTCCTCTTTTTTATTTACCACCTTCAACCTTCACCGATAATTCACCATTAAACTTACATTCACTTATCTTTCAATGTAATTCTCTCCATTGTATTTTGTATCAGACTTTTTCTGACAATTAAGTTAAACTACTCTTCCAACTCAGATAAGGTTTTACCTGGTGTTTCTTTTAAATTCGATTTTGTTCCTTCTTTTCTGGTTATTGAAAGACGAATAAGTCCATTAATGATCACAAAACAATTTGTATGTCTTCCCAAAAAATGAGAGGTGAAATGTTATTGCCTTCTTGTTGGAATTAAATAGTAGAATTTGTCATGGGAAAACTTATCCTAATTTTGGTTCGTTCATTACTTTGAAGTATGATTATCATTCTATTCGTTTTGCCATTCATACCCATTTCTCCAAATCTGAGTTGGATTGCAGTCATCCATATGATACCATGCCACCTTGTTACTAATTGAGTCAACTTATAATAAATGAAATCATCAACTTGCTGGTTTTCTTATTTCTTTCATTGGATGTAAGTGATTGTATTATAATTGAATCGTGTTGTGGGGAGTATAAGTGCTGTTCAGTGCTACGTGGAAAATCTATTAAATCTAAGGTGTACTTCAGTTGGTTGACTGTTTCGTTCATACATATCATCCATACTCTATGATACATTCTTCATTTATCTTAGGGAGAATCTTGCTTATTTTTGTTTCTTATTCTTTTCAGCTGTCTTACTTATTTTTTTTTGGCATAGTATACCTAGCCCTGCTGGTGATATTGATGTTCCCTGATGTCACAATATAGAAATCAATTTCTGAAAGTGACGTCTGAGTATTAATTACCTTATCAGAAGGACAGGTATGGCTAAACCTTAAAATAATACAATGCATTTAAGAAGAATAATACAGAGGAAAATATGCCATATTTTTTTGATGTAATTTATAAAGTATAGACCTGTATCACAGGACTTGGGAAGCATAATTTTGCCGCAGTAAGATTTGACTTCAGTTAATCAGAATGTGGATTAGTGCTGTTAAAAATCAATTAAATTTCTTATCGATTATAATCGATTATTTGTAGCCCATAATCGATTATAATCAATTACAATCAATTAAGTAAGTATTCCTCAAAAAATTTAAAAAAACAATCAAACATTTTGTTTTGTAACGAGTGTCTCGCGGAAGGAGAGACACTCGTTTATAAGTTTTGTTATTTCTGTTGATTTGATTTTGATTACTTTCTGTTTCTTTTACACTTGCCAGTTGCCATGTTCGATAAATATTAAATTGATGAGATAATTCGTATTTTCTATTTTCGTAATTTGTATTTTATATTGTTTGGTAGGGCAAATAGGTAGTGGGCACTAGGTATTTAATACTTTAATAGTTTAATAGTGTAATAGAAAGAGGCGAATCGTTAATAATCGATTACACAATGTTTCTTATCGATAATCGATAAGAGCCCCGCTTATCGATTATAATCGATTACTAATTGATCTTTTAACAGCACTAATGTGGATAACACTTTTCTTGGCTTATTAGAAATTTATCACATGCAAAGCCATGTACAAATTTTATTTTTATTTTATTTTAATAAGGAGTTGATCGTCCGTAAACCAATTCCAGGCCTTTTAATGGAGTGTTTTATGTTACAAATTACTAAATTTCCCAATGCTCATTATTCTGCAATGCTAATCGAATGACGAGAATACCTATTGCAGAAATACTGACTACGTCTATGCCTGCAAGTAACGTACCTACAACAGAAAGTCATTTTTCAAATCTCACCACATTCATCAATAAGAACGAAATGGAATTGAAGGGGGTGCATAAAAATTTACGTGTATTCTAGTCCAAAGTGTTAACTGTCAACAGAAAGGTCTTTCACGCCCTAATTTGGAACCCTGAATACCGGTTATTCCTTTTTTTTCTCGCATTTCCAACCTTAAGGGGGTTAGCACAGGCTGATTCATGTTTTGTTTCCATGTGTTTAGTTACCGAATAGTATTTCTTATTGTCAAAGTAGGCCTGCTACGCAGAGAAGATTAGACTATTCAGTCGCATTTTCATTTTCAAACAGAAAAAAAAAATGTTACCCCCTTTTTTTTATAGAGAATACTGAATCAAACTTGTCTTTAGTCCATCATAAATCTTTAAAATGACGGTGTCCTGTTGTGGATATCCCTTCTGAAATTCGTTGTACATTAAAATTCTATGTTTTTAATATCTTACCGATAGTTGTCGACGTCAGGTACGAATTAGATATCCAAATTTTTGCTTCTGTCGATATTCAGTTTTTTATATTTGTTAAGCGTATACTTGGTACATACCTAGTATCAATGTAAATCTACAAATATTTGAAGTAACTACAATGCAAAAATAAATTTACTTTAATTCAATATCGTAAACGTTAACATAAAATACTTGAGTATCTATTTACCTCGTAAATTATAAGTCAGGCTAAACAAAGCATAATCTATAAATATAATATGCTCTAAATTATTGATAAATTTGCTTTGGTACTCTCTTATTAGTATAAGTCTTTTTTTTTTTTTTTTGCAAAACTACCTAAAATACTTCAACTCGACTGTGAAAGACTGAAACCAAACGAAAACCTTGAGAAAAATATGGCCGAAGTGTAAAAGTTTTAAAAGTTTACAGTACTTGCAATGTTTGGATTTTTTTTTCTATTTCCTCCTGTTTGATCAGTGGCGTAGCCAGGATTTTTTTAAGGGGGAATTTGATGAGAAAAAATTTCTCCCCTTTCCCGTCACTACCGGCGAAGAATTTCCAGAACTTTTTTCTTTGTGGGGAGGGACCACAAGTGGACTTGAATATTTCATATGTGCAAATGAGTTCTCATTTTTCTGATAGTTTCTTCAATTTCTGGGAAACTGAGTGGTTTTCCTTAAAATTCGAGTAAAAGTATAGGGACTAAATTGGAATGGAGAAGATATATGGAATAGAGAAGGTTAAGAAAGACAAGGTGCAGATGAGAAGATAGATATTATGGTCATGGTTTTTAAGACCAAGCCCAAGAATTTACTTTGTAAAACCAAAAGCAAGGGAAATCTAGGAAATATTAATGCAATATAAAGAGTACCATAGTTTTTCTCTTAGTATTGATTTTTCTCATCCCCACATAGGTACATAAAAGGTGAGCAGATAAGCTATCTATCCCGTAACAGAATTTTAAATTATGTTATATGAACTAACGGATTCTGAAATTAAACTGTATTACCTTCTCAAGCCAGTAAATTATAGTCCTTCAGGTATATGATTCACTTTTTCCTTAAGTGGGTACTCAACTGGTTCGGAATTAGTTGCAGGCATTGTGAATGGGCTTGTCATGATTCATGGATGTGTGCAGTTCAGGTGTTTAAAACTCTGCCAAGAGGTAATACTCATCGTTTAGTGGGAAAATATTATAATATATTATACACCGACGTTTGAAAGTGAGGAATTACATACGAGGGTAAGTCTGCAAAACAAGTATAGAGAGTGAGCAATTCCCGTGTCATATAAACTCACTTTCAAACCTTGTTGAGGAAGATATTTTTTATAATTAATGATCAGAAAGCAATAAAGTAATTAATAAGCAGTTTTAATGAGAAAAAAATAATCAAAATAAACAGATATAGTCATACTGACTGCCTCTTCCTAGCTACCTTGTGTAAGTTAGTTATAAAGAAGTCTACCTTCCAACATAAAAGTCACAGGTTCTAATCCCGATGTGGGTGGCAAATTTTTCTAAAAAATTATAATTCTAAATTGGGAGAAATCACTTTACTTTGAGGCTCGCATAAATTCACGAATGACAAGGGCTGCTTTTTGCCCAAAAAATACGATTGTAAACATCGCCTTTCTAATCACGTATTAAAAAAAGTAATTTATTTTTTGGTATCTTTTTGAAATTCAAAAAGTAAACTATGCAAGACCAAGACCAAGATGGCTATGGTCTTGGTCCCACTTTTGCTCTCCATTACTCAAAATATAGCCAAATCACCTTCAAAATTTGGAATTTTTAAATAGAAAAAAAATTATTAATTATTTTGCATTACTTATTCTATTACCTATTACATTTATAAAAATATTTTGGTGTGTTAATACAAGTAAACTCATAGGTATTGCCTTCTAGACTATGGATCAAACTCAACCCCAAAGATAACCGAGAAGCTGAAAAATTTTGAACATAGAAAATTTTTATTTTAGCATGTAATTCTATCAGCATGAGCTTTAAACAAAATAGTTTTTGGGAAGGGAGATTTGTTGGTTTTGTATTGAAAATTTCACCTAATAATTCGGATAAGAATTCTACACAAATCATGCAATTGAGGTATCTCGGTAAAATATGCCCCATCTACCACCAACCATCAACGTCAGTTGATTATTTGTAGGTAACTGGGTTTTTTCATAATGATAACTGTTTCTCTCTTTCAAGTATATACGTATATTTGAAAGTAGGGAACTTTTATCTGAATATGGCCTTATCTATTACAATTACGGCTAGCCCGTTATCGTAGTATATTTGGCCGATCACTCTATGTTCGACAGACGTGTTGGAGATATTGCAGCAATCCATTGGTGGCTTTTTGTAAAAAATGTGCAGTTAACCTGGTTGGATTTACATGGCGTGTTGCCACCCTGGTTGACATACCAAACAATTTCTAATCTGGGCCAAAGTAATATTCATCTCTGATAATCATCGTTTTTATTACATCCCATCAAGATAATTAGGCTGGCCTGTAGGCCTACGCATTTTAAAAAGCCTTTGCTGTCCTACTTTCAAAGATCTGATTTTATGAAGTGCGAATATAATAACAAAAAAAAATTTTCTAGCTCCAATAAAGCAAGCCTAATCTCTGTATATTTGTTAATGATACTCATTCTTGCACTGTTCGAGACATATATCCATGCACCATACCTATTAATTTCTTCTTGGTGTTACAAAATCGAAAGCAAAACTGCTATATAATTAAAGATGAGTCAAACCCTGAAAGATTGAAAATTGTAGTGAATGCCACAAACCTCTCCCAATAAAACAGAATAGCCTACTGAGACTGAGTCAATATTCGTATCTCAGTCATGCCAAAGTCAAATTTTCTCATTTTTAAGAGATTCAAGAAGGGTTATTTTTTTTATAGTGGTGGCAAAGAGAGTCCTTCATTTTTTAGATATAGAGACTGTAGTAAAACATTCAATTGAACATAAAATGCATCAAATACTCCTACAAAGAAGATAATGTTCTTCAAAGGCGAGAGTATAAATAGAAATTTCAACGTATTGTAAGGAGGAAGACCTCTTCAAAGAAGGGTTGTCTAAATTATTTGTACAGCGATAGCTGATCACAATATTCACTACATTAACCTCCATATTGCAGCTGCTACTTTTGCAACTCCATTAGCAGCTTGCTCATCAATTTTTGCCACTATGATTAGTGCAAGGAACATGTGATATCATTATGTGATTTATCTGCTAAGATGTGGCATTAGTCTTCATTCGGGTATCTTTGAAAATTGTCGCCAGAGTGCCACCATTTGATGAGAGAAATAGAAAAAATAAATAAATAAATAATATAAAACATTACTAAATCCAACATAAAACTGATGCAAAGAGCAGATCAGTAGAAACAAAATGAACCTGATGCAAGTCCAAGTAACAAAAATGGACTAAAAATAGAGGTCCCGATCAAAAATCAATCAAAAAATAATTGATCTTGATCGGTTGAAAAATATCACTCTTTCATTATAATCGATCCTACCCAAAATCTGTTGAGACCACCAATCCTTCTTCCCTCTCACTCCTGCAAACACTCGACTACATTCACAATATACATTTATATTATTAATCGCAGCTACACTGTAATACATTTCCACCGCTCACCCATTTATCTTCGTACATCATCGTTTATCTCACTCAAACTGTACTTACTCTCATCCTTTGACTATACAGAATTAACATGGACTGCTATTTATAATAAGAATGACGTCAGAAGATGTAAGACGAAATTAGTCGGGTTGGGTATGATAAGGATTTGTAAAACAGTAAAATATTGCTGAAATTTGAGGTTGAACTGAATTAATTATATTTTTAAATTTTTATTAATGAGAAAGTAATAAGTAGAAGCATTTTCTATGGTATTAAATTAAATTTTCATAATTTCTATTCTAAACAAAATTACCGCGCAAAGAACACTGAAATCATTATCAACCCAACCCGACTAACTTTTTCCTCCTATGTCTTGGCAATTGATAACGAAATTTTGTACGTATTTTTCAGTCAAATAGCAGTCCATGTTAATTCTGTATAGTCAAAGCTCTCATCATACATGATTGATGTAAATACACACGCTTCTGATACGTTACTTTGTGTAAATTTTTATTTCTCGTTAAAATTCTTGTTCTTTCTCAGTTCACAACCTCTATAAAAGAATGATCAATCACGGTTTTTTCATCGAATTGATAAGATGACTTCGAAAAAACTTTATCAGTTTATTACGGTTTGGAATGAAAATGAAAAGACTCCAAATTCTTCAAATTCAACAATACTAATATTACTAATATTTTCTAATTTTATTCTATATTATTTTCTTCTTTCTTCTATTTCACTACACTTTTTCAGTTTTTCCATACATTCCAATTTTGGCAATTTTTAGTTTTGTAGATTTTCTTATCATTATTATTTTGTTTCATTTCATGAAATTGAAGCAAAAATTATCATTTTTCCCAGCCCTAAAACAAATTTTTTTTTTAATTTCTGAAATGCCCAGCACTATTAATGAAAAAATCGATCTTTTTGTTTTGGTTGATTGTGATTAAGAGATCGACTTATCACTTTTGATGGATCCAAGAAAATTGAAAATTGGGACCATTATCTAAAAATATGAAAAAGGGAAAGGCAGCAATGAAAACAGGAAGAAATTTGGTGGGAGAATACCTATTCAAAGCATGGTTGGGAAAATGTTTGCTTGTGATGTCCGAAAACGAATGTACATCCCAAAAATGGGGGTTGATATCACGATTAGAAGTATATCAACAAGTCTCGATTAATCGTAGAGTCAAGACCATAAGTCAGCTCAAACAGTTAGGCCACCAGCCTACCAGCGATAGCTCCCAAGGCCTACGAAGTATGTCGGGCAATTTTAAGTAATTGGAAATAAATAAGTTGGCTGACCCATTATCACAGTTCACATTTTATTACAGTTAAAAGGTTACTTACAAGTATGGTAACAACTATCAGGTTGTGCAGCTCACAATTTGTATCGCCTCGTGGTTTTCAAAGTTCGGTGAACCAACAGATTTCAATTTGGTATTCGTCTTCGAAATTGGAGAAATGATATTAAGAACTCTCTGGTCTTACTGTCGGTGTTCACATTTGAAAAGTATCGGTGAAAACAATTCAAAAAAAAAGGTGAATTGATGTCGTACTAAAAGCTGTATTATGTCGTGAATAATATTTTGTATTCACGACGAACAGGAAACTATCACATATAGAACGAGACTGGCTGTTCGCAGTTAGACCAAATTCGTGAACAGTCAAAGAGATAAAAAGTTGGTTCACCGATGATCGAATGTCGTAAATTTACACGTCACCACATCGTTAAATAGTAATCGATCGACGTGTCTTCACCGTTTTGTAGAATGGGGAATTTATTTCTGTGGGGAATCAATGTATTTCCCGTTCAACTTACCTCTAATATAATCTTAAAATTCGTGAGCCTTTCCCTATCGTAAATATAATAACAGCTGTTGATCGGTGGTGACGTGAAGGGAAGGCTATGGGTAATCAGATGTCACATGCTAGAACAAGGACTCAAATTGTTTCAGTGGAGTTTGTTTCGAATAATCTTATCCGAACAAAAGTGATATATGAGGAAACTAATTAGTCTTGGTCTTGGTCTCAGTGTTGCTATTGTTCATCTCTACATCACCTCCTTGGACAAGACTAAAGCTTTCTCTAGTGAAAAAATGTATAAAGTTAAACTATATACACGAACTGTTCCAATACCAAATACTCGAATAATCAATTAAAATTCACTATTAAAATAGGATTGGGTAACTTGGTTCACGATCGGTATTCGTATGTTTTACCGAATCTTTTTTACCAAATGATCGTTTCACCGAATGGCTATTATACCGAATCCATTTTACCAAAAGACGCTTTCACCGAAAAACCAAAAATTTTAAAAGCTACATTTTTTAAAATTTTTTTCTTCAAATACTTGAAAATGGGATTTATGACTTTATCGAATGGTAGACGGTAAGGTGAGGTGATTTGATATATTTTCTAAATTAAAAATACTCAAGTTGACTTTCTTCTTTTCCTCTATCATTTGGTGGTTAGTTTGGTGGTTGTGGGTTAATTTTTTTTAATAAAAAAAACTAGGAAATAGCATTTTCCCATTCCTTCATTACATCAAAATTCAAACGGAAATTAGTATTTGGGAAAAATATGTTTCGCTGAAAAGTCTTTCGGTAAAACAGTTTGGGTAAATCGGAATTTGGTCAAAAATAGTAATTCGGTAATTTTCCATTCAGTGTTTTGGATTATGTAAAATGACTGGGAATCTTCACGATCTGTGGGATGTGAATGGATTCATAACTATCATTTAGGTATTATGAGAATTAGTGAATTTATAAGTGCATCTATGTGATCATCTGCGTAACACCATCGTACGTAGTTATCAGGAGAAATTTGAGAGAGATATTCATTACAAAAACTTTCTCATAAAACAAGGTAGGCTACTTCAATCATGTCGAGTTGTAAGCCTTTAGTCTAGCATAATTAAATAATTTGAAAAACTGGTGCCTATAATGGAAGGCCTACTGATTATTGTCTTCTATTAAGGAATAGTATGAGCTCTATCCGTAGAGAAACTATATGATAGACCGCAGAATCCTCGATTGACACCAAATACCTACGTCATGAAAATTATTCCAATTTTTTCAACACCCTATTCAAATTATACCAGACTAGTGATGAGCTAAATTGTTCATTTATGGAACCTGGTTTAAACCTGCTTCTGGTTTTTCAGTCTGCTCCCTGCTCCAAAACTGCTCAAATCATATTTAAAATAAAAATCATTGAACCAAGAATGAGTGTAATCCTAACCATATTGGACTGAGCAGTATCTGTCATCAATACTGATGCTATGAAGAAGTAGTATCCATTATTCCCTTCAATGCAATCAAAGTTATTATGAAAAATTGCGTCAAAATAGAGACAATGAGGTATGTAATATGTTGACAAATAATTCCATGAAAATTTGGCTTAATTCGTACGTTTTGTGTTCAAAATATTACTAAAATTCCATCATTTTCAATCCTATGCAATGAAAGATATCGAGAGAAATTATGAGAGAACTGTGAAAAGCAGAAAGCTGAAATTTTTAAGAGATACTGTAGTATGTTAGCTGAAAATTCTGTGAAAATTTTAGCATCTCTATAACTAACAGTTCTCTCATAATTTCTCTCAGTATCTATCATTATATGGAATTCTTATGCAAATAATATAACCTAAATCTAGAGTTATGGAGCAACTCGATGTGATTTGTCCTGCGTTGAGAGAAGCTCAACCAGAGACAATTTTGACGGCTAATGAAACGAATGATTTTATTTGCCTCAAAATGAGTAATTTTAATTATTAAAATTTACAATAAAGTACAGAGTAATACTCGAACTTAGCTCTAATTGCCTTTACTATATGCTAAAAATAATATTGATAAATGTTAACTTTGACTATCTTCATGATGAGAAAACAATTATATAGGCATTTATGCCTTGACCAAAGATGAGTTAAATTTAAGAAGTGTTGATTTTAAGACTGCTGTTTCGTAAGTTTAGAAGAAATCTTGATCCTAGAATAGCCAGCAAGTAAGTGATTTCTCTCTGGAAATTAAGATTGCTTGTTGGTTTGGATTTGGGGATTTGGCAAAATGCGGTGGCTTCCCTTAGGGGAGTGAGCAAGGCTGTCAAAAGCCTTGATTTAATAGGAGAATTTCCACGAATTTTGGTGTTTAGGGGGCGAACATCGAGTAGCTGGAACACACAGCTGGCTACAGTGGATATATGTACTTCTGTATTTTGGATTACAATAGATTCCATAAGGAATATACTCGATGGTATTCAACTGATCAAATCTTAACTAGTTTTTTAAGTACTGTTTTTCTATGTTTACCTACATTTGTGTTATTAGAAGAATGTAGGAAAAACTCGGAAAATCAGTAGGTGTTCTGATTAGTCCAGTGGTTGAAAGTATTTGCCTCGAAGTGTCAACCTTGATGAGGTGTAAAGTGTACATTTTATTACTCTCGAATGGCCATTTATAAGGTGAAATTAATTTAAGGGTGTAAAAAATGGCAGGTGCCTATAGGTATGTTTGAGAGTGATGAGAATGCATTTGGAAACGGTTAGTGGTCCAAAATACGTACGAAGATGTTTTAAAATGGCGGGTAAAGTAAGGGTAAATGTGGTACATAACACTAATTGCAGAATTTCAGCGATATTTTGAGAACCAAGGGTATGATTTTAGCCAAATTTTCACCGGATACTTAGTTAACGTAATTTCAATATCTCTGAAAAATTGCAGCTCAATTTGCCCAGATGATTCAATCTAATTGAGGAGTTAAGAATTTCAGTAATATTTCGAAAATGAAATGTGCGACTGAGCTGAAATTTTCGCAGAATTTTAAACCAACATACCACAACAACTCATAAAAAATTAAGCGCTCCACATCCAACATTTCTCTCGTGATTCCTCTCATTATTTTATATCAATAGCAAATGATACAAACTGAACTCAATTTAGTTACTGACAACAAAAACCAGTGTCAGAAAAAACTGAGAAAAATTTGTTTTGGTATTTGAAGCATCGAAGTAGAAAGGAGCAGGGAGTAGACTTTATCACAGCGGAGCAGTTTTAAGAACCAGCTCTTTTAAAAAACCTGGTTCTTCAAACCATGAGACTGCTCCGGAACAGCCCATCCCTGGACCAGATCATCCGGTTTACATGGTAATTCTGCGTTTGTGTAACGAAATTATTTCTTTTCTCTTTTCTTCTTCGATCCCCTTGTATTCGAATTTCATTTCGACAACGCAACACTTGAGTGGGCTCCATTTCCTGCACCCACTTCCGTTTTTTCTCGATTTTATTCTACGCTAACCTTTTTTTCTTTTTTTTTTCTTTTTCTTCAACGTTCCATCTTCAATCTGAAAACGGCATTACCCTTATGCGCATAACTCACTTCCACCTGGTCAACAACAAGTTTCTTTTTTTTTCCATCTACCTCAGCCTAGCCGCTGTACTGGGAAAATATAGGCGACAGTATAATCATCAGCATCCTTTTCGAATAATTGCATCGGCATTAATACAATATCCGGTGCGGTGAATAGGTCAAAAATTTATTTCGAATTTTACAAAATCTCCAGTCACGGTATTTCCTCGAACTTTTTCCTGGTATTTCAGTTTTATTGTACGTAAAAATCTCGGGTAAAATAGTGTAGTGTATATTTTTACAATGGGAGTAGAATAAGAATACCACATAATTCAAATCGCTCGCCGAAGCAGACGTAGTCGACGACTCAACGTTGAAAACCAGTTGTATTTTTTCCCCCTCGTATTTTATCATAGTTTCGATTTTCGAACGACGAAACAAAAAAAAAAAAAAAAAAAAAAAAAAAAAAAAAAAAAAAAAAAACGCTAGAAGGGGTGGGAGGAGTAAAAATAATACAAAATTTTCGTCTGTATCCAGTTCGAAAGAATAGTAAAGTTTCACCCTCTTGCTAGGGGTCCTAGTCCATTTTACAAAATACACCGTACGCAGAGACGTTTTTATATAAAGGAGGATCAACAGACACGGAGTGTGGAGAGGAGAAATATAAGGGTGTCAGGACGAAGTGAAACGGACAGAGAATGGGCGAAAGGGCGGGTTAAAATAGTAGGTATGGCGCTCCAAACGAAATGCACCCTGCACACTGCATTCCGTTGTCGACTTTTTACGTACGATTCATGTTCTGTCTCCCCCATCCTGTCGCCGTCTCTTTCTGTCACCCTCTCCTTCCTTCGCGCTGCTACTCTCTCTGTCTCTCTTTCTCTTTCGTATGTAACAGGGAATATGTCTATCGCCATCCACAATAAAATACTTCGCTATGGTAAAATGTTACCCTTCAAGCCTCGTTCCACCCCAAATAACCCATTTGGATGTATGTTATTTTTAAGTGGGTTTCTAGGAAAATCTACTTATTGATGTCGCAATGTCGGTGTCATGAAACGACTTGGGGTGGGGATAAGAAGGAAAATTTTGGCATCAAAAACTCAAAATTCATGTATATATCAATATAATAAACGTACAGACCCATTTTTTCAAACAAAACTCCAATATTTTCAGACAAAACTTGAACAAAATACCCAAAAATTATAGCATAAACCAATTATTTTGTTGTCTCGCCTAAACCTTCGAGGATATATATCTGATGGAGACTAGTGATGCCAAAAATATCGATATTTCAAGTATCAATACTTTCTCTTCAATATCGATATCTGTTTGAAATTGTGAATTGGAAATTGGAAATGGGAATTTAAGTTTTTATGAAATGAAAACTGTACTGTATTTTGTCAATCGTCAGACATTAATTGTCGCTGTAAATTGTGATATTAATTAGGTAATTTAAAAAATAAATTTAAAATTACTGAATCAAATTTGGTTTGTTCTTTGTCTCTTTATCTTTAAGTCACCAAACATCATACAAACATTAAAAAAAAACGAGATAATGGAGAGATTTTTACAATTTCAGAATATTTCTAGCATAACTCCGTGTATGTATATTGTGTATTTTTCATATAGCATATCATAAAAAATATCGATATATAAAAATTTCGATATTTGGCATCACTAATAGAGACGACATGCAGCTGTTTTACAATGAGATCGACTGTCGTGAATATCTGCACCGAGCATGTGTACACTGGTGTACAAATTAAAATTACCCCACATCAATCAACATCAACCAATCAGAATAAATAGATTCTCCAGAATGAGGTAATTTGTACACCAGTATTTATAAACAAATGCACGTGGCAATTTTTTCCTCCAATCAAATTTTTAGAAAGTAAAACATATGGTGTTGGCAGCTCTTTCTGTAGGTACAATACCAAAACTACTATTATGTCATCTCCATCATATATATACATATATATATATATATATATATCTCCAAAGGCCAAAATAACGAGTTAAACAGTGTTACCCAAACAGCACAAGCCAAAGTACTACAAAGTGATGCTACATGGCTTGTATATTTATATACATATTGATATTAATTTTTGAGGAAAACTATCAAAAGTATCGATAAATTATGCATCACTATTAGGCCTAGGGTGTACTCTAATGATCTATCACAATAGTTGATTTCATGTCAGTAAATTATCACGGTGTAGTCAGTCACTCACGTGTGAGTACTCCATATTATTAACCAAAATTGATAGCTAGCCACACTATTGTGATACTACTACTATAGTGTGTGTAATGTACACAAGGCTTAGCTAAAGACCTACTGTCTCAAATTTTGTGAAGTGATTATCCATGCAAATGTTAGGAAACCTACAGGGGTAAGATAAATTTAATGACAGTTTCATTCTTGAAATAGATAATGAAATTCCTTTTAAAAAAGAGTACCAAAAAAATTTTGTCAAAAAACTTAATTATTTCTTATGGAGATGGTAAATGGAAGAGGAAGATTTGATCATAGAATATATTTACCATCTGATTTCTGAAGCAAGAATGCTTGTAATTTTTGATAAAAATTTTCTCGGTAATTTTATACACTTCCTCCCTTTATTCTGAGTCTGAAATTTGCTTTAAGACATTAAATTTTCATTTTCTTTCACTCGTTAGGAATTAGGACAACCTTTTAAGAGAAAAATTTAATATTTTCAAAGAAAAAAAAGTGAAACAAAACAAAACTTGTTAATTGGTTAGTAAATTATGGGTCTAAGAAGGTAGGTTAGAATTACTGCACATACTAGCAGTATAAAAAAAAAAAAAGGTGTAAAATTGAATAATTAGATCTTTATAAATTTGAGGATGTCACTAATCTTAGTGAGATTCATGCAGATTCATGCATACAATTCCCTTCAAATTATATAAACATCATTAGACACCATGAAAGTATAATAAAATGTTGGGAAACCTTATATTGGATCTCACGATGTTAAATCATGCCTACCTATATACTGTAGTATAGGTACTTGATATTTCTGTCTAGTCACCCAATTTAAACTTACTATAGTGGGTTTTCACCAGATCTCATACATATTACAAATGTTGATAAATTTCTCCTCTTTCTTATCTCAATAAAAAAAAGATTAAATTTATCAACCGGCTAATTTCCCCTTCATTCTGGTAAGATATAGCGTATGTTTTAGTGTGACACGATGTCACCCCATCTGGCATACCACAATACTAATATAAGTACATACTAAGAGCAAGAGCCATTACCGAGCTTGTTATATAAAATGGACAGTAGGAAGCCCTGAACCAATAATACTGTAAGATCACATTATAAGCTCTTTTGAAGTAAAACAATCACAAAAATTGAGGCAATCTTAAGGGGTCAGTCCTATGGAAATTCTTGTAGGACATATTTTTCTTGGAGTGGGAATCTATAGTACTAAGGATCCATCACAAAAATTTGATGAAATACTAAGTATTTATAAGGAATAAGTTCCGGACGGTACTTCCATAAAATTCATTTTTATTTCAATTTCGAAAGGGGTACATAGTGATTTTGAACCGTATTATTGTAGGTCAAAAGTATTGACTGTGTTTATATATATATATATATATATATGTAAGATTGACGTACGTATTCTCTGAATTGTCCGCCAATCTTTATAAAGCTTCGTCGATATAATCTCTCCCTATCTAAACTGGCCTGGCTGAATACGCATGCGAACCATTCTATACCTGTACTACGATAATCGCTGCTGTCTGCCGTCGATTTAAATTTTTTTCTTTTTCTTTTTCTTTTCTTTTTCTCGTCACGAATGTTTCAATAACGAGTTAATAGTTAATACTTTTTCATTTGTCATATGTTTAAGAGCGTTGCGCTCCAGTATATTGTATATTTGTTCGCAGATTATCGTACTTTAATTTAGGATTCTTTTGTACAATAAAGCATCCTTATTCTGTTCGAAATCTGCGTTAATTATTTGTGCTCGATACGGGACTTATATATATATATACTTCAGTCAAAGGTCAACAGTTACAAAACTTAATTCAATCATCAATATTATAATCTATTACTAACTTTTTTAGGCCCGAATTTTTTACTTTTTAAAACCTACTTTTTCTAACGGAGCTGCTGCTGCGTCAGAGTTGTTCTTTTTTTTTGTATAAGTTGCATAGGTTTGCTAGCACCCCTCTAAAGAGAAATATGTGTTTTTCAGTGGCAGGTTTCTTTTCTTTTTTTTTCTTTTTTTTTTTTCATATATAAAGCATAAGTACTAATACCGTATACGAAACGAATTTTTTTGAGTTTGGTGCGCCCCCCATGTGATCTGCAAACCATCCTTTCCGGCACGAACGGAACGGAGAGAACAAAAACTAATTTTTTATTGTCGATTTTATTATGGAATTTGAATTTAAACAATCGAAATAGAGTGAAAAAATAAGGATGGAATTGCGAGGGTAACGAAACTAGAGGGAGAAAGACAAAGCATCGTTTGAAAGTAAATCGTTTTCATTTTGTTAATTAATTTTGTATCGCGACGACATTCATTAACAGCGAAAGAATTTTCTAATCGTTTCACATAGTAGTGAAGAGGCGAAAGAAAAGTGGAAAATAAACGAATGTGGGTAAAAATTAATGAACTAAATCTGCACAATGAACTAAAATTTCCAACTCTACACTCATCCTCGCATCACTTTGTACACACCACATAGACCACTGCTCGATGTAATCATATCATAGAGGAGAATGTGGACAAACTACAGTTGCGGTGGATAGTCGATAAATAACGCCAAAAGGTTGGTTCATATCGCGTCAAGGTCACCACTTTAGGTATCCAGCCAGTATGGAGAACTGAATCACCAACCAACGGGAACCTAATCATGCACTCGTTGTCTTCCACCAAAACATAGCACCATATTCACTCAGCCACAGCGCCAGTGGTAGACGACAAAAGCGGAGCCGATGTGTAGGCATCGCCACAGATACTTTAGCCGCCAGTTATTTAGTTCTAGTTTCAATTTCATGAGAACTTGATTAAAATTTCCCAACCGCATCAGCGAGGTTAATTGCAGATTAGAAATCCACTCGGTATCGGTTGATTGGTTCGGCTCAAGTTCAGATTTCAGGCCATTGATGACTTTCTAACCTCGAAATTTTATCATTGCCGATTACAATTTGAAATTTTCGTTTCCTGAAGGATATCTTAGGGAGGAGCTTCCAGTTCCCCTTCTCATTTGCTGGTAAATTTTTTAATTAGCACGGCTGAACTGCAACGTCCACAGGGAGTAGCTTCCAGAAAATCTCCTTAGCCGCAGTACCCGCTTGAGAGACATCAGGACTTGATTGTTTTGAGAAAAAGTCAAAAAATAAAACGTCGTAGGAATAAACCAAAACCAATTTTCCATCTCACTTGGTGGTGGTTGGTTGTTTTTGGTTCAATCGTTAATACACCGTAACTGTGGGTATAACTACGTTCGTTTTTTTAGAATGGTGAAATGTGGATTCGTTAGGTATATTCTGAATTTTGCCGCATGCTATAAACCTACAGCGTTTCATAGTCACACACGATCGCTCAAGAAAATTATGCTTCGAAATTCTCGGTCGTGCGGCCTAACGTCCTTGAAATACATTTCGAAAAGAAATACTCAAGTAGGTAGGTACCGACGATAAAAGTGAGAGAAAAAAAAGAAAGAATATGAGAAAAAAAAAACCACACATTGCGAAGGGAATATTATTTTTCACGTATAGTAGAACTACCTACCTACTTTTTTTTTTTTTTTTTTTTTTTTTTTTTTTTTTTTTTGCGATATATGATTACGACACCACGACACGTTCACTTGCGAATTACAAAAGTCACGGTTAATTTTAATAATAATATTTTAACTTTCCCAAGATAGTGAAAGAGAAAAAAAAAACAACAACAAAAAACCACTCATCTGTACTTGAGAGTTCCGATCAAAAATTGGCTAAAATTTACGTAGGTACGTATTCATTTTCCACACGATTCCCCCAACTCGCTCAGCTCCTGTACGTAGGTGTGTATGACCTCTACGGGCAATTTGGGATGGTGGCTTCCTCTCTGAGGATGCTCGTCGGCAGAAAATCTTCGAAATACATCCATCGGTTCTACGCAGTAGGTACTTAACCCACGATGATCGTTTGGCATTTGTCCCATTTGTCTCACTTGATCTCAATGCTGATTACGTCCAGGGTCATATGTACTCGCGCTCTCGAATTCGGTAGCCCAGGTATTAGAGATCTCGATCAAAAATCAATTACAAAAAAATCGATCGATCAAGGCCAAAAAAATTGATCATTTCCATCTTCTCAGACAGCCGAAAAGATCTTGATCGATTACCTTTACATGGACTGATCGATCTTTTCTTTTTGAGTAGGTTTTCTTTAAAAAATCTACTTATTACGCTGGGTGGCGATATTAGCCCCCACGGTTCAGGGTGGGTACGTTTTTCGTTTCATAACATCATGAAAATTTTGGCACCAATAACTCAAATTCATATATTCGTATATATATGTGTCGCAATTTTTGTCCAATAATCACGAAATTTGGTATGAACGTTTGTACTAAGCCAAGGAACAGACCTATTGACTTTGGTGCGTATCGGCCGGACAGTACTTCCGGTACCACCACTTTCGTTTTTATTTTGGGTATAAAATACTTAATTTTGCGCCAATAGCCTCGAAATTCGAAATAAATATTTATTTTAATTCATTGTAATACGCTACTAATTTTTGAGCGGATCGTACGTTCTTTTTGTTTTTCTATTGGTTATAAAATGCGGAATTTTGGAATCATATGTGCGAAATTTGAAACAAATATTCATTATAATTTATTGTAGCAAGCTACAAATTTTGGTGCCGGTCGACCCAACGCCGTACTTTCGGTAAAGCTTTTTTTTCACTTTTTTTTTTCTATTTTTTCTTTTCCCCGTACCTCCATGTTTGTTTCATTTCTGTTGTCGCACCAACTGGCAGTTCATAAGTAGTATATATTATAGTCAAAAAAGTGGATTTGAATGGATCCGCCGAATCACAAAAACTGTTAGAATCCGGATTCGATTCATGCTTAACCGTGTTTGATATACCTGGATATTAGGAAAGCTGATGGAAAGCAAAATTCGTTCGGCACAATGACATCATAAATTGTGAGATTAAAACACAAATGAGAAATGATTGTAGGTCTGCAACAAACCGGAATTTGTAACTGTCACCGTGGCTCAGTGGTTAAGTACGAGAGAGCATACCCGAGTCGTTGGTTTGAATCTGCAGTCAGACAGATATAAACTTTAATATTTTCATGCTGTGTGGGGTCTTTTTTCCTTTTTTTAGGATTTTTTGTCATACTAAAAAAAAAAAAAAAAAAGCCAAAGTCAGTCCACGACATTATTATGCCAAACCGATTTTGCTCTCCATCCGCTTTCTTTGGATATTGACACACGAGTGCTAACAATACATACATACCAATATGTCACCATTATCTATATTAGTAATAAAAATGAATGTAAGTCTATTTGTTCACCCATAACTTCAAAACCGCTTGGCAGATCGAGATGAAATTTTCAGAAATTATTTGTGTTTTTCCAAAGCATATTTGAAGTCATCGTCGAAACCTCTAGCCCCTCTGAAGGCGAAGTTGTCCATCTTCACTAAAATTCATCATTTAGAGTACAAAAAAGAACAAAAATGAATAAAAAAGATTGAAAAAAGAACCCTAATCTTTTTTCATAAATGCACTGGAATCTTTGTCTTGAAAAATTCCAAGCTTGAAAGCAGGGCCGGCTGTAAGGAGGTGGATTTTGGAGGTTCAATCTTCCCATAACCTATAAAAACACCAAAAAAAATTTTTACCCAGTAATCTCACGTATTATTTTTAATTATGAATACTGCAACACACCAGGTCTGCCGCTGCAATTCAATCATCGTTGCATTTATTTTCAGAAAAACCTCGTCATTTGCTATTTTAAAAAATGTATAAAACTTTTAATTTCAGATTGTATTTCGTCTATGTAGCTAAACTTGAATACTGATCTAGGCTCACACATAGGTCTACACAGAAGAACATGCTTCGGCTTCTTTGGTATTTGTGTGGTGTCATGTATTCATCTACACATACACCCACAAGGGGTGACCTCAACATGATGTGGGAGATGGCTATCAACGCCATCTCTCGAACACGCTTACAGCCTGTAGCCTGTGGTAGTACGTCGCACCACCGCTGGTGGAACATGACGGCGCTGTAGGGTGTGTGCCACAGGTTGGTGATGAGGGGGGCATCACCACGCTCGCCAGTAGTTGTATTACACTCTGCTATACTGGGGGGAGTGGTGTGGTGGCTACCACACTATGTCGGCTATATACACTTCTTCCTCATTCACTGTCACCCAGCACCGTGGTTGAGTAAACAACAGTGCTGCTCTTTAGGCCGTGGTAACGAGGGCAAGATTTAGGTATTTAGTCAGTACGGGTGTTTGTATCCCTGTGCTGCCTGAATACCTAAAATTTCTATTATGCAATCACATAGGTCATTTCTTTCTTTTAATCATCTAGCAATAATTTGATGAATGTAGGTATTATTTCCATATTTCACTATTACCATATTTGTCCTTAAAATTAGAACCTTGATCACTTTTGTTCTTCTAATTTTGATAAGCTTAATAGAATTAGCTTACAGTCTTGGTGCATACTTTATTAAAAAGCTTAAAGAAGTTGTGTAGGTATTCAGTGGCCTTTATTATTTAACTAAGCATGCTGCCAGTATAATAAGGCAGTGCCTCACATGCTTGAACTCAGTTTTTTACGGGTGCTTGCCAAATTAAAATTAATAATATTCCAAAAACTCTTGAGCATCAAGCATTGTAAGAAAAAGTAGATCTTCGGACAAACACATTCAAAATAATCAAAACACTATAGGTAGAGCTAATTATCTCTATACCAGTTTTGGTAGCAAATTGGAATAATGCTGGACAAATATTTAATCAAAAGCTCCTGCTATTCTTCAGGTTTTCCCTATTCTGAACTGACACCGACATGAAAACCATTAAATAGAATTTAAAACTAACTTTGAAAAGAACTAATTTAAAACCAAAACTTTTGAAATTTATTATAGCTCTCAGAAAGAACTTTTGTAAGGAAACTTGGTAGAAGCAATCTACAAGTAGGTACCGATTCACACAGGCTTAAAATTTTATGAAAATCTGTCCAATCTTAGGTGCACTCTTCCACCAGATTTTTCTTTTCCAGTCCTACAAAAAAAAATTTCAAAATGGGCAAATGGTGTCATTACTCAACTTTCTTTATCATGAAATAGAAAATTTTCATCATCCCAATCATTAACTCTTTTACAAGGTAAATTTTAATTAACTTTTTGTAAATAAAATGGGTAGAATGTACAAAACAAGATACTTAGGTGAAAAAATACTTTAGCAATTTAATATAACACATAGCTCAGTTAGTTAAGCGGGGAGATATGAATCCATTGACTTATATTCTAATACTGGAGAGACATGAGGCATACACACTCGACTTCTGGTGGGTAATAACATTTTTTTAAGCTAAAACAAGAGTTTTTCTCAATCAAACTTGACAAAGAAAAAGTCGAAGAAATTACACAAAATTACTGATAATGTGGGAAGGAATTGAGCAATAGGAACTGAAATAGATGGATCTGATTTATGTATCAGATGTAATGTTTATATCAAATTTTGCGACTATTGAATAAGATTTGCAGCCTAGATTGAGTTAAAATCAAAAATTAACCCATCTAATAGCCCTGATACACGAACTTTAAAGCCAATTTATACCAAATTTGGAAGCACATTAAAATAGTTCCAAATCAATGTTTTTTTCAAATTTCAAACCACTTACTTGAAAAATTATTATTTTAGAACCATTAAACTGTCAAAAATGCAACATAACTGTCCGTAACAGCAGGATCTCAGAGAAATTTTGGGCCTAGGAGAAATAAACTGAAGGGCCCCTCTTAGCTCCAGCTGCAAGGTTTATCTTTAGAAAGGGGTTATAAATTCAGAAAATAATTTTGCTTGCTTTTCTCACAAAATAAATTTTTTGGATACATTTTGAGTTCTAAAACATGTATTTTAGTGGTTCTTTTTCAAACCTTCGGAAAATTTACTACCAAAAACCTCATCATAGATCAGTCCTGATGCCCTTTTTCAACATTTATACTTAAAAATCACAATTTATTTATAAATTAAGACCATTCAGGATCCCTTAAAGATGTCCGGGCCCAATACCTTTGGTACCCTTTCCCCCTCCCTCTCAAAGGCCTTGCCTACCAGACATATGGTAAGGTGAGTTCGCATGAAAAATAATTGGATTTTTCCTTCTCCAGAGTAGAATGTATGTACCACATTTTGTGACTATTATTGGACAATAATCGCAACCTGCATCACATTTAATAGAAAAAGGAATAAATAACAGTATATATTTTAGTGTGACATTGATATTTTTGAAGAACTTTGATAACTTTTGAGCAAAAATAAGATACCTATCAACTAAAAACTTACATCGTTATATAATGTGGCAACTGGGTTTTTGATTTATTTAATATTGTGATTCGATTAGCAAAAATAGATGAAATATCATATCAAAATTCAAAATTGAATGGAAAACAAAAAACAAAAAATGATCAAAGATTGAGATGAAGATGTGATAATGAAAAATTTTATATTCACAGATGAAAAACAAAACATAGAACTGGCTGAAGAAAAAATAAGAAAAAGAACAAACTTGGTGATTGTAATAAGGTTTTGTTGCATTTTGTACAAAAACAATAAAAATTTGTGGCATTGCAGCTGGGAAATAACATAGAATGTGAATGCAAAATTTTTTTGAAATTGGTAGGTTAGTTTTGAAGGAGTAGTATTTTTAAGATTTTCCAAAGAGCTATGGAAGGGGTGTAACAGCTAAAAGAGGTGGTTAAGTACTGGAAATTAACCTCTTTTGGTGTGGTTACACTTCCTTCAAGTTAAAACAATATTCACAGGAATATCATTATTACTTGAGAATTAATGTAAATTAATAAGTTTATTATCGACAACTATTGTGGACCTTAATGTCAAGAGAGAATTTAAATAAAATTCAAATACGCAATGAGATTTAACAATCTATTAAATATTTTGTGCACACAATAGTACAATGTTTAGGACAACTTGATTAATCACATTTTACATGGTATTAGGTATGAAATAGGGATTTGCTGAGGGATTTATTTATTTGAGAATATTCGAGGGACCAATACATTGAGGTCATCGAATATCCTGTTATAAAACGTGTTGTGAGTGCTAGCAGGAAGTAACAGTACTTTTGCCAGGAAACTGTACAATTAAAAAGGGACAAGTCTATAGAATGAAATACATTTTTTTGTGAAGCAAAATATGTACGTCAGTCTAATAATATGACGAACATAATCATTACAGAGATCTTAGCCATCCAAGCTCAGCCCAGTTAAAAATCTGATTTAGTTTCACAAAATCACTCATAAATCTCATTTCACCTGCTGTATAACAAATAGTGATGGGTAGTTCGTTCACGAGTTAGTTCTTTTGAACAAATCCTAGAAGTGAACTAATCGATCATTTAGTTCATTTCTAAATGATCTAGTTCATAAGTTCTTTTTTTTTTTGATAGTTCTCAGTTCTTATCAGTCTACTGTACTTGATCCGTTGATCGAACTGAAGTTGAAGTAAGTAGCAGTCGATGAGTGAGTCAAACAATTGACCAATAGTTCTAACATGAATTTATGAATACGGGTCGATCATAATATCATATAATAAATCAGTTGATTTAAATGATATGAGCCAATCATGAATCAGCTGATTGAAATGATCGAGTTGAAAAATTTACTGAACTACTGAACTAATTGAACTAGTTCAGTGAACTAGTTCACTTTGGTGAAGCAGACTCAATGAACTAAATCTGCAAAATGAACTAAAATTCCCGTCTCTAATAAGAAACTTTGACTGACTAGCCTAAATGTGTAGATACATTTTGGATGTGCTCACAAATTTGGAAGCCCATTCATTTTCCCCTTCAAAGGCCTCAAAATTAGATGTAGAATAATTCTGCCAAAAAGGGATAAAAAATTTGACAGTTGTGCTCCCAGTGAATTTTTTGCATCATACAATTCCACGCAGATGTTTTCTTGGCCATATGACAGTTCCACCTCAAAGGCTTTTTTTTAAAAGATGACTGTTCCCAAAGGCATACAGAGCTTGTTATTAATCTTAGTGTTATGGAATGACCTGGAGGTGGGGTAGGTATATTTTTCATTTCATAACTCAAAAAAAATGTTGATACCATAAACTTAAATTCATATACCCATATTATATATTACTAGCTTTGGAGGAGGGTTCTATTGTCCCTCTCTACCATCTCAAGTTATAAAATCCTAAATGACTGAAACCATATACCTGTGCGTCTACATTCAATGTCCCACAGATGGAAAATTATTATGCAGAAAGCACTTTGTGTATATACATACCTATATATAATAATAAGCAGAACACCCAGTTTTGTCCTTGTATTTTCTCTCGCCGTTATTTCGTGATTAATTCGTTTTTGGTGAAATCTGATGGTGGAAATGAATTTGTTGTTAAAAAATAGAGGGGGTCACAGCTGAAATTTTTTTCTGCCATTATTAGTTATTGAAATAAATTAAAAATTAAAAAACAACAAATTTTACATTAATTTACAGTTTTTTTATGGCCTGTCTGTGAAAAACTAATAGTGATAAAAAAATTAATTTTATGGAAGAACTGGAGCAAATTTTCTCCTCTTTTCAATAGTACAAGCTTCAACTTCGTAGCTTAAATAGAACCTGAGAAATCGTGAAGTGAGAGAAGAGCAGTTTTTTTCAAAATTCAATGTTGCAAAAAATGCCCATAAATATACAAAAAGTGGGATTGAATTTTATAATATAGATTTATTCATATATGAAAGCCAATTTCTGGTTACCCCTGTACAGGTCGTAATTTTAGTCAGTTAATCACAAAATTTGGAACAAACATTATAGTAGAGTCAAGGACTTGATCTGATGATTTTAGTGCAGATTGGCCAAATAGTACTTCTTATATCTCTATTTTCTTCTTCATGTGGGCTATAAAATTCTTAATTTTAGACCAATAGGTACGAAATTTGGAGGAAAATTTTATTATGATCTATTCTAACATGTTTCAAATTTTGGCAAAGATCGGCTGGATGGTAATCACGATGGAATTATTTCAGATAGGTATACATAGCATGCATGAGACAGAGGGAGTGAGTTAAAATATTTCTGTTCGGAACTGTACTACGTTGCTGAGCTTGGCCACGTAGATCTGTCCTATGCCTAAATCACTTCTCCTAACTCGCGCAGAACTGTTGTAACCCCTCAAGGTTCACCTTTAAGGTCTTCTTAAGACAACAGATGCTTACATGGTCTCAAAGGTATAGAAAGGGATATTGCCCGTTAGTCGCACCTGACAGTCTCAACTGTCAGCAAACAGCTGTTTACATTTTTTTGAAAATTTTCCGTAGATAGGCTATTATATTTTCAACACAGAAGATAAATATTTAATAACTTTGAAAAAATGAATTTAAGCAGATCGATTTTCCATTAATCGATTTTTTTTTATCAATTTTTTTCAATTTCATAATCGAATTTCTCAGTAATTGATTTTTCAAAATCGATCTCTCCAGAGACAAAAATCAGGATCACTAAATGCATTTTATGTATCATAACATTAACTCTGATAGGATTACGCTAACTTACACTAACCTATACACGTAGGGATATTCCATAAATATTCAAGTAAAACTTGGTGCAAAATCATGTAACATTCTCACATTTGTGGAATCACCCTCCTGAAGTAGATTGGTGTCAGTTGGTGTAGTCTTATCGAACAGAGCTATTATTAAATGCGAAAGCATAACCCTGATTTCATTGGTTTCAAGGTATAGACGAGGTAATATAAATAATAGTATTCAGTCCTTCCACTCTAACAGTGGGCCCATTGTTACTTCTAAAATAGTAAACTTTTTAAATATTGGAAGTGATTCGTCAAAAAAATTGATCCTTTTAAACTTGGACTGAAGGTAATTGGAAAACAAAAATGTCCACCTTGATAGACCTACATCTGTACTACATATTTTACTCAACAGTCAAAAATCAACGTTACCTGCTATGGCCCATTTGACATGGATGTACTAAACTTCCAAAAAACTCAATGGTCTGTTGTACTTACTCCTCGTCTCAACGGTCATCAAAATGTCAGAAAAAGTAATCCTACAGGAGAAAGAAAAAAGAAAAAAGAAAAATTGATCCAGTTTATGTTTATCTGATCTGTACGCGTATACACCACAAGCTTAAGTATAGGTTTTTCTCTTTCTTTCTTTTTTCTCTCTCTGTGCTTCTTGGATGTACGAAATGAGTGTTTGTCGCATCTCCAACTGGCTCCTTCACAATTTTTTTTTTTTCTCTATTTTATATGAGAAAAATACTCTGCTTTACTCGGCGCTCCAAACAAAACAGGTTCTACACGTTGCTGCTTCATTATCATATTACCCTTCCCTTCGTCGGTACGTTAATTCCATCGTTCATAGCTTACATGTGTATGTGTGTGCGTGCATCAGACTGTCGAAGACTCTCAGAGTGTACTCATTTTCTCTCTCTCGCACGCACGCTGTGTCTCTTTTTCTCGCTCTTTTTCTCTCTTTACTCTCCAACCGCAACCAGTCCTTTTATAATTTATTCTCTCGGTCTTATGTTCCACAGTTTTCTTCTTCCTCTGTAGTGGTGAGCTAATGAAGGCTGGAGAAGGTGAGGTACGTATGAAACGTTTTGGTGATAGCCTTCAACGTTCCACTTGGACCGATTACACACTGCTGTAACTGCTGCACATTGAAATGCGTTTATGGACGCACTATAGGTATTCTCTGATTTAACATCCGTGGCGTACAGGACTCGGGTATAAGAATCATTTTTCGCCTATGATACCGACGACCATATTTTTTTTGTTTTTTTTTAGAACTCTTGATTTTATTTTGGTGAATTCAGGAAATCAGGATCGGTAAAGTGTTATTTCCCCAATTAATAGTTCCACACTTTGTATTTTTCACTAATACACGCTGGTCTGTTTCAGTTGTCAGTCTATTCTTCGCTATACCACGCCTACCAACCAGTATGTTGATCTTGGTGGGCAATGGCCACTTCGCTAACCAAATTAGTCAATGCTACACATATGTTACTGGACAAGTACGCTAAAATAATTCCAAAAAAAAGGCCTGACCTCCTGCATTTTTTTGGCAAAAAGAAAGGGGGAAAAGATATGACCAAGATGTCAACTGTAATTCTTATCGCATTAATGCCAAAAGGATCTACCTTTGAAGATATATATATATATTTGATGGAGACGACACGGCTGACAGTATAGTTTTACCATGAGATTGAGTGTCTTGGCAATAAATGCTCCTGTGCATGCGTACCAAGTACCACCGATCAATCTGATTTGCCGATTGAGGTAAAGAGTGAGGTATTTTGTATGGCAGTTTTTATAAATAAATGCATGTGGAGAATTTTTCTTTCAATCAGATTCTTAGAAAGAAGTACATGTCTTCGAGGATATATATATGATGGAGATGACATGGAACAGTTTTAACATGAGGTTGAGTGTCCAGACAATAAATGCCGCATGCTGGCGTAGGAAGTATCCCAGACTGAAGACTCCAATCAATCAGAATCGAAAATTGGTGTAAAAGTGAGGTACTTTGTACGCCAGTGTTTATAAACAAATGCACGTGGCGAGATTTTCCTCCAATCAGATATTTAGATGAAAGTACACGTGTTTGTAGATGAAACTGCCCATGTGTCATCTCCATCATATATATATCCTTGAAGGTACACGTGGTGCTGTCAGGGTTATCCATAGGTCAGACACTAAAACCACCTCTGTGTCATCTCCATCATATATATATATATATATATATATATCCTCGAAGGGATCTACTTTAATCTACATATTGCATGTTATAATTTGATGCCAGTTTCTTTACCCACTACTAGGGGATTATGTTACTTTTTGCGCTGGTTGTACAAAACAGTTTAGAGATGTGCGTTTTAGTTCATTTGGTGGATTTTTTTCTATTCCACCTTAAAATTAATGTGTGTTGAAAAAATTAGGTTTGCAAGTTGGTGTAAAAAATAGTAAAATCAATTATACTTGAAATAAATTGATTAATCGAACAATTTTCGATTAATCACTATCATATGTGAAGTAAAAACCCTATTGCAACATCATTTATCAATTTAGCTTTTTTTATTTTGTTTCTGTTAGTTGAGTTTCTGAAATTTACCATTATGTTAGTTATTTTTTGTTTTTGTTTCCATCATTTTGGTTTCCATTCCCATTACATTTTCTGATTTTAACATTTTTCATTCAATTTCTATTTTGGTTTCCATTTCCATTAAAATATTTTTTTTTCATTATTTAAAATTTTCCAAGTCTTGTTCAAATATCGATATATCGATATTTTTTTCAGATTTTTTCTTCCTGATCAAAAATTAATCAGGTGAGAAATGGAAATTGAAAAGATTCATCATTTGGTTTTTGTTATTGGTCTTGAAACGTATTAGTTAATTTTTACCGATTCAGTTTCCATTTCAGAATTTTTGTGATTCCATTTATTTTTGTTTCCAGCCAAAAAAATATGGTTTCCATTTCTGTTTCTCAATCCCTCTCAATAGTATTGTAGACGGTGCTAGTATGGTCTCAAAGGAACGATGAATAAATACGGTTTGTGAATTATTTTGCACTTTGAATCAAACATCAAATTTTCAATTTTTCCTAGAACTGTAGAAAATGCTTATAAGTTTTCGAGAATTTGCTCAGAAATGGGCATATACTTTGAAATATAAATCATTTCTTTTTCAAACATTTGCTGAGCTAATGCTTAAAATGCCTGACCATAAAAAAAAGCAAATTCTCGTTCCCATCACTTTTTATTTTATATTAAATTTGTGTGGTCTGCAATTTGCGTGGCTCAGTTGTCTAGGATTTGGCTTTATACCTGAGAGGTCTTAGTTTAAACTTTAAATCCCCACACTGACGAATTTCCCACTCCAAAAGTGGCTTACTGCTGGTGATGATATTTGGTTGGCTGACAACAGCAGTGCCAGATCAGTGCATGAAGTGGTCTGTAGCAAATCACGAAGACCCTGCAGCAGTATCATTTGGCCAATTGACTGCAGGAGTTCCAAATTAATATTTATGTGGTCTGTAGTCAGTCACTGTAGCAGTAACATTCCGCCCATTGACTATATAGCGGTACACAACCAATTTCCCAAATTTCAACTTCCAATCCGCATCCGCGCATTATTATACAGTAGGTGTTACAACGTACATAACTGACCACTTCTCTGTTCCCTCAATTTAATCTCTAAATCAACGAAAAAAAATTTATGAAAACCTAACCAGTCCCTCCGGAAGTCTCTTCAAAAACGGAATTAATTAAATTAAATTAAAATTGTTTGAAACTGTTAAGGTATAAGAGGCATTACCTGGAGAGCGCACCTCTGGTCACCACTTTTTCATATTTTTCAAAAATATACGAAGTTCATCATCTGGCATCGCTTCAGTGTGCGCAAACTTCGAGAAGAGAGTGCACCTGCATCACTAGCGTTTTTAGAGGTTCTCTCTTCGAAAGTTACAGACAGATTCGAAGGGAGAGTGAACAAACAAAAATAAAAAATAAAATATACCTGAGACAGGCGACGAAGGGTTACTCTGACACGCCCCATACCGATCGGGTCTTTATTCATTTATCAGCGAACACAACCCGAAGGCTTTTATCATTTTTCGTTTCTTTTATATTGAAAAATGGGGAAAAAAATAAATTATAATTTTCATCTATCTATCGATGCGACGTAACCAAACCAGGTTAGAAACCACCACCACCTCCGCCCTACCCCCATCGTCTTAATATAGAATATTTTGTTATAAGTACGTAGCTACATAATATATTATGACGTAGGGGGGCAACAAAAGCGACGTTTCATTTTGCGCGTATATTAAAATTTTATGTATTTTTTTATTTTCATTCTTTTTTTTTTTATGGATGAACACAATTTTACATGAAATAATTCAACAAATGCGAAATGCAATAACAATCTTATTAGTTAAACATAATAAAGGTTTGTTTTTGTATATTTAGGTATACAGTGTAAATAAAATAGGTAGAGATAGGTAGAAGTTATAACTGAAATAACCAACGACAATTCAGAGATCCAAAAAAAAAAAAAAAAAAAACAAAAACAAAAAAACACATCAGCAATTAACATTATGTGTTTTTTGGTAGTTATTTTTTGTTTCTGTTTCGTCTGTTTTGTTTTTAGCTTTACGTTGCTATTTCACGTTCGTCGAAGAAAGAGAAAAGGTAAAATATAAGGTAGAAAGAGCAAAAAATAAAAATTATGCGAAACTAGCAATTTGTAAATCACTCGAAGAAAATTATTGCTTTTTAAATATCTGGGTGATTGTAGCACCTAAAAACTTCATTGTTGTTGTTTTTTTCGTTTTTTTTTTAATTTTTCGTTTTTTTACTTCTTTTATATTTTTTTCTTTATTTTTTCCGTTTTTTTAACTAAGAGATACTTATTTCTTACACAAAACTGTAGAGAATATTCAGCACCAAAGGAGCAGCAAAAAAGTTGACTAGGTTAAAGAGGAAAAACGAAGATAAATCGCAAGAGAGAGAGACAGAGACAGAGACAGAGAGAGAGAGAGAGAGGAATCTGTACAGAAATGAAAAACGATTAAAATTGTCGATCGTATGTATAGCAAAATATATATATATATAATGAAGAATATGCAACCGAAATAACACGACAGTCGTAAATCCATAGTAACAATATAATAAATTAATTTTAATAACGATATTCGTATATTTAATAATTATTTTTATTAATAATTAATATGTGGGTATAAAGACATCGATTACTAAGAACTTACTAAGATATTCGTAAATAAACGTTCGAATATTTTAATGCGAAATGAAAGAAAAAATATGTAACAAAATGATAAAATTTTTAATTTATTGGTGAAATAAAGTTTGTAGGAATAACAATGAATCGTTCAACAAACGAAAGAACAAACAAACAAACAAACAAACAAAACAAACAAACAAACAAACAAACAAAAATAGTAAGTATAGGTAAGTGATAAGACACCCGCAGTAACAGTTCAAATTTTAAAAACAAAAAAATTATCGAAAAAATAATAGCATACATTAATTAATACCTAGACACTATCATCAAAACAAAAAGAGAAAAAAAAATATTGGAGAGATCAATAAAATAAAAATAAGAAAAAAGATTGGCGAAAAAAAAAAACGAGAAACATTGAAATAAAATAATTATAACAGAATATGACATAACGATTGAATAAGAAGACGAATGTGGATTATGTTGCTTGGTAAGACTTTTCTTGTCATGAACTACACTAATGAAATGGGAAAATATAAATAATTGATTATTATTATTATTTTTTTTTTTTTCAGTTTGAAGTAACTGTGGGAAAAAGGCACGATATTATTCACAAGCCATTTTGTTTTACCATTTTTCAAAAATTTGTTTTTCAGTTCCAGCAGTTTTTATTCAAACAATTCTGCCGAATGTTTCCCTCGTCAAAATAATAATTTTTTCATCTACCCAAATTATTTGAAAATTCTTTCCTCCAAAATATCTCAGAATACCTAATAAGTAATGTAATATTGAGTTTTTTGAATGATGCCTTTTTCTCCCACGACGATAATCGATTCTAAAATTGTGATGCCAATGGAAATATACAGCATAAACGAATTTGGTCATTTTCATTAATTTTCGGCCACATGAATTATATCATTCGCAAATGTATTCGTTCACTATTTTTATATTTACAATTTTACATACGCAAATTAAAAAAAACATTTTTGCATGAAAAACCGAGGGAAAAAATCTAGAAAACATCAGTTAACTTTGGTATCGATATTGATGATTATTAAGTAATATATTTACCCGTTAGTTTCTCATATCGTGAGTCAGTTTAAACGAAAACAAAATGCATGCAAGTGCTGCAGAGTAGGTATACCCACTACAAGGATTTCGATATATTTTTGAGCGTTGAAAAGCTGTAGCTGAAGCTGAAAACTAAGTTTTTGATTTGCAGCAAAAGGTTGAAAGAAACGAAACTCTGTTAATTATTATTCAAGAAGTCCACATCTTACATTTTTTCAAGCAATAACATATTATAGTAATATTGAAGGACACCATTTTTATGGAGTACAGACGTTTGAACATAGGAACAAATAAAATTAGAACAATAAGATACTTTTTTTTACAAATTTTTAACGAAAATTCATTAAAATCAAACTGCTTTACTTCTCTGGTTGAACTTTCTGTACTTAAAATTTTGTGTTCATATATACGTCGCCGAAAGAGAAATAATGCTGCTACGATAATTCAAAAAAATTAATGAACAAATAAGTTTATGGACGATTTAATAGTTACCATTAAGAATTCACTATCCGCTGTAAATCTTTCACATAAGAATACATAATTTTAACTTTTTTGTATCAAAAATTGTATGCTCAAGAAAAAGTAGTAATGAGAAAAACGACCATCAAATGGAAGAAAATTTCATCATAGGGAGAAATTATTAGGAAAAAATGAAATACATTCGCGGATTTTTTTCGAAAATTTTTGATTTTTTTTACGTACCTACCCGATGATTAAAATCACAAACTTTTGCAGCAAAATCCGAAGTAAAAAATTAAAAAATTTTGTTTGATTTTATCCCAAAAAATTATTCAGAAAAAAACAAAAAACATAAACGCACTCGGAAAAATTGATTTTATGCGAAAATGTGTAATTTTTAAAATGACCACACAAGTTAGATGACCCTCTCCCCCTCATTATCAAATATTTATCGCTTGTTTTCTAAAATCTTACTCTGTCAAAGACGATGAACGCGGAGAATGATTTCCCAAACACCAGCGATTCCCCCCTCCATGATGTAATCAAATATGAATAATTAGTGAAAAAATCTAATTATTCGAAACAAAGTTAGGTTAATCTTTGAATCTTTTCCTTTTAGAAGATTTACATTATTTTATTTCCAGTTTCCAGTACCATTGTTTAGGATTATACGAGGAAAATACGTCAAGTCAGATTATATTTGTTTCAGTACCTACCCATTGTTTCAATGTTTTATTAGTAAAATAAAACTAACAACTGTCACCTTTACCTTATAAGGCTATGATGTAACCTTTAGTACCGATTTTGGTTTTAATTTGTGCAAAATATAATGCTTAACTTCACGTTCTTCTGCAAGATGTTTTAACTTTTATAATGATGCCATTCGAATAATTTAAATACAACTAATCTCACTTTTCGGTTAGAACGTTTGCCTACTCTCAATTTTGGCAAAGATAGATAATAGATAAAGTTGTTCCAAACATCTCTTTATTTTAATTGCTCTTTAATGAAGCATTAGGGACCAGTTGTAGCAATATTTAAAAAAAATATATTTTGGCAGGAAAACAAAGAAAGTTCATTCCAAGTTACTTAATATCTGATACCTACCAAAATAATGACTGCATATTAGTTTACTAACATGAGTTCATTAAAGTTGACCCTATTATTAAGTCAAAATTATATTTAATAAAATTCAGATCAATAGTGTAGTGGTAAGAGAGGAATTGGGTGCTTTAATCCCCTCTATACCCATCCTAAAATATAGGTATTTCTGGCTGAGACCACCTGTCGAATTAATAAATTGCGTTTAATTTGGTTTTTCTGTTTTTTTTTTTTTTTTTTTTTTTTTTGGCTCGTTGAAAATTCCTCCCAGAATTTCTAGTTGAATCTGCGCCGCAGATACAGATACGTCGATTGTGTTTGAGACATATTTGAATATGTCATTTGATTCACTGTCGTGAAATTTGTGGCCAAACGATTAAAGCAATAATAGCGACTCGGAAAGAATTTTTAATTATTCGTTCGTCTGGTGCAATTTCGAATGATTTATTTCGCTCTTTAATCAGAAATTCCGCTGTCTCATAATTAATTTATGCATTCACAAGTACGTGCACGAGTAGGTATTTGAAAAGTTTTCTCTCCAATTTGAAGTTCATTGTATAACAATAAAATGATAAATTAAGAAATGAGATACATTGAAAATGAAAGAAAAACAAAAAAATTTAAGGGTTGGAGCTGAACGATATTTTCAATACTTACAGCACCTACCTACAAACTGTTTTTTTTTTCTCCAATTAATTAGGATTAAAAATTCCTGTATTTATCACTTTATAGCCTGCACCTTCATTAATAAACAGGATAAATAGAAGAGAAGTCACCACTAACTGAACAACAGAAAAAGTTCAACAAAGATGGCAAAAAAAAAAAAAATACTGAAACAAATCAACCAATTTTCAAAGAAAACGTACCTAACCAGTTAAAAAAATAACAAAATTTTTTAAATGATCCTTTACTGAGCCATTTCATTGCTTTTCAGTGGGACTACTTTTGCAACTCACCCACGCTGTTTAGCAAAAATATTTTTTTGTGTGAATAATTGGATAAAAATGTACGTCTTATTGCACGAACATGGACACATTTTTGAAAAACATTAAAAAAAAAAAAAAAACGGAAGTACAGTTTCACATTTACACATTAATCAGTGATGGTAGGCAACCATGCATACAAAAACGTGCCAACGAAATTAGACCATCGCTTTACTGGAGGATGGGTGTAGTTCAGTGAGCAAAACAAAACTTCCTCTCCACCCTACTCACCGGTTCAATTTTTCCCCCATTCATTTGAAATTTTCTGCATTTATTTTACAGCGGTTATCTTCATGGTTGTCGAATTTTAAAATTTCTGAAAACCGGTTCCTTCAATTTCTGGAATTATCATGATAAAAATAGGTAATTTTCAAAAAAACAGATATTTTTTCTATTTCCCTCTATTTGATCAGTGGCGTAGACAGAATTTTCTTAAGGGTGGTTTGATTGAAAAAATTTTTTCACTTTCCTCTCACCACCAGTGGCGAATTTCGAGAATTTTTTTTCTTGGGGGAAGAGGGACTATAAGTGGGAGCGAACCAAAAAATTTGAAATAAAAAATGTCAACTTTCACTTTTTGAACCAAAGCTATATGCAAAATTCATCTCGGAGGGGAGAAGAGTTCATGAATAGAAAAAATAATTTCAGCAGCGGAGTGAGTGAAAAAATTTTCAGTGTTTTCAGTGATATGGAATCCTGATTTTCATGCCAATTATTATTCGTCATTATTTGTCATGAAATTAAAAACCATAATAGTCTTAGCTTTGTGAATTTTTACTGAAAAAAGATTTGAATGAGGAATTTATTCCCCTAATTGCCCCTCACTAAGCCACTGATAACACTGCTAAACCGACGAAGACGTACTAAGTATTTTTAGAAGTCATTTATAACAGTACCAGCACCAGCACATCGTAGCCTCCTTATTATGTATTTTCGTCAAGAGTCATCAAAAAAGTACTAAATGATGACACTTAAGTTCCTATAATTTTTCATCCATAGCTAGTTTGGTTCATGAAAATAATTAAATCTCGTCTAGTTTCACTTTAGGAACTCAATAAATAAATAATATAATCTTACTGAAAATTACTTCATTCTCTTACTCATTATCTCTGGGTGTGAAAAGAAGAAATATTATAATTGTTGAAATAACAACAGAAATTTGATTTTCTTTTTCTTTTGCTGCTAAAAAATTATTCCAGCCCTACTTTAATTTTAATTCTTCCTAGATTTTTCATTACGACGAGTCGTTTATATTATTGATTGTAAAATATATGATTTCCTGTCATCGAAGTGTGAAAATTAAATTTCATTTAAACTTATAAGTTATGGCAACTTATTGTTCTGGTCGAAAGTTCGTAAAGAATTTCTAAAATATTAAGAAACATTTAAAAGTAATGATAAGCCTAGGTATGTATATATATTATTCGTTTTTCATCCAATAAAATTTAATTTCGAGAGAAAATTACTGCGAGTGATTGAAATCTTTCGTTGCAAGCCAAATAATAAATGATATTTATATACTTAGAGGGTAGGTATGTACTCATTTGAAAAAAGTGACTGAAAAATTAAAATTTTCCGTCTCTTTGCTCCTTTAATTTCCTGCGGATATTCTGCAGAACATGTCCAGAGCTCTTTTCATAATATTGTCTAACGTTTACATCGTCAGTCAAGCCTATATAACTTGCTATAGTTTCAAATTCCAGCAAATTGGCGAGTAGAGTCAAAAATACATTCAGAAAGTCATGAATTTTAAAAAAAAAATGAAGGAATTATGTTCGTATAATTTTTCTATTTTGAAATAATTTTGTGAAGCTTGAATTTTCCACTAGAGAAATTAATAAACAAAAATTTGTAACAATCCCGTACAATAAATTATGAAAGAATTCCTAATCGATTTCTAATCGGACAATGTAGAAAAATATTATAAATGTATAATAATTATATTCGTTAACATATCACTCGTACAAAAAATAAATAATAATATGGTAGATTGCACCTCATTCTGTACAAAATAGTTTTTTTTTTCGTTTTTACCTTATGCGTTAAATTAAATGGAAAAAAAAATTGATAATAAAAAATAGGTAGTGATTACCATCGTATATTTCTTGAATTACCATTCTGTTCTCTTCGTAAAGTTTGATTGCACCATAATACCAAATTTATTATGTCTCGCTGTATGACAAATAAGTTTGCATAGCTATTGTGAGGAACTTTTGGAAAACGAGGAAAAATAAATTAAAAGTTTGCTCATTTTGTGTTATAAGCAATAAAGTAGGTACCTATTATTTGTAATTACGTAAAAAAGTTGAAATTTTTTTTTTTTTTAGTTATTTACAAGAAGATCACCAAAAATTGCAAAAAGCTTCTATAGTACTTTTGCAATTTAAATTAGGTACTTAGGTATTTGGCGAAGACACACAGTACAGTGATGGCAGATTTAAAAAATAAATAAAAACAGAAACAAAAACAAAACAATAAGATAAATTATAAACTTAAATAAGGATATGGTACGATTAAAAATAATCGTTATTTAAGATTGAACGGGGAACACAAATAATATTTAGAATAAAACGAAATGCGAGAATTATAGTTAAAATTATCGTAACAAGAGAACAAACAAACAAAAACAAAATTAAAATTGGTTTAGGTATAAATTTTACAACGTCGGTTATTTTTATTAGAAGAAACTTTTCAAGAAACTAGCCGGTCCAGCCTGGAAAAAATCACCGAATTGGCAGAAATATAATGATGGTAGAAGGAGAACAAGGAAGAGAAAAAACAATTATTAGAAAATTATCAACTGAATTAAAAAATAAAGCATTATTATAATAATTGTTCATAATTTACCCACTCTCTCAAACTTTGTCTTTTGTTTTATCAAACGATTTTTTGGAGAAAAATATGTATTTTTATTTTTTTTGGAAAATCTGTTTGTACTTTCGTCATTAGATTTTCTATTATTTCAAAACCCTTTATTGAAAAAAAAAAAAAAAAAAAAGAAGAAAATTGGTCAATGTTCATTCCATAAACTTTGATTGGACCTTTTTTCAAAATGTCGTAAAACAGTAACGATAAAATTTTAATGCTGAGAATCACTGAAGATTAAATTAACCTTTTGGAATTTTCACAAGTTTTCATTATCAACAAACGAATAACATCAATCGCAAATATAAATAATTTGAATAGTCTTTCAGCGAGCAAAGAATTTGATCACAATACGAGTAGTTACAACTTCTTCTCCTACTTCGAAAAACAAAAGAGCATTCTACTCTGCATTTTCTTTTATTTAGCTTAACATAAAACAAATGCTGTGTAGGGTAGCCATTGCTATATCGGGTGCTCTCTGAATGGACTGTCATGCGGGAAAAAAGTTGTCAAATTTTATCTTGAAACTTGCGGATATGCAACTACTCATAAATGTGTGTAAAAGTAGTTGCATGTCCAAAAGTTGCGAGGAAAATATATAAAACATGATTTTCTATCGATTATCGAGTCGTGAAATGGATTACCTACAATTTTTGAATGATGATGGTTCCAAAAAGGAAGTTTTTTAGGAATCTTCTTTTTTAATTTTCTGAATTTTTAAGCTTTCGTAATTTCGTCAATTTTAAAAACAGGCCGTACATAGTAAGGAAGTTTTTGCTTCTCTTAACGTGTTCTATAAAACCCTTTCGGTTGATAAGAGATTCTGGGGTAAGCACAAAAATTTTTTCAATAATTATAATGCTCTGTAGGCCTTTTAATTTTGAAAAGAAATTATTTGTTACCAACACTCTTTTCTTTTGAATACGGATTAACACTTTAAACCACGGTTTTAGTTTTTTCTTTGTACCTAACACTAATTAAATCGAAGCTAAAACTGTGAATAATAATAGTTACCTCATCGTCTTTCTTTACGGTGGTCTCACTTTGCATTTTTTTGATTTGGGCTTGACATTTCTTTAGTGCTCTGTAATTAGGAAAACAATGCAAGAACGTACCATTTAGTTTGAAAACAATAAACTAACAATAAGTATAGGTATATGTAGGTAGGTGCCATACTCTATTTTCACAGAACGGATATTTTGTAGATAGATAAATAGGAACCATAATATAAATGTAAATTTTTTAAAGCATCAGTTATTTATATATAGGTAAACTAAAATGCATGGAAATTTTACGCTTTTCTAACGTAAATTTGGGTAAATGATCGAAAACCAAAATAGGAAATATTTTCAAAAATTTCTGAGAACTTGGAAAATTGTTGACACAAAACTTGGGATAAACTAAAATGATATTTCATTTTATCGACCAACTTGACTCTAAAAATAGAAATAAGTGTGACAAAAAGGTGATAATTTTCAACCGATTTCCCTGTTTTCAACAATAGGATTTTAACATTATCAAAAATAAACTTTTGACTTATTCTTAAGCTCATAACATATATTAAGTACCCATTATAAGTTCTTCTTTTCATTCACAGGTTCAGTTAGGCAATATAATTAGGTATGGTCAAAAGTAAACCGATGAATTGAAAAATAACACCAAGATTACTTTTTCACAATCTGAGAAAATGTATTGAAAAAAAAAAAAAAAAAAATTACATTCAATTTTTGGTTATATAGTGCTGAACTAGTAAAGCTCGATAAGCCTAATGTATGTACTTATAGTAGTATCAAAACATGGCGGCATAAAAGTAGGCACACTGAGTGTACTCGGTGCTTACTTTCTTCGATGTTTTGTTTGAGTTTATTAATTTAGAAAATCTTTGATAGAGGTTATCCTTCAAATTCACAAGGATAGAGTTCGTAAAAGTAGTACAAAGTACGTCAAGTGCTACGCAATGGTTACCAATTTAGCGCCGGCATGTCTAACCAGAAATCGTCGTTCTTTACTAGTCCAGTACTATATAGTGGAAGCAGTCAATAAACATATTCGAGAATCATAACCAGTCACAAATATAAAGCGACAGTAAATTGAAAGTAGATAGTCAAAATTATGTTTCTTCTGGGACAAATGTTATTTTTAGTTCCAACAAACTGTACGTGGCTGAGTTTACGATCACTAAGATAGATAGACCCAACGAGCATATGAATTATTACGTATTCTTTCGAAAGCATTCCCTCGATTTTTCGAGAATACTTCCTTTAATAAAAAACTTCTCCACACCCTTTTGGTACAGTTTTCAGGCTGCTTTATTATGTGCCTTTGCTTTCTACATTTTAATAAAGTCTCTTACTGAAATTAATTAAACAATTTTTTTCTAGTGAAGGAAGGACAAAACACAGACATAAAATTCTTGGAGCACATACGATTTATTTTGAAAACATTTATAATACGTCGGTACTTACTCTTGCAACTCCCTTATCTTATTTTCTTTGGTATTTTGCTCTTCTTGGCCAACTTGCATAACGTCCAACAGTCTTTCCATGTCAGCTTGGGCTCGTTTCGTTTCTTCTTTGGACTTTGCCAATTCGTCGGCCATTATTTCCATTTGTTCTTGCAATTTTTTCATTTGGCCAGTCGAGTCAACTGGTCCCTTGTTCGCCGAAACCTAAGCACAACATATGAATATGGTATTTAACAGATAATTGGCTAATCGTCCGCATATAGCAGGTACTCTTGACTGTGATGCATGATGCCTACGCCTTATTCAAGAAAAACAAAATATTATTATAGGCCTATCGATATTTGTCTTGAAAACTATTGATATATCGATGTATGTTTACTTATCGATACTTTATACTTTTTATACTAATTTATGGAGTTCAGCACGAAGCTTCACACTGCACAGGCATAAATCATGATAGAGAAATGTTTTGAAGAAAACTGAAAGTTTCTGAGAGTGCTGACTGCCGAGATTCCTGGTAATTTTACCATTTAATGAAAATCTCTAGTCAGAAAAATGATTTATTATCTACATATAAGAGTAAGAAAATTCAATTAAGGTATTGGGGGTTAGGAAGGAGTCGACGGTTGCAAAAACAACTCTATCATTTCCAATAATACCTGTATGGCTGTGAAACTAGATAAATCAAACAGGGATTTAAGCTATTGAAGGAGAGGAGGAGGAGACGTATCCTCGAGACCAGTGGTTCTCAACCTTTTTTCCTTGGTGACACACTTAAAGAGCTTCTACAAATATGTAAAACACAATTCACAACAAATTCCATAAAAATTTAGCGCGTTCTTGCTAGGTAATGAAACATAATATCCAGTAGAAATAAGGGATGGACAAGTGCCTACAAGTACATAATTATATATTTTCTTGTGAAAATGACCACACAAATATGAAAACACTTATCGAAATACACAATTTCAGAAACTTATTTGGAACATATGTTTGCGACACACTCGCGCCATTTCAGTTGAGAACCACTGCTGTAGGTAATAGGCTTAATTAAAGTGTAACGGTATAAAATGGAGGTGGGAGAACTAGTGAAGTCTGAGATTATGGCTAGTCATGAATTTTAGAAGAACTGTAAAATCTACTACAATACAGAGAAATGGTCATCCATTGTGCAGTAGAGACTGTGTTGAGAACTTGAGCTAGGGTTCAACTTGAATATAATTATAGATTTTACCATTCATTGAAAAGGCATTTTTCTGTTTAGGGGTGGTTTTTGAACCATACATGTGGTAGTGAGTGGTAGAAGAGTTCCGAGAGATTGAAGTAGAAGAATAGAGGAAGGACGTCTGTAGTCCTTTTTCAAATTTTTAGATTTCTACTCATGCAAAAAATGAAAGATATTTTGATTTATGAAATTTTGTTTTTAAATAGCAGATATTAGCTATACATGAATACAAGATAACAAAATAGTAGAGATGAAGTGTCAATTTATAAGTGTTACACATGTAATCTTCACCACCGATGATGAAAATAAGTGCATTCGGCCGCACATGAGAAAAATAATAAAACTTTTCATCAGGCTGAAAATTATGATAGAATCTTTGAATATATAGGTACTACTGGACCAGTAAAGAAATATGATGTCTGGTTAGACATGCCGGCGCTAAATAGGCAACCACAGAGTACCTTTTGACGTACTTTTCTTTGTGTTTAAGTACACTATTAATGTGAATTTAGAGAATGTCTTTTTCAGATGTATTCTAAATTGGTGAATTCAAGCCAAACGTCAAAAATATATAGAAGGTACGCTGGGGTTGCCTACTTTTTCGCTGGAATGTCTTAACAATAAAAAGTATATTGGTCTTATGGAGCTTTACTGGTCCAGTACTATGCATTCAAAAGGCAGAATACATATATACGTTACGTTTCTAAATTGGGTTTTCATGGAAATTCTCCCAGACAGGAATGGAATGCCGTAATAATTTTATTTCTGGTATTTGTATTTTATCATTATCAAATTTTTTATACGGTAGGCATATTGGTACTATAGTACTAATACAGTGCTTTTTCCTATTTTGTCATTGGTATTTCTGTGATGTTACCAATTACCTATTTGGAGTGTTGTTTCTGGTTCCTGTTATCAGATTTTTTACTGTCATGTTTCTGATTTTGGTATTAGTATCAATACCTTCGTCAATAGTAGTATCATTAGGTTCTGTTTTAAATAAAATATTTTTCATGTTTTCTTTCTCCTTATATTCTCCATTACAAATGAGTGTAATGAAGATGACGATGGCTTCTTCAGTTGAAAGGAAAATGTAGTAAATAATCATTAATAATAATAATAATAATAATAATAATAATATTATCAATTATTTAATTGAAATATCACCTTATCTCCTTCATTTTTAGGGTTTTCTTTTTATTGATGCCTAGTTTCAGTATTGCCGCATTGTAACATTGTTTTCGTTCTTAATTTGCATAAAGAAAGACTTATCAGTCTTACATTAATAAAATTATTTATTAGGGGAACAAAAGGGAAGGTACTGAAGGAAAATTAAAACAAAAAGAAACAAAAACCCACATAAATTTGACATTAAATTGTAATCCTAATTAACAATGACCTTGAATTACCAGTACCAGAATCCATATATTTTGGTACTGTTATGGTCATTATGGTAATGGACAATGGTATTGAAAAATTTTAACATTATGATATTGGGGAATACCAGTATTTAGGGAATATAGTTTAGAAGTACTGGTGTTGGTAAGTTATAAGAGGCATTATGTAATAATGGTGTACGTTATTACGTTACAACATTATTAAAATCTAAAATTCCAGATTTGTTGCATTTCCAGTCAGAATTTACTGGTATTTATTCCAGTAAATAGTGTTTCTAGTATCAATTTATTTTAAATAAAATATAGAAATTTTTTAATCATGATTTCAGCCAAACTTATAATTTGTAGGAGCAATCAAAATTTACCAACGAAAAGAAAAATCAATATTTTACAATCTGATTAATGGAATATCAATAGCTTATACTTATTGACATGAAACTTCGTCCTCATTATATGAATCATTTATACTCAGTGCTACTACTACAAAATTCAGCCACAGAGGCTTTCAACCCCCTTAAAGAACTTGAGATACATTTTGTGCCATCTGCCATAGAATGGGACCCATTTTTGAGAAATCGTGATCTTGTATACTTTCCAGTGATCAACATGGCCTTATGGGGTCATTCCAAAAATGAATACAAGTTATATAAACCAGTAATGTACCTGATACCTGTGAGTTAAAAATTTTCATAAAATAATATCCCTCCATAGACAATACGGGAAAGTTATAAAGATGTTCAGGTATCTTAAAAAATCTACCTGAGTACTTTTGAAAATAATAATTTTAAAAAAGGACAAAAAAGGTATAAACCTACCTTTTTCAGTTCAGCTTCCATTTGATCCAGACTTTCTTTTCGTTTTTTCAGTTTTGTTTCGACATCATTCAGCGTTTTTTCTTTATCCTCAACTTGTTTCATTCTTGCTTCAAATGCTTTGCGATTTTCTTCAAATTTCCTTTGTTGTGCCATTAGTTGTTTACGTTGCTCCTCAACTTGAGCTGCTTGTGTATTGGATGTGACTGCATTATTTGATAATTTCGCGCTTATATTGTTCAATTCCAGCTGAAACAAAATTAGTCTAATTATGCCTGAGGACAATTTTGGCAATTTTGGTGTTTTTTTTTTTTGGTACTTTTTAAATGTAAAAAAAAAAATTAAAATAATTACAATGAGCTTCTAAAGAAGCCTTCCCTCCCCTGCCAGAACATTAACGGTAGATTACACTTTAAGATAAATTAAAAATTTTCGTGGATTAAGGAGCCAAGTGTACCAGATGCATGACACTGACAAATTTATTTTAAAATTATCCTTTGACCATGAAAACTCGTAGAATTTACCACAGGAAACAAAAAAGCTCTTCACTATCACCCTATCTTATACAAAAAAAAAAGGAAGGTGCTAAGGGTTCCTCAAAGTTTCACGAAAAAATCTAATTTGTTTGAAAAAGTTGATAACGAAAAGGTAAAAGTAGGACGGAACTTTTTTGTTACTCATGGTGAGTACTGTGAGTCTACTCAGTCAAATAAGAAATTTAGCGTCATGCTTTTAGTAGACCTATAGCTTCTCTATCATTCGGAGCAGGACACATGGTTATTGAACTGTTTTCACTTAATTGAAGGTATGGGTACTATATTTACGTTAAAGTGGTTGAGACTTCTCGATAAATGCCTTGTATATTGAGAATAAAACAGAAATTCTATTAGAAAATAAAATAAAAAAAATTATTTGAAGATGAATTTTTTTTTTTTTTTAAATTGGGAAGAAAATTTCCAAAATAATTTTTTGAGCGAACAAAACATAATTTGATGTTCAATCCCAGTGGTTTACACCCATGACTCTCTAAGTATGATTGAATATCTGCCCATCAAGAAACAGCACACAAGCCTCAAATCTTACTTAAAATTTACCTGCTGCCTCTGGAATTCCTGCGTAATCTGCTCCAATTGCAAAATCAGTCGATCCCTTTCAGTGGTGACCACTTTTAACTCCTCCTGACACTTATCCAGTTCACCTAACAACCGTTGAACGTCATCTTTGACTCCAGAAGTACCCGATTTTTGCGCATGCAACGACTCCTCCAGTGTAATGATCTTCTTCTGCAGTGTTTCCTTTGTCTGCCTGAACTCATTGTGAGAACTCTGCAACTGTTTCTCCAGTGCCTGAACCTTTTTCTGCAGCTCATCCTTGGTGGAGGCGTACTGCTGTTGAGCAGCCTGCAACTGTTTCTGCAGTTCGTCCGCACGTCGTTTATGCGATTCTATGGCCTTCACATGAGCTCCCTGGTCCACATCCACTTGCTGTTTCTCCTTCAGTATCTGCTGCAGTTGTTTCTGCACATTCAACACTTCGCCATCTTTCTGCTGCAGATGTTGCTGCAGTGCTGCAATACTTTCGTCTTTACTCTGAATCACCTGCTGCAGCTTGTAAATCTCGGAGTCCAGTGTCTCGCGTGACTCAGCCTGCTTGCTGCCTAACCTTTTATGGTCCTCCCGCAACCGATTTGCCTCCATTTTCTCTTGATTCAGCTGCTGTTGTGCCTGTTGCAGATTGCGCTGGAACTCCACCAGCATACCTTGCGACTTCTCCAGCTGCACAATTAGCTGATCGCGTTCGTTGCACACCTTTTTCAAATCCTTCTCCAGCGCAGCACACTGAGCATTTTGTTTATCCAGGATGGCTGTGAGAGCATCGCGTTCCTCCACCACTTTACCCAAGTCTTGCTGTAGTTTTGCATACGTCTCCTTAGTGGTGCGGTCAGCACCCTGCTTCAACGAAATTTGCTCTAAAGTTCGTTTAGCCTGGTGCAAATCCGTCTCCAGTTTAAATTTGTCATCTAGTATTTTATTGTTTTCAGACTGAACCTTTTCCAGTTTTTCCTGGAGAGCGTTTATTTCAAGATAGGCTCTCTCGTTGTCACGATTTGTGCTGTCGCCGAGCTCTTTCAGCTTAACAATTTGGCCACTCAACTTTTCTAAATCCTTGCGCAGTTGTTTAGCCTCCAGCTCGGCTTTGTCTTTGTCACGTACGCATTTCTCGTATTTCTCCTCCAAGCTGGAGATGAGTTTCTCATCAACTTTGGCTTGCTGTAGGCTTTTCAACGCTGAATTCTCATCATCAAGGCGTTTCAACGTTGTTTTCAGATCATCGATTTCAGTCTCCAGTTTCTGGCGATACGATTTCTCAAACCGTTCCTTATGGCGTTCTGATTCCAGTTCAGATTCGACTCTGGAATTCAGTTCAGTTCTCAGTTTTCCATTCTCCTTCATCAGTTTCTCATTCTGATCCTGCAGCTTCTCGTGCTCGATACGCAGTCTTTCAATTTCGTGCTCAAAACGTTCTTGGCTTTTGCTCAGTCGATTCACTTCACTTTCGCAACGTTCCAGCTCCAGTTTTGTCTCAAAAAGTTTGTTCTCCAATTTGGAGTTGTTTTGTTGCAGTTTCTCAGTTTTGTCACGTTCCAGTTCCCATTTGGTTTTGGTCATTTCGTAATTTTCACGCAGTCTGGAGGCACCCTCATCTAGCTTACTTTGCGTGTCTTGAGACGAGAAATAGAAATTGTCGCGGCTGGAGTACTGCAGTTTGGAAGAGTCGTCTCGTTTGCTGAGATCATTACCAGAGCTGAAGTAACGGTCGGACTCCATTTGCGCTTTTTTCAGGTCTTTTTGCAGTTTTTCATATTTGTCATACATTTTCTCCAGTTCAATTTTGGTGTGCGCCAACTCGTCTTGGTTTTTGGAAATGGTTGTTTCGTATTTGGTGATCTGCATGCTGGAGCGGTGGAGCTCAAACTGTAGTCGATCGAGCTGCTCTTGCAGTTTGTCGCGTTCTGTCTGCAGCCATTTTGTCTCCATTTGCATGTTATTCTGTTGCTCCTTGATCAGCGCCATGTCATCGGCCATGTTGTCCATCTCTTTTTTGTACTTATCTTCGTTCTCTTTCACGCGACCCAGCTGGAGGACGGTGCGATCGTACATTTCTTGCAGATTTTTTATGTCCTCCTCCAACTTGTATTGCTCTTCGCGACTTTTTGACACCAGTAATTGACTTTTGTTCAGCTCCATCTCCAGATGTATTTTGTCTGTTTCGATGGTCTCCTGTTTCGACTGGAGGCGGTGCAGTTCGTTTTTGCATCTGAAGAAGATGAGAATTATAAGTCGGGTAAAAATATTCCAAGCGAGTTTTGTTTATGGGAATGTTGACGCAAATGCAATTTTAGCCAATATAACGATGAGCAAAAGCAAAACTGAGACAAAGACCGTGCGCCGTAGTCTTGAACTTTGGCTCTTGATTTGGCATGGTCAAGTCTTCGATCATTGCTTCTGATCTTGATCTTGGTTTTGATTACAAGATGCGTAATACTGATGGCTAAATTAAACTTATCTTTTATGTCCTACCATAATACCAAGTGTCCCTACGTTATATGACATTGTTTGCAAAATCAATTTTTGAGGTTAAGAAAACAAAAAAAATTTTCTTCTGAAATACACCGAAAATGACTTCCTTTCTGAATTATAGCTTTCCACAGGGGAGAGGTGGAATCAAAAATCTGGCTATATTCCCTACAAATAAGCAGAAAAGAACGAAATTTGGTAAACGGCGTATAGGTACCTAAGCATTATTTCACGTATAGTTTTGAAAGTTTTACTCACACATTCGGGATGGACCGATGAGGTTTGTCACTTTTTAAATAACCATATCTATATTTTTCAAGCCTTTGTTATATCGAAAAATTAGTCCCAATACCTACCTTATTCGAAAGGAGAAACACACTTAATGAGGAATAACTAAATTTATTACCTTACAGTTTTGTGAAAATTCGCAGTAATTTTCTATGAAAATAAGAATGAAAGAAAAAAAAATTATTTTAAATTGTCCACAAAATTTAGGCACCGTTTAGTTTTTTCGCGCAGTCAACGCTTCAGATACCTGTTATCTCTTATCAGACGTAATATTAGGGAACAATTTTATCAACGTTTTAATCCTCAACCCTCTATTCTTCGATAGCTGCTTTTGTGGTAAAATAAATTCACTCTAAGCATCTGTCCATCCGAGATCACAAAATTTTTCCAATCAAATCTCTCAGACGATGTTCGCAGTATGATTAAAAGGCGGATCTAACGATACAGTTTACTCAGAGTCACTTTAATATGTTCAAGCACTTGTAGCCAGTTCGAAGGACTGAGAAAGGATTTCAGTTGAGGGAGGAATGAGAATTAATGAAGAAGAAAACTTTGATCAAGAACGTACTATGTAGGTAAACAAGAATACTTTGAGGAGAATACATTTAAAACAAAAATAATCAATAAATTCGTATGTTGCTGATACATAAGATGAGCCTAGGTATTTTATGCTCTATTATTCTCATTGATTGAAATTCTTCTTCTTCTATCATAATAGTGTGAAATAAAATGGCGTGAAAGTCACCATGTATGCCATTAAAGGCCAGGTTTAAGGAAAATTGAACCATCCCCTCCTCAAGGATAACGTATCAGCTAAGGTACTGCAAATAAATTGAAATAAAAATATTTCTTATTCCTACCTTTCATATCGATCGATCATGCTTTCAAAATTTTTATTCGCACTTTCTTTCTCTTCGATTGCTTTTTTCAATAAACTCTGATATTCTTCGACTTTCTCTTTCACTTCGTCACGTTCAACCTGCACCAAAATACAATATAAAGAAAAAGAACAAACAAAAAACATACAAATAAAATTAATAGTATCATTTTTTTTTTCTTTTTGAAAACCTTCTAAAATGAAAAAGAGAATGCTACTAAAAATGGCAGATAGAATAAATTTGATTAACGAGTAAAAATCTAACGTAAAACGAAAAAGTATTTTAAATTCCATTTTCGTAAAATGCGAATTTTTTATGTATTTTTTTTTTTTTTTAGCAACATTGACAGAAGAGAAGGAGTGTGAGAAAATTGCAAGAATAGATGAGAGAAAATAAAAAAACAAAACTGAAAAGCCTGCATTAAAGCAGAGAACACACTTACGTGTATTTTTTGTACAGATGATTGTAATTTATCTAAACGTTCTTTGTAAACTTCCAACTCTGTATGCAATATTTCTTTTTCCCTAAGTAGTTTTTGGTACTGGGTCTGTTGTAGTTCCAATTTATCGTGTAATTCTTTGCATTCGCTTTTAGCTTCGTCTCGTTCCTTTTGCAAACGACTCACGAGCAACTGTAACAAAAAGTGTAAACATTGCGAAGAATACGATTTTTTTTATCGCATCATTTCAGAAAAAAATTGTGAAAAAATTTACCAAAGTTGATTTAAAAAAAAAAAAAAAAAAATAACAATGGTGCCAACAAAAACGAAAATAAAAAGAATTACAATATAATGACTAGTCAAAGAAAACATGCAATAATTATGTTGGAATGTTCCGGTTGCCAAAGGTATGCAACAGTCCTCCACTATCTAATGGAATGGTTTCAAAGCTTTCTGACTCAGTTAGTACGTTGTAATTTTATGGTTTTCACTTTGGAAATTCATAAAACGATTATGATTATACCTATCAAACAGAGTGTTTCTGGAAACGATGATAAAAGTTCAACGAGTGACGCTGTAGACAGAATACAAGAAACTTTAAAGATGGTTGAAAGTTATAGTATTTAGGTATATGTAATACATTTTTTTGTCATCAATCCACATTAATTGTATGAGTTTCAGACTAATAATTCTTCAAAGGAATGGTCTATTTTAATGAGATAAAGAAACTAATTTTTCGATGTTCTTTATTGATGTTCAAACATAAATCATTATAGTGAAAAGTGAGTTACCGTAAAGGTATACTTACTGCGCATACTATAGGTACCGAAAAACGTGCTAAAAATAAACTTGACTGCGGAATGAAAATCGATAATTTTCCAGTTTTTGCAATAATTTTAAATGCTTTGTTTATTTTTATTTTGACTTATCTGAAATAAAAATATTTTTCAAACATTTCCAAATTGGATATGTATAGGTGTGGCAACAATTGATTTATCTGCCAAGTTCATTTTTAGAATGTTTTTCTTTAGTGACTGCTATATTTTTACCTATAGTATTCAATGTATTATTCATGAAAAATTGAAAATGAATTTCTTTTTCGACCAAATTAAACAACCATTTTTTCTTCACAGACCTCCCTCACCACAAAGAAAAAAGAAAATCAACTGAAAACCACACCCCAATTATTAATCCAGTCAAAAAAGGTTCAAAAATGAGTTTTAAAACGAGTTAATACCTACAAAATACTATATAGGTGCTTGTAGTATGGTGGGGTGTAATCTTCGAAATGACTGATAGAAATGCTCAAACTCCGTTCCCCGTGTTTACGCCAAAAGGTTTGAACATATTTATCATTTATAATTTTAGTTTTTCTTATTTTCTTCGATAACTGAAATATACTTATACATAACATTATATACCTATATTAAAAATATCTCAATATGTACCTATAAAAATAATGTTCCCACATAAAATTTGAAGCCAAAAAGTTCCTTTAAACTTTTTCAACCTGATCGTAGGATTTGAGATACATAGTAGAAAATACAGGTATTTTTTTCTTCAAAATTATAAAAATCTGCATTCTTTTTTCAGTATCCATTAGGAATTGAGCATAAAATGCACGTAGACACGAAGATGATCAAAAAAATTAGCATATACGTACTAAAATAATTTTCTCAGCTTCTAAGGACTTAAATTTCTTGTTCTTTGGCTTATTTTATTCCTTGAAGCTTCCTCTATAATTTCATTTATTTTGAGCAAGTAGCTATCTCTCGTTTTAAGACAATTAGGGTCAAAAATTCTTATATTTCCATGCTTTTCAAGACTTTTTATGAGCATTTAGTAACCCAGTGAGATTACTAATAAAACTTATGTGACGTAAACGACATTGTCTTATGAAAACTTTTTTATTTCAAATTCAAAGTGCATTATTTTTATTCTGAAACATTTTTTTGCCACTCCCACCCGAAACGTAATTGTTTTTTTTTGCACCTTGTCTGTACAAAAAGAAGAGGACTTCAACACGATGTAAAAAATAAGATATTGCACTTGTCTAACTGCACGTTTTATTTCTCGCATGTCCCAATTACTTTTTTAAAAGGCTCTTTTCATTATCAGTGGCACGTTTCTTCCCATCATTTTTTATGACAAACATTTTTTTTGGGGGGTTGCAAAAAATGATTAATAACTGTGGCGACGGGTGGTCGTTGACGAACGAGTGTGTATTACACACTCGTCAACCACCTAGCGGACCAGTGGGGTAAAACCCACAAACTCTGTTTTTGCGCTTACGGTTGTACGATGTGCAGCTAAACTCGTTTACTGGGCTCGGCCCGCACACATACCACTTCGTATACACGCAACCGACCGCTATTGGTATTTGTGTGATGACGTGTATCTACATATACACACACCCACAATAACATTTGTGCGAATTAGGTGATTGCTATTCGTGTGAATTGCATCAGTTGCCTATGATTCGCGCTATAAAAATCACGGTTATCAAAATTAACTACTTTTCACATTTGTATCACAAATATCCGGTTATTAGCAAAGTGCATGTCAAAACTAAAGGTGATGGTAGAGTAGGCTAAATACATCCGTGTTAGAGTACTTACATACCTCGCATCAACTTTTAGAAAAATGAGGAAAATAGTAAGAGAGAGAATTTTTTAGAAAATCATACATTTTTATATCATTCCAACTGAAATAACTCAAAAACTAATGTAGATAAAGACTAAAAGCACGGAGCCTTCTTGAAAGAATTCATTTTTTCCAATATTTTCCATACATAATGTAATTTTTACTGAATTTTTTTACAATGACACATTGGAAAGGCGCATTTGAGAATAACATTTTAATACGAATTCGAGAACGTAGTTGCAGCTTGGTATGCAACTACTCTAATACACATGGACTTAAGCTACTCTAGCACTACGAAGAGTTTTGACGTCCACTCTGCCAACACCTTATTGTATTTGGCTTGGTTATCGGAAAAAACTGAAAAAACCAAAATTAGCCACACGTTTGATTCCCCCTAATGTAGCCACATGATATGGAGATCGACAATTTTCATTTTTCATTTAGAAGACAAACCCCATCACATTTTAAGTCTCAAAACTTTTGTAAATATTAATTCCTTTTCAAACCCCTTATTTGACTAGGCTACGCATAATACATGAATACGAATACTGTAAATCTAATAAAGATAAAATGTCGATAAAACTGGATAATAAAATGGTTATAAAAATCAAAAACCGAACGTTAAAGTTATTTTTTTAAATCATCATTTGAAAAACATTTTAAATTTGGTAAATAAAATTATATTATGCAAAGAAAAAGCAGAGGAGTTTATGTTTTTCCTATACGCTTTGATACTTTTTTCATTTTTACTGGCTATGGTTTTTCCCATAAAAATCAAATTACCCTTTCCCTAGTCGCGTACCACGTAAGAAAAAGTATGATATTATTTCGTCTTTTCGTTGCATTATACTCGTTTGCGAGGATTTTTCAAAATATTTGTAACATATAACTGAATGAATAAATGTTATCGACCAACTGATTTTAACTTCAGAACACCTAGTCTTGATTTTACCGCGTATACGAGTAGGCCTATACCATTGAATCTTTTTTTTTTCATATATCTGTATCCTGTGCATTCCAAACCAATGTCATTTTGCTAACAAAAATAAAAAAAATAAATAAAAAAAAAATAAACAAAAATTTTGGGTTTGCGTCAAGCCCAAACACAAATCCCCATGCTCCACCACGAACCTATACACAAAAACTGGATTATTTGGATACACAAAAACTGGATTATTTGGATACAATCTTTTCTGGAATCTTATTTTTCCACCTACTTTACTGCTTCCGGGTAGGTATTAAATAACATTTTCTTGCCTCGTTTAAACACCAATTTTTATAGATAAGGTAATTTTCCGCAGCTTGTCGGTGTAGAGCCTCACAGCAACGAGAGGAATTTTTTCTGCAAGACATTCGAGAAAAAAACTTTTAGATTTTTCTCATTTTTCATCGTATTTTTTACGCCCTTGCATGAACGCGTACCCAACTCGACGAATATCGATCGCAAGTTAAAAAGCTTTTTTTTTATTATCATTATTATTATTACAAGGTAGGCTGTACCTATTGAATGTCTGTCATTCATTTGCCAAAAGAAAACAAAATTATATCGGTACATTTTATGGAATTATTTGTAATGACTGAGGCAAACAAATTACGTACACGTATCTACGTGTATGAGAGAAAAAATCGTTTTAAGCTGCCCAAAAATTTTTCAGTGGAAGACGTATTTAAGCACTACCGAAGAATTTCGTCAGAATGGTAGTGCTAAGTGCCAGATTTAATATTTAATTCGAAATTTGACGAAATATTACAACTGAAAATTTGTACATAAGTTGTTAGGCTACCTACGTACATCTTAGAATAAATTAGCGTACCAAGTTTGGTGGGAAATTAATCAGTTTTATTACAAGTAAAAACACCAGTATATTCAATGTGCATTTGAAAAAGCCCCATTAACACTCACATTAACTAATGTTAAAGTAGGATAAAATTTGATTTCATAAATTTACAAAAAACATATTTTCTCAATTCATACACCAAAAACAAGTTATTATTAAATCGATTTTGGTTAGCAAAATTCGAGATTTTAAAACTGATTCGGAACAGTTGAAAAAAATTTCATTTTTTCACTAGTGTAGAAATGAGTTTTTTCTTAACTGGTTTTTGTTTGTTTCTTCACTGAAAAAAATTTAATTTGTTCGCTAGTGCAGAAATGAGTTTCTAGTGTAGAAATGAGTCTTTTCTTAACTGTTTTTTGTTTGTTTCTTCACTGAAAAAAATTTCATTTCTTCACTAGTGTAAAAATTGAGTTTTTTCTTAACAGAATTTTTTTTTTCATTTCTTTACGCACCGTTTACACGTACACAAGTGGTGCAATATCAGCATAAAAAGGGGCTGTTTTACGCAGTGATCCCTATAAACAAAATATTTCACCTCTCTTATATTATTTAATTATTTGATAAAATTCTGTTAATTAAAGCCATTGATATATTTAATCGAATAAATAATAACCTCTGTTTGGCAGATTTGTCGAAAAAAATAAAGTACTCAACCAATTAAGTAAAAAACTATTTCTTCAGACTGGTTCAAGAGATGGACTTTATGTTTAGTTGTATACCTACCAACATTTATATGATCAATACAAATTTGTTCAAAAATTTACTTTAAACAAATGTATAGATGGTAAGTAAACATGTTTTAAATTTTTTTTAAATAGCCTACAATTTTTCTCATTGTTGTAATTTTGAAAAACAATAACTTTTTTCGCATCTTCTTCAAGGAGTCCTTCAGAATATACTTCTTCTTAAAGCAATTATAATGAAAGTCAAAGTTGAAAAAAAAAAAGTTTGCAGTTAAATTTCATAAAATTTAGCACATTTTGGTACGACCCTTTTCTGAAATTTTCACTTTTTAAGACTGCATCAAAAGCATTTCATATCTTGTATTTAAAGCATAATAATTTGACTTACACTTAACAAAATAAATATGATTGAAAACAAAGGGAGTACCTGTGTTAAAGAAATTCTAAAAGAAAATTTGAATTCTGTGCAAAATATTCTATGAAATGTTGGAACAAAAAATTCAGAAGAACACTCTTTCTCATCTTTCTTCCAAGGATGTCAATATTTGCCTTTGAAGTAGGCTTGTGGTGAAAAAAGAAAAACTAGAAACGATTTATGAATTCGATCATTTTATTGGAAATATATGTTATAGAGGATTCGTTGAGGAATATACGAAAATAATTTTGGTCTTTCCTCGTATCATTCAAAAAGAAAAAATAAATTTTAAATACAATTCTTTCATGTTTTTGACTAAAAAATTCTTTAGTTTATTAAGTTATCGTTTAAGTAGGTAAATGTATTGAAAAAAAAAGTGGTCAACAAAGATAACCCATCCAAAAAAAAACAAATTTACAAATTTCAAAAAGAAATATTTAATCCTCTCCCAACCAAAGATAGTGAACATAGTGCTTATATTCACAATCAACTGCTCAAACCATAGAGCCTATCAAAAAATAAGCCCTTCCTTCTGTAGATATCACAAATGGAGATTCAAAGTTTCTACTAATTGGGGCGATTACCTATGTAGATGTCAATAGCCACATTTCAAAGTCTGTCTGATCAAAACTTTCTTCTCGCCCACTCATCAATAGAAAGTTAGATAAATGGTTTCATTACTAATAATTATGAAATATGTCTAAAACCACCGAATCACTGGCTTTCACATCACTTTTCTTTCTTTTTTTTTCTGCAGATAGATCCAAATAAGCTGCGTTAAATCGACTACTTTCAACATGATAATTGCATGATAATTGCTCTGGTATGCTCGTGTATTTGGCAAGCATTGACAAATACGTGTTCGATGTTCGTGATTTAAATTTTCACAAAATCGAAAGTACGCATGCACACTTTTATGTCGCCATTTACCTTGACAAGGAGACAATGTTTGGCAAACATGGAGAATACTGAGACCACTGATCGATACTTGACCAGCATATCGAAAGTATTGACAATAATTGTCCATTATCGAAAGTATCGATAGTTTTTTTTTGTGGTAACGATATTTTTTAATACCTGACAAAATGTCGAAAAAATGAAAAAAATATTAAGAGAAAAAAGCTAAAAACAGAATTAGTTGAAAACAAATTGGGTTCAATGTTCAATGTTCATATTAGTTATTAATTCGTATTTTACATTCGTTCAAATTTTAAATACCTTCTTCACGCCTCTTCTACCTTCAAGTATTGGTATCGAAAGTTTTTTGTTTTTATCCAGTTTGCTTGCAAAGGGGTATTAAAATTGATCTCATGGAAGGGTTAGGGATGGGGATGATAAATGTTAACCGTTTCATGAGAAAAGTAAACGATTGGCACCATTTTTTCATTTTGACCCAATTTTTTTATGTATATTGGAGCAGGTCTGAAAGAAGTTCTTTGCCTATTGGTTATTTAGTTTCCGAGAAAACTGGAAAACAATGAAATTTTCACGATAGGCTTTCCTTATGTTCGTGCAAGTTTCTTAGAAGTTTGGTGCCTATCAATTCAGTAGTTTCGGAGCAAACTGGAGAAGAAAAATTTCTGAAAAAAATTTTGTAAACAAAAAATCTCTAGAAAAGTGGTTTTTAGCGATAAAAGATAAATAGATTAATATTTTTGTTAAAGAAATGGTTAATTGTCGATAGTTTTTTGTAATTTCTCAATCTGAAACTAGCAATTAAATATCGATATAAATATCGAACGAACTGAATTTTCTAGCGAAGCATTGCTGCGCTAAAGTGTTTTTTTTTTATACTCCCAATCACTAGGCGGTATACCTATTTACCTACCTTCGGTGTTTTGTCTAGACAATGTTTGGGAAATACACAATTAGGAAATTTTTTTCATTTTCACTCTTCTTTTGTCGTTGTAAAGAAATTATAAACTACTTAAACTCTTCGTGCTTTTTTTCTGGATTGGTTTTTGTTAAATTTTAAGACAACTCAATTATTAAAAACCTTACACAGCTAAAAAAAATATATACGTATAGAAGCATAAGAAAACAAAAAAATTTCCTGTTCTACAGGGAAAGAAGCGTAAACAGTGGAACAGTTGTAAGGATAATTGAGGTAGTCGAAAAATTTACCCCTTTTAAAAAGGAGGCACCGGAACCATCCAATAAAAATGAAACATACCGCTATAATAAGGTTTTTAATGCTCAAATTACAATCAAACAAAGAAAACAAAAGTAACGTTTCACAAATCAACGTAATGAAGATAAAATTATGGCCACCTAATGTGTTCAGTCAAATGGGATTTGGGTGAACGATAAAAATGTGTGCCTCCAAAAATACAAAAGTGTGTACGAAAAAAAATGAACAAAAGAACTAAAAAAATAGTATTTACGATTAAATATGAAAACAAAATAAAGAGAAAATAAAAAGGAATTGGTATTATGTATATTATGTAGGTACGAAAAATGGGCATTGTTTCGACATTGCGAAAACTAACCTGATTTTTCTCATATTTCTCCTGATAATGTTCGGCTTCTAGTTTGATAGTGTCTTTTTCTTTTTGTACTCTGGTGGCCTGTCCCAAAGCTTTATCTAACTCAGATTGTATATCTTCGTAATCAAACTTGTATTTTTCTTTCTCTAATTGCAACTAAAATTATTTTTTCTTTTTCAAAATTAAGATAATAAAGTGGAGGGGTAAAAAAGTAAGTAAAAAAAAAAAAATTACAGAAAAACAAAGATACATAGCTAAGAGCGAGTGGAAAGTACAAAAAAAGTGGACGTCTCTAGACGACACTTGAACGGTACTAAAGACACAAAAATATGAACCATTTAAATGTTATGCTGGTTGCATATATCGCGGAAACGTTTTCATTCCATGCGAGAAAATAACTTTTATTACAGTGTGTTTAATGGCTGCGAATATGTTCTTATTTTCCAAGTTTTTCGCCAAGATGTTAATCGGCATTGTGAAGTTATTCAACAAAGAGACAAATTTCGCGTGAAAGCCAACGATTTTAGTGAAATAAAACAATAAAGACTTACATTCAATAAATTTTTCAAATATTATTATACGAGCTGACCAACAAGAATCAAATGGGCGAAAAGAATTTTCAATATGTGCTCATTATTGGTGTTTAAAAGATTTCCTACACCTAAGAATACGTACGAATCATCAAATTTCTATTCAAGCATAGACTACTCCTAGGCTATGAGACCTACTGAAAATTTAGGATAATCTTTTTTTATTTTCGTAAGGTTCTTCTCCAAAATAATGGTATGTATTTCAGTGATTTTTTTTCGTTGTTGTTTGTTTCATTAAAAATAAATTTTTAGTCTAGGTTCCCCTTTGTTGGACGCCTCGAAGAAAAAATCTCATTTTGGCCATCTAAATCTATTCCAAATGTGGAACATTCGGCAATGAAGGAAAAAATGTTATAGAGACCTGTTCTTGAATAATAGGTTTTTATTTTTCAAGTATCCTGTATGTCTTCCTGATTGGAGACCAAGAGTGTCGGTTTTACCAAATTTATGGAACACGTTTTCATAATTTTTTACCAATACAATCACAGGAAAATATGCTAAGAATAAAATTAATTATGAAAAATTAATTTACCGACGCTGAAGTTTTGGGGCATTTTTAAAATGGGTTTTTGGTTTTCTTCGAACACCCGAAAATTCAATAAAAATAAAATTTTTTTATATATTTTCATTGTGGCCCACCGTTTTTTCCCCTCAAATTGGACTAATCAAAATAGGGCATACTGAACTTGATTTTAAAACGTTTTTATTCGTTATATAGCATTAAATATTCGCGGATTTTAATATTAAAATAATATAATAGTTTCATCTCTCAACTGCAGGGAGGGAGGGCAGAGAGTATTCCGAAGAGTCACCAAAAGTTACCTGCATGTTGCCTATCACCTGAAAAACTTCGCCCATACATAGCCTGCAACACATTTGTCGAATGCCATAAACTGATCCTATGACATGAACATACCAAGTTTTATACTGCCAGTGTTGCCACGTAGAAAAACTTTGAAAATTAAAAATTTTCGAGCTCGTTTTAAATTATTAGGACGGAAGACATTGGTTGGAGACCTGGTAAATACCGTACGACGTATTATTCATTGTTTATAGCCAAGAAAAATAGTAGCATATCCTTCTATTGATGAGTAAAATAAAATTATTTTCAATGTTTTGTAATATTATTTTTTAAATAAATATTTTCATAATTTTAAAGTCTTACTACGAGGCTAAAACGGGTAAGTACCCGAAAACTGGTCTGTTTCAGAAGAATTAAACGTATCAGTTTTAATACGTGTTGCAGGTTGCATACGTGCCACATTTTATGTCAGTTCGCAATTAAAATTCCTCAAAAAACTCATGGATATATTTTATTTTTAAATTATTTTAGGTCAGATTCGATTTTAATGATGCAAAAACTTCGTCCCAGGAATAAGTATGAAATAACATCCAAGAAGTACCCCCCTATAGCTTCAACGAAAAAGTACATACGCAACCAACATAACCTATAATCGTTCAGTTTTCAGCACCGTTTAGATCTTCGAGCTGTTTGAAATACCATTTTCAGTACACCTACGCTCACAAATTTGAAACATGAACGCCGCGGGCGTATTACTCCCATTTTTTATCTATTTCAATCAAAGCCACCCTATGACTTGACAACAAAACAAAAACGTCAGTGCCTGACGCCAACGAATACAAAAACACGCAAATTCGTGTTCAACAAAGCAAACACAAACGTTTAACGGAAAAAAGAGAAAAAAAAAAGTAAAACAAAACAAAACGAAAAAAGATGAAAAATGAAACGAATCTAAAACAGGCATACCTTGCGATTTTCCACATTCGCCTTCTCCAGCTGCTCGGTTGTGCGATCGAGTTCGTTGTGCGCTTTCATCAGCTCGTTCTCCAGCTTCTCCTGGTGCAGCTGCGCTTTGCCCAGCGTCGCCTGCGTCCGCTCCAGCTCCTCTTTGGTTTTCTCCAGCTCGGTGACGGCCCGATCCTTTTCGATGTGCAGCCGATTGACGTTCGACTGCATTTTCTCGTGCTCCTCCTTCAGCGTTTCCATTTCGCCTTGCGTATTCTCCAGCCGCGCCTTCAACCGGTACACCTCGCCCTGCGACTTCTCCAGTTTCTCCTGGAGCGCCGACGCCTCCGCCTTGGAACGTTCGCCGTCCGCCTGCGTGACGCGTAACTCGGCCAGCGTTTTGCGCAACTCGCTGCTGTTCTTGTCCGCCTTCTCCTGGAGGCGCTCCAGCTCCTGCGACGTGGTCAGCGTATTGCGGCCGAACGTCGTCTGCGAACGCTCCAGCTCGTGCCGCAGCCGCTCGTTTTCCACCTCCAGCCGCGTTATGCGCTGACGGGCGTGCTCCCAGTCGGCGCCGCTGCGACCCACCTCGGTGGCCGCCTTGTCCAGCTCCGCCTTGGATTTGCCCAGCTCGGACTGCGAACTCTCCAGCCGCGCCTCGACGCGATCCTTCTCGATGATGGCGCGATCGAGGCGCGCCGTCAGCTTCTCCACTTCGCTTTCCAGCGCGTGCAGTTTCAGCTTGTATTCGGCGATGTCGCGTTCGTGGAGGCTGCGCTCCTCCTGTTTCTCCTGTTCGGCGCGATCGCGTTGCTCGCGCAGCTGATTCATTTGTTTTTCTTTGTCGCCGATCGCCTCCTCCAGGCTGTTGAGCGCGCCCTCCGACGAGCACCGATGCTGTTGCATGGCGTTCATGCGAGCGCGCGCCATCTCCACCTGGTTGTCCTTCTCCTTCAGCAGATCTTCCAGGTTTTCGATCTGAAACAAGATGGCGAACCATTCACAACCGGAGTACACGTTAAGTGGTACAGGTATTCGAATTGAAGGACATTTTGTTGAGTGTTACGCGAAATGATCGTACCGAGAGCATCGGAATGAGTTTTGTTTTGTTTTTGACGTGTAACCGTCTTAGCGCTCGCTCTACGTTTGAGGGGGGGGGGAAATGACAATTACGTTCAAATATTTTTACAGATATTTTTACGTTTACACGTCAATCCTTCGTGCGTCCCCATAGCGGAACTAACGCATTTTTTCTTAACACTTCCCATCTTTTTAGTCTACGCTGATAAACGTACAATATTCGTCATACAAATTGTTGTGTCACATTCTCTGACGTCATCGTAGGTGGTAATCTATGCTTCTCTGCGGGTGCTTGCAGCAAAATGTGAGTTTTCTAATCTACGCCAAAAAATGCCGACGGCACACCAGTTGGAAAGGTATTTATTTTGTTTTGAATGGACCGAATTTCAATTGATGTGTATTGTGGGTTGCGTTCGTTACAGGTTGTAGGAATTTTTTACTGTAACGAAAATGTCAAAAAGCCGTAAATTGGAACCCATCGTTGAACTCGATCAACATATAGGTAAACCCACAGCATGCGAATGCCGAATTTTGTTCTCATTTATAAGAAATTACGCCCTCGCTCCTATTTGAAATAGCAACTAATGAGCGGATTTTGGCCCGTCTTACATACGTAGAAGTTCTGTCAACTAGTTGTCAACCGGGCTGCGTCTCCTCATAGCAATTTGATTCGAGACCTACAGTCTTCCTAAGAGTACACCTCAATAAGAAAGAGAGAGCCACAGAGACAGAGAGATAGAGCTGATTTTTTTTACATCTTTCTCTCCTTTTTCTCTTTTTGTCTAAAAATTCACACTTGGGGAGGCTACAGACTTCTATTAAGACTTAAAACCTTCATTAGGACAACACACTTGCTAAGGGTAACCAACTTCTTTACATAAAATGGCTTTCTTCCCTTCCTCACTCTTCCACACTACTTTCTTCCTTGTCCTTCATTTCATTTTCAAACCATTCATTTGACTGGGCCAAGTATTCAGTATAATTGTACTATACTTTCATTTCAATTTTGTAACTTTTCGACGTTCCATATCTCAAGATGTGGGTGAAACAAAAGTATGAAATTTTGTGGACTTATTAATATCACTACTGGACATTGTTTATGGAAGGAAAAAATATTAAAAAAGCTTTTGAGTCGGTGTGGTGGTTAAATCCACAACTTTTCTCACAGAGGCATATGGATTTTTTCTCTTCAGATGGTACATCTATACTCTGTTCATGCCAAGAAGAGCATAACATCATAAAACCATATCCACACTTATCTGACTGAAGCACAATGTTTGTTTATTCTACAAAATTATGCTTATGATCGCATAACAAGCCTATCCATCTATACCTTTTCCTCTCTCTTCAACAAACTGCCACATCTAAAGTGATTCTGATGTTATGCGCTTCTTAACCACAAACAGAGTATAAATAGTGAGACCTTTCTTTTAACACCTCAATCATGAAAATTGGTCCAGCCATTCTCTCTAACTTTGTGCAACAGTAAAAAAAACCTTATAGAAATTAAGATACAAATTTTTCAGAATTTTTTTCTATTTTTGCAATTTTAGTTTTAATTTTGTAAGTAAGATATCACTATTGAGGCCATGTTGGCCAGATTTGAAAATTATTTAATAATTATGCTAATGTGAGATGAGGGGCCAGTAGGGATCCATTATCCAAAAGTTCGACATTATGAATTTTTTCATTATATAAGAATACACCACAATTAGACTATATTGTGAATGACAGAGTTGTACACGATTTGATAACGATAATGTCTGACAATATCGTTATCTCACTGACGTCACAGACCACATCAATGACATCAGTAGAACAGATCAATCAGAAACGTTATGGATTCACACACACACAGACAAGACAGAAAATGCGTTACGAGAGTTAACGATGAACATCACTGTTCTAATGGCAACATCGGAGTAACCTCGTTGTCCTATTAATTATCTCACTATAGACTAATCTAAACACCTGCGCCATTTTGGGTTGGAATGGGATGCGAATGGTATCAAATGTACAAACTGAATAAATAACCACTATACCACTCAAGACCACACTGTTTGTGGACAAGAAGGAATGAGTGGTTTTATCATTGGTGGCGTTTCATGTATTGCTTGTATGCTCGAACACCACATGGGACAATTGAGCACCATATGGAAAAAACTGAGCACCAAGCAAAAACATAAAATAATTTGTTTTCAAGCAATATTTCAGGAAAATAGGTCAAAATGAATTTAAATCAATAATTTGGAAAAGTTTTTCTATTTTGGTGATTTTTTTGTTGGGTGGGGAGGTCAGAAGAGACCACTAAAAACATGTAGACTCCCCTCCCCCTTAATAAGAAGCTATATTTGCCTTTGTTTCACAATGTGGGAAAAAACTGAAAGGTGAAGGTGGCTGGCATAAATCTCGGTGCAAGTTTTGGTGGAACTTTTGGAGTGAAAGAGAGCAGAAAGAAAAATTTGTTAGTGGGTGTGTGTATTTGAATGCATTCAATATGCATACACTAACGGAAAAACTAAATTCGTTGTTTAGTGGAAACAACGAATTATACAGTGTTACCAGCCAGCAAAAATATAAATGCACACCGCATTAAATTATTCTACCTGCTTAGGCACTGAAGTGCTTTTTTTTAATGCATCTCCTTCATGGGTCCAAAACATTCAATTTATTTTATTGACACTCATCTCCACTTGCCAGGATATAGATGCGGAGAGTGTCAGTTTTCAACACTCTATTCAAAAATTAGCTACGGTGCATCAAATATTGATTCACCAAGTTTTTTCCATAATAATGAAACGGAAAAATCTAATGAGTGTGAAATACAGTAGCAATATGGCGGATACCCTGTCCATATTTACCATCCCGCAGAGGAAGACCTTTGAAATCCCCTTTTCAGGAAAGTAATTGCCGAGAGGGAAAGTTGACTACCTAACCTCTACTCTATAGTGACCTTTTTCGTTGAGGTCAGATCGTATCTGCAATTCACCATCGATGGAAGTCTTTTACTGACCTTGAAGACCTAAGAACAGCAATTCAGCTTTGCTGCGTGTGTAGGCATTGTTTAACGATCGACTAAGTTATTCTGAACGAGCCAATGGAGTGTAGTTCCAACATCTGATTCACATTTTGCCCAAAACTTATTTCCTGTTGATAATAGCAGTCAACGTTATTTCTTTCTGTACGTTTAGTATTGTCATTGAAAAAGGTTTTAATTTGATTTACCAACGAATTATTCTGTTCTTCGTTCGTATTTCAGCAGGCAATACTTTTAGGCACCACCTGTAAATATGGTGTTTCGAAAAATGACTCGAGGATAAAGCTTGGCGAGTCCGTTTTAAACGCGCATAAAGTAATTTTCGTATGGAATGTGGAAAACTGACTCACTGTGTATGGGTTGCTGTTTTCTCATGCTGGTATCGTCGTAACGCACTAAATAGGCTTGAATAATAAGCACACTCACCTTTCTCTGGAGAACGCTAATTTTCCTATCTTTGATATCCATATGATCTCGTATTTCATTTAATTCGCTGGACACTCGATGTCGTTCCTGATTCGCTTGTAGAGTTGCTTGTGTTTTCTTTTCTATAACTTTATTTCGCTCTTCCAGCCGAGCTCTCAGTTCTTCGGCCTGCGAAAGCATTGGAAAAAAAAAAGTAATGGTAATAATAATAAACGGATTTATACAATATACCGCTTAATAAAGTACCTATATATACTGAATATCAGCAGTTAGTATTTTTATGAACATTTTCTTTTTATGAAAACTCAAATCAAGATAAGAGATTTTCTTTACCGTAGGTACCTACCTACTATTCTATTTCAGTCATTTTGTCACGAAGAAAAGAGTGCTTTTAATGACTACTTTTACAACATTTTGAAGCCTAAAAAACTACAAATAAGGATGTTAAACGGGTCATGTGATGAACGAAGGCGAAGAAAAAACTACGATTCTATGGGCTAGGTTAAGTTTTCTGAATAATTTATTATTTTTGTCGTTTAGTTAGCTTAGATTTTGGTGATATCACACTGAAACGAAATTTTCGGAACGTTTCAAAATAATAATGGCTTCCTAATAAAATCGTTTAATTAAACGGCAAGTTAGGTACCTATACTCGTGTGTGAGAAAATTTAGTTTTGATTCAAAAAATTGAGGCCAAGTGTTAGCCTGTTAGGATCCTTCTGTTGAGGCATTAATTTCTCAGCAGCGTATGTATACTTACTACATGTAAGTACTGTATTGTAAGATCGCGAATTTGTGAGCAGAAAAAGAAACAAAAATCTGAGTCTCTGTATGAGTCAAAAATATTGACATAATGTTTTCCACAAATAAAGTGTCACCAAAATTGACCTTAAGATGAAAATTTCAGCTAGGATCCACTAAAGGAATTTAACTACCACAAAAAAAAATTCATCTTCTCCTACTCTCCTTCTCCTTCAAGTCGGCCTATATTTACGCTAAATTCGGTTTTTTTCTGATTCCAGGTAGCATAAAACTTGCACCTCTCTAATAAAAACTGTAAGACTTGGGTACTTGATACTTGGAAACTTATCGAGTTAACCTCAAATTAATTAGCAATTTTTAATCCGTTTCTAAAAAAATAAAATAAAAACATTGCTATATCCGATTCATTTTAAAAACGACATAACGTCGTTAAGGCAGTTTTACATATCAGCACAGTTGAGCGTAATCAATACACCATTGAAATTGAAATTTTGTTACTTTCTTGGCCACATAATTGTGAATTATTGTTTTTTTCTTTCCCATTTACCAACAACCTGCGTGTGACGTCATGTCGTTCTCAAAGTGAATAGAGTATGGCTGGGTATATGTATCTGTTAAGATTGTTTTTCAATTTTTCAAAAGGTTTCCATTTGATTTCTCGATGATTTCAGATAATTTTATATGCTTTTCGTTAAAATTATCTTAATATTTGGCAATTTTACAATGTTACACTTTTTTGATATTCCATTTAATTAATTCTTTATTTAAAGTGTTTTTTTTTTTTCACATATATATGCTAAATACGGCCTAGGTACATCTTTCAGAATTATTTTTTTTTTTTTTCTGGATTTATTAATCAAAATGCGAAGTTAACAGGTTTCAAGTAAAATCTCTGTCTTGAAGGTAGAAAATAAGAAGAGAATTCTATCATTATGGGTAGTGAGAAAAATCGATGCAACAATGTGTCAGTATTAAGTTTTATTCTGCATCAAAACGAAATGCATAATGAAAATAATTTCCGAAAAATTATAAAATTTTGTGAATATATAAAAATCAAAAATACCGTGTAGCTTTACAGAAACTTTCATTAGCAAAAAAAAAAAAAAAAAAGAAAGAAAAAGACATAGACTACAAGAGGGAGAGAAGGGAGTTTCAGTATAATTTCCATTAAATACTTTTTTTTTCAAAGACTTCTTCAAATCGATTCCTTAATGAGTACACAAAAATTCCGCATCAATCTTGAAAAGTACAAGCCCCCAGGCAGGTTCAATGGGTCCAAACTGAAAAATTAGTTTTTAAATATAAAATAAAAAGTTGAGGGACGAAAATTGTTGCTCGTTGAATTGAAAAATTTTATTTTCATTCTTGCTCGACAATAAACTCTGACGATACCCATGTCAGTCCACGTAGACATTATTTTTTTAACATAGCACTCACGCTGACATCCGCCGGAAAAGTACAAAGTATCATGCGAAAATCAATTTAGTTATTAAAAAATTATTAGCTTTAATTACTTATTCATGACATAAATTTTTACTACACAGAATGTGTCCTCCTTGAGCTTTTCTGTTGACGGTTTATCTTCCTTAAAGAAAAGAAACGCTCTAAATTTTCTAATAACGTGGATCATTTTCATTTCAAAAAGCATTAAAGGAATTCTAACTTTTTTAATTTGTAAGATTATAGTCCATTTTTTAAGAAGATAAAATTGTTCCCTCGAAAACCCTATCTCAGAAGACAGCCAATTATGTACCTACACATTTTGAAATTAGGAAATCACTGAATAAATAAACAAAATACTTACGTCAGCCTGTAATAAATTGCAGTGTTCTTCTTTTGCTACGATAGCTTCTTTCAAAACAGCAATATGCCTTTGATAGTCGGCATGTTGCTCTTCCAGCGTTTTTATTTTTGCACTCATTGCGACAATTTCTTGGTCTCTTCGTTGCACTTCCAATCTAAAATCTTCTAACTGTTATTTTATGAAAGGAAAACAAAAAAATACGCTGCATTAAAATCATATTAGTCTTTTGCCGAAAAAAAAAAAAAAAAAAAAAAAAAAAAGACCATCTCTACTCTATACATACAGGGTGTGTCTGTAATGAACAACAAGTTTGAAGGAATGATACTGCAGTTCAAGAACACGCAAGTTATATTGGTTGCATACTTGGTAGGAATTGTGTCTCGGAATTAATTGTGAAATAAATCATTTTAAATATTTTACCTCTTCACATTTCGAGCTACATAACTGTTTTTTTTTATAATTTTTTGGAGTGAAAAAGGAAATTAGTAATCAGTGTTTCAAGAAGAGAAAGTGAAAGGCTGAGACCAACAAGTACATAATGATTGGACGTTTGAAAAAATTAAGGGAAAAATAAAATGAATTTAATAAAAAAAAGTTTATTTAGATACATTCTCCAGGAATATTTGAAAACAAAATGGTCTCAAGTCACTAAATTATGCCAGAATCGTGTAGAGAAAAATATAATGCAGATATGTGAAAGACTTTGTACTTTTTTTAGTTCTGGACTTCTGTATTTTCATAATATGAGATGAATGAGAAGCACGTTTCATATTTTTAATATGTCATATGACAAGGATAAGCATGTGAACAGGAATTGAGAAATGCTACCTTGTTTCATTTTGTTTCAGTTAGTTGAGTTTCTGAAATTTACCATAATTAGTTATTTTTTGCTTTCATTTCCATCAACTTGGTTTCTATTTTTATTACATTTCTTGATTTTAACAAAATTTTACATTCAGTTTCTGTTTCGGGTTTCATTTCCATATGAAAAAAGTTTTTTCATTATTTAAAATTTTCCAAATCCTGTTCAAATTTAGACATATGAAAATTTTTTGGATATCTTTTTGATATTTCTCCAAAAATATCGATATTTTTTCAAATTTTTTCGCTCTAATCAAAAACTAATCAGATGAGAAATGGAAACAATTCATCATTCGGTTTCCGCTATGTTTCCGTTATTGATCTTAAAACTGATTAATTAATTGTTTCCGATTAGGTTTCCATTTCAGAATTTTAGTGTTTTCATTTATTTCGGTTTCGAGTGTAAAAAAATATGGTTTCTATTTTCAAAAAATTCGATTTCCGTTTCCGTTTCTCAATCCCTGCATATGAATAATCAGCTTTAATTTTCCATGAAATTTTTTCACGTTTGGAACGATTTTTCATTTTTCGTGGATTCTAATTGAATAATGGGCCTATTTGATTTTCATTCAGAAACACAAAGGACGAAAAAAATTCTCACGGAGGAGAATAGAGAGTCAACAAATTGAAGTAAATTCACATTCTCGTTCACGTGATAAGATATTATAAAAGAGGGAAAAAAAAGACTTCTCATTTTATTCTCATGGAGAAACGATTTAAAGTTTTATTTCACCCTTCACTGCTTCGACACATTTTGATTTCCATAGATGCACTTAAGCGTATTTTTCAATTTGGTTCAAAAAAAAATTAATTACCAACCTAATTATCTTTTTATTCCACAAAATTACGAGCAAATCACTGCCACCACGAGATCTATTTTAAACAACAGATTTTCAAAGAAAAACTGCCGAAAACCAAGCAGTTTAGTAGAATGGTTGATAATGAAAAAAAAAAAAAAAAAAAATTGAATATAATTATTTTCGTATGTAAGTACCCAATAGGTGCAGCATCAGTTGTGTCTGAGGCAACCAATTTATAACTTACGTGTACTCGGTCTACGTCTTTAATGCTTGATGTTTTACAAAATCTACTCCGAAAACATCCTGCAGGTATTTATCTACTTGATGAAAATGGAAAAAATAAAATAAAATAGTAAAAAAATTTGTTATCGCTAATATACGTACGTTCTTTGACGAGTAGTTTGAATTGGCACTTACGCGAAGTACATTTGCAAGTTTACTTTTATAGGCACTTTATATCGTTTCTCTGTATTATTTATTTATTTATTTATTTATTTTTTTTTTTTCATTTTTCGCAAAGCCATAATCAAACCAGCTACAAAAGAACGGTTGTTAATCGGACGAATATTATTGTCTAATACGCTGCCATTTTTTTAACGACCATTCATACCGTATAGTGTAGAGTCCGTATATTATTGTCTGTGGAAAAGCGTATGAAAACGACTCAGCAAGGCTTACTATATCAAATTGTCTCTAAAATTTACGCCTATGTAGCAGCGTGTATAGGCGATAGTTGGTACTTTATTCATCTCATTGTCCTACTGGTCGCGGTAATGGGGTGGAATAATGTTGATTATTATGACCCCACAAACAAATTAATGGCGGATACCGATATACGAGTGCATTCGGTTTTTTTTTGGTTTTTTTTTTTTATGGCCTGCTGCATGCCATCGAAACAGAAACAGAAAATGAAAATAATTTCACTATACATATATACGGGCTCAACCTTAACTGGAACTCGTAAATTGGCCACTGGGCACGCAATTACCGCACGTGACAGGGTGTAGGTACTATTCGTCGAATTTTCAACCACCTAATCACTTGGTCCCCTGCCAAATTGATTGCAATGAATAACTAATGGAATGGATACCTATACGTGCAGTCGATGCTTCTTGGTAAGTATGTCAAACGTCCAAATAATGAAACGTCATGCACAACTTTCGAAGGAAGAGTAAAAAATCGTACACGTTAATCCACAAATATCCTTGTTCGACAATGGGATATAAATTTTGAGGATGTACCTATATACAAGGTGATTCACATTTCGACGTACCAGAGGAAAATAGTATCGAATAATGACTCGCTATTATATTTACACGCAAAGAGCATGCGGTGAGTCAATTTCGGACGTACCAAAATATTATTTTTTTATGGTACGTCAAAAGTTGAATCATTCTGTATACGTATTTTGAAAACTAAAAAAAAAAAGGAGGCCACGAACACAACACCACCTACGTAAAAGCGCAAAATATGTAACTTATTGTTAAAATTTAATTGAGTTGTTTAAAAATAAGAGAATAATTAAGGTAAGTTGGTACCCAACTAAATACGTAGGCTGTAAGAAGTAAATTACACAACCTATACTGAATACTAAGCAGCAATTGAGGAATGATGTTAGATCTTAAACAGTGCATTAATGCCCATTATTACTGATGAAGTAGCGAAAAACAGAACTACGAGAAAAATGAATACGTGATTTTCAGACACCAAAGTTCAGTTTTGTTTTCTGCAAAACTTTCCCGAAATAATAATTTTGGGAGAAAAAAAAACATATTCTCTTCGTGAAATATAGGTAACGAATTAATAGAGCTTTCGTTGGAGAGAACGACGTCATTACGGCTTGCTTCATATTGAAGAAACACTTTTAAGTACTTTTCTTAGTCGTCTAGCAATGACGTTAAGAAGCTGTATACATTTTGGAGCAGTGCCACGGGACCCATCTTCATACAGCTTAATCAGCATTTTTCCAAAATATCCGATGACGTTATAAGTTAATGATCCGTTGTTGCAACCGTTTCACAAAGTTTTTGGGTCGTTGGTACATTTTTTTTACAAACTTTTCTTAATACCCATACTAACAGTCAACTTTTCCACTTCCACATGGATTTTTTCTTCTTTTTGTTTCGACTTATGACAAATTCTAAGAGATCGTATGTCTATGTGACAACTTCTAGCAGACTGTCGCACGACTCACCCACAACAAGCCATTCCCAAAAAGTGAGCAGCGATTCACGTCGTTTCAAATTCTGCGACAAATTATGCTCCCCAATTTGAGACTCGGCGGAACTCAGCCTATTTAATAATTATGACGTACGACTGGGGTACAAATATTGGGGAAACTTTCGGATAATCGACCCATAAGGAACGACACATGAAGAGAAACGCATGGAAAACACCGCAACAAAACCGACATAAAAATCGGGCGCACCATTCTCAATCTGAAAATCCTTTTCGCTGGTCTACAACTGGAGGTTCAGTCAGAACAGAGCCTATAGTTTTTTTTTTTACTAAGTATTAGCGTCAAGATCATATAATTATCACCAAGATTTGGAGATTCTTTAAATTTCATACGTCAGTTATGTATGGGAGATGGTTGCAACTCGTTGGCCAATGGTCTTCTACCATGAATTTTCCAATAATTAAGTTCATGTAGGAGTACCAGATAGATCAAACCAAATACAGTGCCATTTTGGCTCGAAAATGTGACGACTAGTTGGTACGAACCCTGACACTAAAGTCATATAGACAATTAAACGAGTTGACGCACTCTGATAAGAAATCGTCACAGAAGTCGCATTTGGAAAATTTTCTCCCACTAAATAAGCGCTACTGTCGTTTGCGATTCAATTCAGAAGTGCCTGTTGACAGACTATCGCGAAGTCGATCCATGTCTTGTATGTATTTTTATCCGATCCTATGATTGTATGTCTGTGACAAACCATGGCCACCAACTACCGCCATGGTTCAGTGGATAAATAGGGATTTAGCACGCTCGAGACGTAGGTTTAAATCTGGAGTAAGACAATTTTTTTGAACTTTTTTTTACTCAACTGTGATATTTTTGTGCATTGGAATGCTGGATGGGGACTTTTTTTGTTTTACCAAATTTTTCGTTATACTTAGGTACGATAAAAAAAAAAGAAGCCAAATAGGTAGTAAGAAAAGAAAAATATATTCATAAAAAAGATGACGTGTATCCATTTTGCAAGTCTATCAACAGGCGATTCTTTTAATTCTCTTCACTTTGAATTGCAAACCATTGCACTTGCGCTTACTTAGTGGAATAATTTGTCCCAACTACAAAGTCTTACCAATTTTATGACACTGGCTTTATGGGAATGCGTAGACTTGTCTAAATAATCCATATAACTTTAATTAACACCTTACAGTTGTAAAGGTAAAACAAAAACTGAAAAAGTTAGCGACATTTTAATCGGAAATTCACTGTCGAGCTACGAAACCAGCCATATAAGTTGATTGCAATGAATATTTTAATCTTCTTTCAACGTGGTAAAACAAAGGTATAGGTAAACTACATTATTAGTTTTCTAGCCGTAAATTTGTTCAGCGAATTTCCTTACTTAGGCTAATCAATTTTTAAATTTGTATCTACAATTTTAGTATTTTTACAAGTAAATCCTCGTCTGTTTTTAATTTTGATCACAATTTTCGATTGTCTAACTCACGCTGACGCATTTGTTTTTTGAAAAACAATTTTTATTTCCCCAAAATAGTCAACTTAGTTCCTCAATTTTCTCATTTTACTTTATATCTACGCACTAAATTCTATTTTTATTTTGTTTCCCAATTTTGTCTTGTTTTGGTAAAAAATAAACTTTATAAACAGTAGAAACAGTTCCAAATATCAGGTTCATATTAACTCTATTTGATAAAACTGCACCAACTTACACCAACCTACACCAGGGGAGCTATTCCTAAACCTTGGCACAAAGTCACACAACGTTCTTGGGTGATTTTCAAAAATTGACCATATTTTGCCTTCTCTATTTCTAAATTTTGAAAGTGCTTTTTCCCTCCATTTTTTGAGCCGAATCATTAATTGGCATGTAGTAGTGAATGTAAGTATAGTTGGTTGCGTTGAAGCCTGAATAGGGGTGGGGGAACAACACATTAAAATAAATCCATCCACAACGAAGGACAGGCCATCCACGACGATGGACATTACTGACACTGGGAAACTTTGATAAACATATGTATTTAATGTATAACATAGCAAGACCAAAATAGATTATAAAACAGGTAGACCAAAATTATAACGGCTTCGACGTTCCAGTGGTTGGGATAAAATGCAAATTATATCATTTATTAAGACGACTTCTGCATCTGAAATATTTGGATACACAAATACATCTTTCCGGCCCAAATACTGATGCATAAACTACAGTTCCACTTTTTCCCCCTTGTCTGAACCTTTTCAACATGTGCCACCCAGTTCACTCCTTGCCATACTGCGACAACAAAATCATTAGCATGCATTTATGTACAAAAACAAATTCATCAAGCATGATAATTATATATATACACATGGTAAGTAAATAAGATTTAGCAATGAATTTTCCTATAAAAAAAATTAACCTCTGATATTTTAATGGGATTTTCAGTTTTGAGTTCAAAATTATCTCGTTGTTCCTTTTGAAAATTACTAACATCTGGCTCGGTCTCAATGTCTGCTTGAAGAATAATGGTATTATTTTTCTTCTTTGCTACACTGCCCTCTATTTTACAAGTGCTATCATTAGTTTCTATACAATAGATTTTAATATAGTTTTCTATCATAATAATCTTATGTATTAATCAATTAAAATTCATTTAAAATGTCTTTCATTGTGGAACACGTGTCCTTCGTCGTGGCTCTTAAAATTTATTATTGACACGACGAAGACAAAAAATGAGTATCCACAACGTTGGACAAAACAGGAAATAATGCCAAAATTTACTGTTTAAACATTATTTTCAATGGAAATAAGTAAGAAAGTTCATGTAGACATAACAGATGAATATATTTCTGCCATCAGCTTCACGATGTTATCTACATTCCATAGATATTGTATCCACGTAGTTTGGACATAAGAAAAAGTAGAATATTTTTCACAGAAAAATTTTAACAGAATTGCTACATTTAGTAAGCACTTTAATTTCATTTGTGGACCTTCTCCTTATTTGAAATATGAATCAGTGTGACCAATTGAAACAAACAAAAAAAAATATATGAATAGGAAGCTCTGGCGGTCAATTCAAAATGTACCATGATGATAGACAAAATTCTTGGAGACACAACTTCAAATCAAGTTTGAATCCCAACAAAATGCCTTAGATGTGATCTGAAATGGGCTATGTGCTACACTCAATTCATCAGCAGTACTCCTATTTTTATAATTTTTGTCAAAATGTGACGTTAAAATTTAAAAAAATTATAATATATCTAAATTTAGGGTTAGAGACAGCCACGGCGATGGACATTTTTGTCACTTACAGTTATTTTGGTAGTATCAAATTATATGTCAGATTACTTCTTACAAGTTTCCTAGATAGAAGATGTTTACCTCAAAATAATGGTATAAAAAAATTTCACGTAAACTTTTATAGTTAACAAGATATTGACTGGAGACAAACATTATTGTCAATATTTGAAAATCACCCTCTTCCATTTTTGAAATAATTCCGTTGGTGTAGATTGGTTCTGTTAAGTTGGTGTAGTCTTATCAAACAGAACTATTATCGCTGTAATCTTATTATACTAGTCTCAAGACTGAAAAAATAAAAAAAAATGTTTTTGTAGGACTATCCGAAAATTTTCTAAACTGAACTCACTCGTTATAATTATCTAAGAGTCGTTAATACTTTCATTTCTTTTTCGCAAGTGCTACTAGTATTTTAGAAATTTTCTTTTCAATATCAACCTTTTTATAACCATTTTGACCTTCTGTTGTACAAAATTCGCATAAAATTTTCACTTACTTTACTCTACCTACTTTAGCCTGTAGAACTAATGACATAAATTCAATATCAAACTTTCACTCATGAACTGTAACTTTTAAACGCTCCAAATAAGTCCACGGTATCACTTAAGTCGTATTAAAAAAAAAAATAGAAAAAATATCGTTCATGAAATCTTCTTCTCTCTTCCTGAAAAAGAAAAACTATAAAACACTACCACCAAAAATTTCTCACTCATCGATAATCAACGTCACCTTCACCGCAGTGCCGTAGTTATGTAGGGTCAATCCCCCCTAAGCCCAGAACATCCTAAAAATGTATTTCTATGAATTAAGTTCTTTGTTTTTATTGATTTTTTTTTTTCATGTTGCTTGTTGAGAACCCCTCCCTAAATTTTGAATTATCAACGCCACTGACCTCCGCACTTCCAATTTCGGCACCCAATTTTCATAATTTTTAGCCACCCTTATTCACAGCCACATCCAACATTTTTTTCTTGAGGAACAAGTCTTGTCCGAAGAAAAACTGATATCACTTAGGCTATACAATAGACTACATTCACACAGGAAACCTTTAAGACAACGAATTTCCCAGCAAACTGAAAAGTATACGAGCTTCAGCACCCCTTAATTCACACGAATGAACGCGTTATATTCTTTCGAACCACAAAAAATTCTACATCCACCCCCACAATTCGAACATCATCGATTATTATTGAATCGTTCGCACGGATGACTGAGGTTCCTACACAGAATGTTATGCGGATGTATGGTACTGTTTTTGTTCCAGTTTACTTACTTGCTGCCTAGTTTTCGCATTATTATCAACGCTCGTCCAAGAAAATGGTTTTAGAATCGTGTTCAATTCTCTGGGGAGGGCACCATCGCCATGACCTGGGAACGCAGTCTGTGACAATAGGACGTCTCTTTGGTGCAATGCCTTTTCGATTTGCCCTTGGCACCTGTTCAGTTCTTCGTTACCAAAAGTCAGCTCCTACACAAGGACGGATAGACGTTTTTTAACAGGGAACTGGATAAAAAATGACGAATACAAACGACTATAAAGGTACAGATAGGCAGACTTCGACTGTATAGGTGGGTATGGGAATGTGTTTTCGAAATCCCGCGTACGAAGATGGGTGGAGAACTGCGTATAATATTTGGAATTAGTAAAGTGTCTGAACGAGGTTCACATTTTCGATAGACTTTTTTAAATTTATTCACGCGTTTAAATTAGTATTACGGGCACCTGCTCTATAATCGACAAAAATTCGGCCAAAGGGTTTATAATAATGGGAGAAACTAATACCTATATCCTCCTGGATTCACGTTCCCTGGGTACCCACTCACACTGTACGTAGCTCAGTCAGTTTTCTCTATTTAATTAAAATTTATTTGGATTTGTCAAATTTTCTTTCCACCATCTTTTTTTTTTTCGCGTAGTACATTTACTTTACCTTTAAAAGTGCTGCCGATAGCACGCGACTGCGGTTGATTTTACCATCGCGTACTCCACTCACAAACTCTTGCTTTTAAAATTCTCTCTGGCCGAATGCTGCGAATATCGTCGAACATTAATGAAAATTAACAAACATCAGCGTAGACATCAACTACCAACCTATATGTTGTATTTTGACCAAATCAAGAATCAGTTTTAGCTGCTGTAGCAGAAAGGGTACCTGGTACGTCTGTACATTTATGAGAACTTAATTTCATATGTTCTACAATAGACTACGTAGCTGTAATAACTTTACTAAAGTGGCGTTAACTATTTCTATGCGCTAAACTGCACAAATTAGACGATGAAATTGTTTTGGAAAAAGAAAAAAATTAAAAACGAAAACGAAACCTACCCAAAATATAAACTAAAGGGAGAAAAAAAATTGAAAAACAAAAAATTTCAAGTCATTAACTCCATAATCTAAGATTTTAGAGTGATTTTCAAGTAATGAGGAAAGGAGATGGGTAAAAGTAATCCTATATTTTGAAATTTTCTGGTGTTTAAAAACAAATTTCTTTCAGAAAATACTTTTAATCCTTGTTTTTTTTTTCAGCGAGGATTCATTAGAAAACTATAAAACAAGAGGAAAGAGAATATATATAAATCTACTTTTAATTTTTGATTTCAAGATTTGTTTTGTCTTCAAATACTTGCCTACAGTATCACAAAGTTTTGGACTTTTAGTTAAGTATATTTTAGATGTAAACCTGTTTGGAGTTCAGATAATGGGATTATGATGTTAATCAACTTTTCCATTTTGGCAAAAATTTAATAAAAATGCAAATTTGCTTCACTGAGTTGAACCTAATACTTGAATAAATACTTGAATAAAATGGGCTAATTTTGAGTTTGTTGTGAAAACGTTGTATTAGCAATTTTGCCAATTTGAAAAACAAAAAGGATCAGAAAATTGGATTTCAAATACCATTTAGAAAGAATTTGAAAATTTTCCAATTATCAAATTAACTTCATAATTATTTATGTTTTTTGAAAATTGAAATATTTTTTTTGGCCATTGATAAAACTGTGGGGACAATACTCGTATGAGGTATTAGGGTCTCGCACCCCTCAATGACAGTTGCCGCCCAAAGGCTGGCAATTATTCGTCTCTATGACGTTAAACAAATAAACACTTGTGCGTATGTATGTTTGTACCTGTATGTACATACAGGTAAGATACATTGCATGGGCTGTAATCAATTACCTAATAACAATCTCGGTGATGTCACAGACCAATACCAAACGCATTGCGACGTTTCTTATCACCTTGACAGAGGCAAGAAACGACGCAACTGATGACATAATACCATATGTATATGTACGTATGTATGTCTGTGTGTGTGCCAAATTTGGTATATAAACTCTCAAAACTGGCTACAAAATTGCCAGTGTTCACCGAAGATTTGGCTCTCCCATACTTTACAGTATGAAGTGGCAGAACACGCAAAACCTGTAGAAAACTTTCTGCGTGTGAATATCTCTCACGACAAGGTATTCCACAAAAACATATAAATGTTATTATAAAAAATAACAATTTTTTCATAATTATTTGAAAAAATACTAACAAATATTTTTTCCCAATAACTTTTCAATATAAAGAACTAATCTTCTATTTAAACTTTAGGAAAATCAGCTGAGAGGTATTTTTTTCATTCTTACACTACCAGAGGGTTAAAAAAAAATCAAGTACATATGTATTACAATAATAATTTTAAACCTAACCGAATCATGAGGTACACCATTGTAAAAACTGATCCTCTTTTCAGTCCACACCCATAATCTGAATGCGATCATTAATTTTTTGAAATAGCCTACGCGGTCTGAGTGAACACTGAAGTAGATAACATTTTTTAAAACATTTTAAGGGTCAAACAAGGGGTCCGAGATCAAAGTGTAGCTGAATATACCCGTGAGCCACGTGTATGAATACTGAGTAAAAGTACATTATAAAACCATAATCAGCGGTGTGAGTAAATTTAAATTAATCAAAAATTATGCAAAAGAGTCTAGTTAGGTACTTCGCATACTCGTGAATGAAAAGTGTTTTTAATTTCATTGTAAGTCCTTGCATCTAATCCCTGACCCAATCATACAAAATGAGTAATATCACTTAAAGTTACGAAAACAAGTATCTAATCTATAATCTATAACTTCATATAGATAATCGCATCTTGGAGACTGTTGAAGCTTAGCTTCCAAACTGAGGTTTTTCACATTCTGATTTGATCTTATTTAGATTTCAGCTCCAAGTTTGATATAAACAGATTTCTGCGAATTTTTTTATTTTTAAATGTATCAAGAATAGTATATTGAAAATATATAAAACACCATTTTGGAATTTATAATACCAAATATCATTCCCAAAATGTGATATAAAGACTAACTCAAAATTGAATTCGTACTCGACAACTGAAGCGCTCAAATTTTTAGTGTGAATTTGTGCTCGAGTGGGTACGTACCTGTATATGAATACTCAAATATTTAAAGTATTCATTTATGCCTATTCGAGCCCTGAATACACAAAATTTTGAAAAACAGCTGTGTACTCGAATATCTGGGCACTTGAATACGTATTCTAACTTTTTAAATAAATTTTCACTCACACACCTTAAAAGTCGAAATTTTCGATTACCGTAGACGGGAACTGAATAACTTTTTGTACTCAGCAGGCTACTCGTGCACTTTTTACTCAAATATTTCAAATGTTATCAATTATTGGTCAAGTTTGATCCACGATAAGAACAACATTTATTCTTAGGCTATAAGTTACTGTACAATAAAAGTTGAAAATTAAAAAAGTGAACTAGTTCCTAATTTTCAAGTACAGTCCATAGTCAGGTCTGCAATACTTGCCAATTAAAAAGTTCCCTTTCACCCACCTTTGTCTCAGAATAATACTTACTCTTTTAGTAACTAACTCTTTTCTCCAGCAACACATTGTTCATTCAACTTCACAACTTGGAGTAATAGTCTATGTTTCACCGACTACCACCCTTGTTTAAAAAAATGAATAACACTTCATATTTTACGCAGTCTATGTGCAGTATAATGCAGATTCAGTGGAGGATCCATTTTTACAAAGCACGGCCATCTTTGACTACATAATACTGGACAGGTAAAGAAAAATGATTTCTGGTCAGACATGCCGGCGCTAAATAGGCAACCAAAGCGTACCTTTTGACGTATTTTGCTTTGTGTTTATGTACGCTATCCTTGCGAATTTAAGTGATGTCTTTATCAAATGTATTCTAAATTGGTGAATTCAAGCGAAACGTAGAAAATACGCAGAAGATACGCTAGGGTTGCCTAATTTTTCGCCGGCATGTTTTGACGGTAAAAAGTATATTGGTTTCATGGAGCTTTGCTGATCCAATACTATGTAGTCAAAGATAGCCATGTAATTGACACGATTCAGTAGGTTTGAAATTTTTAATGTATTTTCGTCGTACAGGTACCGACTCGAAACGGTTGATTTCTCTGGTTTTCAAAAAAAAAAAAAATATTCGAACAGAGCAAAGTCTAACGACCGAATGTAAATAGGGTTAACGTACTCAAGGTCAGTGCATGTATACGGTGACGTTTTTCTCCTGCGGTACCTAATGAATATCAATTTTTCATTCGACCAAAAAACTCCAATATTTTCTCTTCATTCGAAAATCTAGCGACTAAAATTTTATTTAAAACAAAAGAACAAAAAAATAGTCTAGACCTTATTATAATGGGAATTTTTGACATTGCATTCAGGCCTAAATACGTGTGGTACCGTACCTACATTATGAAGGCCAAATAATACAACATTTGCCATGCACGGTAGCCGGTGACATGAAAAATGTATAATTCCAAAAATTCTACCAAAAGCTACCTACGTAAAATGGGTAAGTATATTATATTACTTAATGCAAAAAAAAAAAAAAAAAAAAAAAAAAGAAAAGAAAAAGAAAAAAAAAGAAATCTAACGCTGAGAATGCAATGATGTATGGAAAGAATGGAGAAACAAAAAAACACAACAAGGCATTAAGTACTCACGCGTTTCAGATTCACTACTTCTTTATCGCGATCACCTAAGGCCAGTTTGTATTGTTCGATTAAATTATCCTGTTCCAATAATTTTGTCTCCCAGTTGCACAATTTTCGTGTTAGTTTAGCTACGCGATCATCGCGATCTTCGTCGCCAAAACGATCTGCGTAACCTACAATTACAACATATGCGAATATATGAATCAGCGTTCCAGTTGTCCAAAATTACTGTAGGCGAGCAGCACAGTACGCATGAGGAGGGATTCCTGGTGGCGGATTGATAAGAGAAGAACGACGATTTACACACTCTCTCCGGCCTATTCGAATTCGAGAAAAATCTGTCCGTCATCATTCAATGGCCAATGGCCATGCGAGTTTTGCAAACTTTTACCAACTGCAATCAGAGCCACTGTCATCGATCTTGATAGCAATTCAAGAAGCCGAGTTGGAAGAAAATCGAATGACACGCTAATCGTCGAATCGTTTCAAAAATATTTTCATTTGTTTTCATTCACTGATGTCCGTTGAATACGGTTGGTAGAGTGGCTGAGAGAAGGCTTCATTTGACAAAAAACCTACCTATATTGTGCGAATAATTAGAGACATAATTATATCAGTATGCTGATGAACAATTTAAACCCGATTTTCAGTTAATATTTAGATCGACTGAAAACTCGACACTAATTGTAAAAAAATGCAGCAACGTAATTAAATCATTCAAAAATTCTGTAAGAAAATGACGCCTGTAGGTACCAGTAGATGCTGACAACTAAACGGCCTTACATTTGGTTTATTTGCGTGTTTGAAAACTTGACACTTCAAAACTGTAGGGACCCATCCCCCTTAAAGCTTATATCAGGTTCTTGGTAGCAGTGGTGCGTTCAGAATGAACGCCCGGATAACACCCCACGTAACAACCAAAAATTCCAATTTTCCAACCATCAGAGATGGCGATGTAGAATTGAATTCTACATCTACACACATGTTATACGCGTGGAATATCCAATTTCTTATAGAATATGTATAATATGTAGAAAATAATACTGATAAGGTGACAAAGTACTGATAACATTGATAAGAGTTATCAATTTTTTTATATTCTACTCGTTTTCTATATATTCTACATATTCTACATCATAAATGTAGAATATTAAATTCTGCGGATAGAACACCATCCCTGCCAACCATTCAAAATGGACTGGTTATTTTACTCAAGTAGGGTAAGTTTTATCCCAGTAAATAGTTGGAAAAAAATTAATCCAACAATCATGGGATGTTCACTCTGCACTTATTTTCATATTTCCATTTTTAGTGCAACCAACCCCCCCCCCCAGCAATAGCGAGTGCTGCATGCGTATAGATAAATAAATGTACTTGGTTGCATATATTTATAATTATGTGAAATAGATGTAAATAACATATTTATCTATGAAAAGAACTCATGTACTTGTATAACCCATTCCTACTTCATTAAATTTAGTGGCCCAGTGGTCAATTAGTGGCTGTGTTTGAAGACTTTAGGCCGTGTATTTGGGAGACCCGTGATCAAATCCTCACAAAAACAAATTTTTTTTTTAATAATTAAGACGATACTAACGCTGCAATCCTTTTTGTGATGGTTGGTATCCCTACCCGAACCGTATCAACTGATAAAACAGGTAATGGAAAAAAGTTACCAGTTACCCATCTATATACGAAGTACCTACGTTACTTATTTACGAATGCCATAAATCTTGTGTTGATATTATTAATGTAATGGTTTTATAACAAAAGTGTATTCATAAAACACCGAGTTTGCATCCCCTCACTCTGTAAGTACACTAAGGCCCATATTCACACACAAACATTATTTTAACCTCCCTTTACTTAAATTTCACTTTAAAAAATTTTTTTGCACAATTTCGTGCTTAAAAATGTGAAAACATTGTATCTCTGATGAGAGTTCCAATGTAAAAATAAAATGTTACCACACTTTTAAATACAAAATTATGCCAAAAGTCATTTTTAAGTGAAGTTTAAATGAAGGGTGGTTAAAATGACGTTTGTGAATACGGGCCTAATTCCTAAAACAAATATGATTTTCTGTTATGATGGGCCATGGAAAAAAAAAACAAAACTTCACATTTAGAATCATCTGAATGTTCAGTACTGGATTTCCTATCAGCCTGCAAAGACTCAGCCTAAGGCAGTAGATTTTGGGATCGGAAAATTTTTAATTTTTTTTTAAATTCCCAAAGAAAAAATAATTTCTGTATTACTACCACTAAGAAAAAAAAGAAAAATTCGTGAGCCTACAAGCGGCAGAAACTCAAATCCGGCATAAGGAAGGATGAAAAACATAGCATTATTCCCCGCAATAATAAAATTATTTTCAAAAATTCGATCCCGACTTACAGTTTAATTTGAATTAAGTAGATAAGTAGGTACTACCTAAGTATAACAGATTCAAAAACCAACAATATTTTACTTTGGGTAAATGCTCAACTCTAAACATAAAAGAGTAGTCAAATCAAAACAAATGCACTTCGCATTAGGCATCCTGCTGAGGAGCTGTGCTCGCAGGCCCTCTTTCCCCTCACTAAGGTACAAAAAGTTAAGTTCAAAACCCAGTAAGATAGAGGACCTTGAAAAGATCCCTCCTCACCCTGTTGAGAAGTTAAATTTTTAGTCTGAAAGGGTATTTTGCGACGATTTTTCAGATTTGGAACCAATCTCTGGGGCTGATTGAGCTTTTTCTGCTGCCAGTGGTCACTAAATTATGATACCTATTTATTTCACTGATTCGCCCAATTAGTAACCAACAAATTATTTTAAAAAAAACAAAAAAAAACATCAAAATGGAGATATTTATGATCGATATTTTTGTACCATGTCAAAGAATAGAGTCATATTTTCAACATTCGACAGAATTGTACCCATAGAATCCTATTACATATTCACCTGAAATTTTCAAAGGTTCACAATACCTATTTAATGAAATAAATTTAACGAAGACAAAATTCTTTTCTAATTTCATTGGTTTTGGACTTTTGGAATGAAACTTCAGTTAAGGGTGAAAAAAATTTAACGAAGTATCATTCTACGATAAAAAAACAATTACCTATCTAATTTATTATTTTTACTTAAATGGGCTTTGGCAATGTTGTCATTTTACTCAGAGATTTGAGGATTTTCACAGTATATATTCCGAAATGGGATACGGAGGGATGGTCGGTATTCGGCTGCAATATAGTTTACCAAGAATGAATTTTTTAATCACATATTTACCTACTGGAGCACCATCAGAACCAAACAGAACAAACTGCCATTTTGGGTGTGCAATGTGACGGCGACCGGTCTCCAGCTCACAACCTTTCGATTTTCCAAGCCAAGCACCTAAACCACTAAGCCACGCAAACCCCAAATATTCACTCATCATAAGAAATCATTTGCAGTTTACGAGCTCTACAAGTTGACCTAATAATCTGCACAATGACGGCAATTTCACGAAAAACTATGCAGCATTTGTAGATATGCACTCAGTCACAAAAGAAGCATCCGTTTCACATGAATGTTTATAAATGACTCCGTTTCGTTCGTCCGGTGTTTATAGATTTTCGAAAAAGCGTGGGGCAAAAAATTTCGTTACTTGTCGTTCTTAACTTGACACAAACTAGCCAACATTCTTTGATTTTTATCGATAATATTTTAATTATAAGAATCACAATAAGCAGCTAGCCACCCAAAATTGTTAGAATTCATGTGAAATCTGTTATTCTTTTTTCTCAGTGTAAAGTGATTGTGACTGATAATTGTATAGACATTATAGACATTAAGTCTACATTCTTTATTCTACTAACAACAAAATTCGCTATGTATAATTGAAAACATTATCGAAATAGGTCAAGTTTATAGGCTAACAAAAATAATTTAAATAAACTCAATTGCTTCAAAAAAAAAAAAAAAAAAAGTCTGATTTCTTCTAACTCAACCAATCATGACTCACATAAATTTGCTGTACAAAGGCTAATACATAGTATTATATGTACACAGTATATCTGACAAAACGACTTGAAAACTTCAAAATATGGATATAACATGGTGCCACTAGGAAACAATGTTACGTACACATAATTGGATAACTTTTTTTTTTTTTAGACAAATGCACCAGGCGAAGTTTCAAGGTAGGTAAAAGCAAAATTTCAAAAAATTACCGGAATAAAATTTTTGAGCAGATACTTCGGCTTCAATTTTTACGTAGCATAAAAAAAGTTGTGTACATTTTTTGTCTATCTTTAATACTGAAGGAGCTACAGAGTTTTTTTATGAGCAGGTTGTACATAAGTTTCAATGTTGCACCCATAAGTTCCAATTGTTAATATGAAAATACTTTGTAGACTCTAGATCCTTCGATATTAAAGATAGGAAAAAAATGTAAATAACTTTTTTTTATCTATTAAAGCTGGAATATCTACTTAAAAATTTTGTTCCGGTAATTATTTTGGAATTTTGTTTTTACCTACCTTGAAACTTCGCCTGTGGTGCATTCGTCTTCAAAAAAATGTTATGCAATACGTGTACATAACACAAATTCTCAGTAGTATCTGATACCTGAAGTTTTTAAGGCATTTCATCAGACACCCTGTATAGCTCAAACTACAATTTATGATCAAATAAAATATACATAGCCAGGCTGTAAAGAGAATTTTTAAAAAGTAGAAAAAATACACCGACTCTAAATGAAAGCTGGTACAGGTCTGTTCTACCTAAGTTTGTTTCGTTAACAAATAATGAATTTTTAACATTTTTCACTGCGATAACGTTTGCTCGTTATAATCTTTTCAACGCGAATAATTACTAAGAAATTACACCTACATATTATCTACGTTATTGTGTTTGTAACCCACCTATAAAAATTTCATTCGCCAACAAAAATGATTTGAAACTTTCTCTGAAAACTTTTAAATCATTACGATTCCCAACGGAGCAATTAAATGATTCGAAAGAAAATAGTTTTCCGTAATTATTTTTCGAGTGCGAACAATTATTGTAAAAAAATATAATGGATAACAACTTTTATCAAATTCGAAAATTTGTTAATTATCTTTAATGCTCGGACGATAAGTCATAAAATCTTAAAATCCTCAAGAATTAATTCTTTCGTCTAGATATGAAAAAAAAAAAATTACTCAACCTGCAAGTTAAAAAAATGGCAGCGCACACGAGTATAAAATTCGTCGTTTGAAAACTATAGGTACTACGGTAAAAATTTATATATCGTCAGTAAACGTTATAGAAAGAAAGAAAGATAAATAGGTATATTTATATAGTATGAAGGTAAGTTAATTTGAAAAAAAAAAAAAAATTTCTAAATGTGATTCTAAAAAAGAAAAAGAAAAAGCAAGAGCACCTGTTTCTGAGCCATAGCTTGCATTTGTTGGAACATCAATCGTTCTTCCTCTTTGCCTACAACATACGATAGGCCATACTACAAAACATATATTATCTTATATATGAACTGCATTAGTAATAAAGTAACGAGACGATGCTGAAGTGTTATTAAAAATTTCCTAAGTACATAAAACAGAAGTTCAAATTCAAGTTTAAAAAAAAAACATATATAACAACGCATGGTTCGAGGGTAGTCTACATACGTACACACTTTATACACACAACTTGCATGCAGTAAGAGTGACATTTACTTGTGAGGGTTCGAACTTGAGGAATTATATTCTATTGTTCAATTACTGTCACGAGAATCGGAACAGTTTTATGAACAAAAATTAATCAAATTATTTTTTCAAATCTATTTTTAGTAACTGTAAGCTGATGGTAGACATACCGTTAAAATGCGAATGAAACATATTTTATTTAAAAAAGCTCTTAACATTATACCAATATAAAATATAAAAAATTGATGTTTTTAAAAATATTTAACTTCATCAATGTGTTCACTTTCATAATTATCACCCACAATCTAAATTTGAGTAAGTAGGTAGGTACCTATATCAAGTACCTAGGGCTAGGTATGCATATAAACGACACTCATACAGTATGGGCCACGGACCCATTTCCAGAATGAATACTTTGAACCAATTTTGCTTTACTAGAAATGTAAATAACTATACTATCGACACAAGTATAATAATTTAGTCATAATCTTGATTGATTAATTAGAGGAAAAATTCCCATTGTTGCTACTCATTATCGAATTAAACTGCATACACCAGTTAACTTCTACAGCATAATAAATATTCTACATTCTTACAGTTCTAAAATCTTAGGATGTAAGTGTTTTCATTTACCACTTTATTGAATGCAACAGATTTATAAAAAAGGAAGGTACTCCATTCGTAACCGCAAAATATACACCTAACCGATCTTGAATTAATTGTGGAAATATAGGCCCACCAAAAAATCTGGTAGTGACATAATTCAAAAATTTTCAAACCAGGTTTTTCAATTTAGGATGCATTATATCACATTGGCATGCAAAAAAACTACTCTAAAAAATGTCTGTATATGTACAGAAAGTAATTGGAAACAGATAACTTCGAAGCTAGCACAGCTATTTTTCAGAACCCAGTTAACAAGTCCACCTTAGTAGTCTAATACTAAATTTTTTTAGTTGATATGCATATTGCATACAGTTAGAATAAAGAAAAAAAACAGGAGTGAGTTCAGCTGGAATATACTCATGAAGGAATGATGTGTAAACATGATAATAGTATGATTGTGTGCATATACAACACGTTATTCAGGCATACAATTACACACATATACATTATGTAATACACACAAATGAGAGTTACAATTGTAAGAGTTACATTTACGTGAATCTGACGATTGTAATTCTCATTTAGCCCCTACTGCACTAACATGTTTACACATTAAAAATTTCTTATCCTTGCAAGCAACCCTACACTAATGTTCCAATATAAGCTCAATTTTGGAAGAATATACCTTAAAATAGAAAGCTCGACTCCACATCACCTACACCCTTTGACTATATAGTATTGAACCAGTAAAGCTCCATACGACCAATGTATTTTTTAATGTTAAGACATTCCGATAAAAAAATAGGCAACCCTAGTATACCTTTTACGTATTTTCAACGTTTCGCTTAAACTGACTAATTTAGAATATATCTGATAAAGACATCCCTTGAATTCACAAGGATAGCGTACATAAACACAAGCAAAGTATGTCAAAAGGTACGTTCTGGTTGCCTATTTAACGCCGGCATGTCTAACCAAAAACCATTTTTCTTTACTGATTCAGTACTATATAGTCAAAGCCCATAGGTGAAGAATTTTTTTAAATACTGTAAAGTAGTTAATAAGCTTAGTTTGTGATAAGAAGTGTATGATTTATAGCTGTTTTCCACAATTTTACTTGCGTAGTGTCTAATAATGGTTCTAACTCATTTTTTATAAACTCAAATGAAATCCAGCTCTGTTGGAAAAAGTAGGTTGTCAAAAATTATAAAATTACGTACCTATTCACTAAAAAGTTATTAGTAGATCATAATAAATATTTATTCCGAATTACGTTCCTGTTGTTCCAAAATTAGGCATATTATAACCAGAATAAAAATGAAAATAATATTAACTGAAATACCATAAAACTGATCTACACCAATAATTTATAGCAAGTTACAATAGATCATAATGAATATTTGTTTCAAATTTCGTAGCTATTGGCTAAAAATTAAAAATTTTATACCCAAAACAAAAACAAAAATACCTATACCGGAAGTACCGTACGGTCAGTTCGCAAAAAAATCAATAATTCAGGTCCTTGGCTTAGTACTAATATTCGTTGTAAATTTCGTGACTATTAGATAAAAACTGCGACCTGTTCCATGGTAAAAAGAAATTGGTATATACATATATATATGTATATGTGTGTATGTATATATATATATATATATATATATATATATATATATGTGTGTGTGTGTGTATGTATATATATATATGCATTTGAGTTATTGGCGCCAAAATTTTCCTCCAGTTATGAAACGAAAAACGTATCCACCCCTATCCCCAGGTCATTCCATGACACCAAGATTAATAAGAAGATTTTCAATAGTAAACCTACTTAAAACTGAAACTGAGTGAGACAAAGAGAATCGTATCCACCTCACTAACCATTAGTCGTCAGATGATAAACAAAGAGGGGGGAGAAGTTTTTTTTTCAATTTTCTTTTCTACTCCTTTTCGTTAAAATCGAAAAATGTTTTGTCTGTTTTCGGTATTTACAGATGGTAAAAATGGGTAACTCTGCCTCCAGGAGGGCTACGGACTTCCTTGATGGCAATGAACCTTTCTGGGAGTAACACAATTTTTTCTGGAAAATCTCTCGAAAATCCGTCCAGTCGTTTTAAAATGATAGTGTTTCCAACGGTTTTTAGCCCGCATTATTTCATACTATGTACAGATAATATGTATAGCCTGATCAGCGGCTCCTTTTTTTCGCTCCATAATACAACCAATTTTGCGCTTTATTCTGGAAATCGAACAACAGCCTATTAGAAAAAGCAGCAAAAAAAGCAATTTAGTCGAAATAATTCACAAATCTTTTCTATTTACTTCCTTATCCTCTATTTTCACCGTGCAAATTTTTAAAATGTTTCTGAGAAATACCAATTTTCTTCGAATACAGTTCGTGTGACTGATTTGGCATTCAGTTTTAAAGACGTACTAAAACAAATTAGAATAGGCTAAACAAATGTAAAAAGTAAAGCTTCATCGAATTCATCCAAAAGAGTGCATATTATTAAGGTTCACATCGCATGGTGATATTCAAAGCAAACACTAAACCGCTTCATATACCGGCATATACATACTACATACTTACACAGTAATTTACCTATACGATTGAGGTGCCAATCAATTTTACGTGCTAAAATGGTTGGTCGTTAGTCGTTACCAAAGTAATTGTCGTATGAGACAAATTCTCTGTATGTGTTTTGCCCAAGAGAAGGGTTATGGTTGTAGCCACTCGAACAACCCCTATCGAATGCCGTTAACGAAGTTAATGGGTCAAATTCTGCACGATTCGAAACAAATCAATACTTTCGGTCGTGCTGAATTAAAATGTTAACATTTTTAAACAACGGAAATTAAATATCTGGCCCGGATATAGAATTCAGCACGTCAGACTTGGAGAAGAATGGAAGAGAATGTCGAGTTAGTGTCAGAGTACTATGAGGGAAGGGAAGCACGTATTGTGGAATGGGTGCGTAATATGGAGTAGTCCCTTGGGGAAACCGGATACAACGGATTGAGATTTTCTCTTCTGTCTCTAACGGGAGACAGAACTGAGTAAGAAATTTGGGACTAATAAATCTGAAAAGAGCAAAACTGTCAGTTAAAAAACAAAACCAAAATATATCACAAAAATGCTTCGACTATACAATAGTACTAGACCAGTAAAGAACAACGATTTCCAGTGCTAAACAGACAACCACCGTGTACCACATGACGTACTTTCAACTACCTAGATACAGTATATGTACGCTAGCTTTGTGAATTTAAAGGGTAACCCTAATCAAATGTATTCTAAATCGGTGAACTCAAGCAAAACATCAAAAGTACGCACTAAGTACACTATGATTGCCTACTTTCATACCGCCATGTCTTGACAGTAAAAAGTACAATGGCAGAGATAAGATTCAGAGGTGTGAATAGAGTCACTAACACATATCAGGTCAACGGATCACAAAATAAAGATATTAGATTCACACCAATAATTCAGGCATAATTAATTCTAACGGTAATTTAGATCAAATCGAGATTGTTACCTAAATGATTTAAAATTTCAAGTTCCAGATTTGTTTAGATTTGTTTCAGATATTATTTTATTTGAAGTATCAAGAAAACCCCTCCCCATCCACCGATCCACCCACCATCCGCCACGAATTGACTGCGAGAGGAACATTTGAAGTTATATGGTCAATTTGAAAACAACTTCAAAATCTGTTCAATTTAATTGTTGATTTGCCAAAATTTGTAGTCTAAATCCTTAGGTAAGATGAGGTCACTATCAAAAACAGAATAACCTAGATCGACTCTTCAGTCCAATCTAAATCATTTGATGACCTACGATCGGTAATGATCTATCGTCTTATTCCCTCCATACTATGGTCACAATCAAATCTCCAAATATATGCGCTGAAAGATACCTATAAAATTTTGAGCCGCAGTATAACCGAATAGTTTTCTTTCATTATCAAACCTCAAGTTTTCGTGTTTTAACGAACACCTCCCACCCCAGCCTCCACCGCGGATTGAATTTTAATTTTAAAAATGAGCTTGGATGGGAACTGTGTTTTCATTCTCTTTTTCAAAATTACGAAATTAGAATGGTTATTCCTCGGCAGAACTGTAAATTGACACAACACCAAAATTACGATCACTGGACGAATTCAGCGACAAATGTTTGCTGAAATTAGAACGAAAATAAATTTCTATTTGAAAAAATGGACATTGAAACAGCAACCAACCCTACCATCGAATACAAAATACCACAAACGAATTCATTCCAATATTCGTTTATGGCGCATTGGGTTAAAAATAAAAATTCAATATAGCGTGTGTCAATACTTACTCTACATAAAAATAAAAAAATAAAAAAAAAAGACAATGGCGATAAAACCTGTATTAGGTTAGAGGTTGGTAAGCAAAGCCAATGACAATAAAAGTAAAAAGATTAAATCTAATTTTCATAATATGAACGATGAAAAGAACACCGTTGCGTTTGTTTTATGTAGTATAATGTAAAATAGAAGGCTGATAAAAAAGGACGCTTTTTCATTTAGTTTCTTCGACTTCACCCTATTCAATAATATTTTTTATTGACAATACGAACATTTTCTCATTATAAAACTATAGAAAAGCAGTTATACGGGCTACGAAAAATTTTTAAACCAGCTAAAAGACAACGTCGTGGATGTCAAGTTGAATAATTTTGAAAAGTACACATGTAGAGCTGAAAAACAAAAACAATTCCCTCAAAACTGGTGAAAACAAAATTTTTTCTCAAAATGGAAAAATTGTGATACTAAAAATTTTAAGCTATAAGTTAACTTCAATAAATATGTAATTGCCTAACAATAATCGATATAATTATACAAATGCCATCGCTTCTTTCAAATTTTTTATAAAAAAAAAAAAAAAAAAAAAAAAAAAAAACCCTAAAGACCTAGTTCAATTATTCATTCATATTTACTTTTAAATATTTTTACCATAAAGAAAGTTTATGATGAAAAAAAAAAGTTTTCATAAAAGTTGGTATTCAAATCGTATTATTTATTCTTCCAACATAATTTTCATACTATCAACAAAAAGATTATGTGTAGAAAAAATTAAACTGCTTTGTAGATATTGTTTTTTATCCACATGAAAAAGTTTGATTAAATTTGAAGTTAGTAACAAGAAATTCGTTCAATTGTGTTATTTCGGTCAGCAGCCGTCTTCACGCAAAATAAGAAAATGCAGAGGTATTCCCGTAGACATAATATATACTATACATAACACCTGGACGGCTAATTTCCCATATTGTGACTTTTGCTCATTGATTATATAGGTATTCAAACATTTCTACGTACAAATCGACAAAAATGTTCATTTTTTGGTAGGGTAACTACTACTGGGTAGGATTCGCGGGTCGCAAGCGACCCCTACAACCGCAATTGAAGCGAAGTCCGAGAATATAGCACCCAATAAAATAGTAAAAATTTTTCATAATCAACCCATTTTAGGTCACAGGGGGCAAAATGAGTTGTTCAATCCAAAAAATAACTGTAGACGTAAATTTGTCAGTGCCATCATAAACGTAACCGACGATTTATACCTCATTTTTTCGGGAAAAAATTATCCTAACCCCTTAAAATTATTCTAACCGCAATTTGGGGGTCACAGAGGGACAAATGAGTATTTCAATCCAAAAATGAATGAAAATTTTAACTCAGTGGCTAAAAAAACCTGATCGACGACGTATCACTTAATTTTGTGAGACAAAATCATCTTTATCGTTTTTGGGGGTCCCAAAAACCCACAACGAGTGGTTCAATCCAAAAATGAATTGGAAATTTTAACGCAGCGCCTCAAAAATCATAATAGACGATGTATTACATGATTTTTAAGAAAATAGTGTCCTAACACCTTATAGTGGTATGAGCGAACCCCCTACTACATACATACATAAAAATCACCTCCACTAGTTAGGTTATGACTGAGTTCCTACAAATTTTATTAAAAATTTAAAATGCATATACTTCAGAGACATTTTCACCAACTTTGCGCATCATGTTCGTCATATGTGTATGCACTAATGAAAAACCCTTAAAAAACATTCAGAGTACCATAAGTAATTTTTGGTTTTCAAAAGATAGCCAATTAAAACCAAAATTAGCTATAAGTTAATAGGCTACAGATACAAATCATGAATAATGATTGTAGGTACTAAATTTGGTAGATTTTGACTAGAAATTACCTATTTTAGAGCCCAAAATTTGAACAAAAATGAATGTACTGGAAGTATCACCCAGCAGATCCGCACCAAAATCGATAGGTCTATAGTCAACGGATAAATACTAATATTCGTTCCATATTTTATGACTGCACAGCAAAAATTACAACCTATACTATGATAGAAAATTTTGTGGGTAAGTGTATTAAGTACTTTTATTTGTTACTTCTTTCATAAAAATGCTCACTACCAAAAGAGAACAGCAGCCAACTATTCCTAACTTTCTCGAAAATATTAGTTAGGTATGTGCTAATGAACGAGTAATTGATAACAGGGTCAGATTTAGGATTTTTGGGCCCAGGGCCAATTGCTGATGGAGGCCCTCACATAATTTTGAAAAAAATTTTCCTTACTTCACTCGCTGACTAACACCGCCTTAAATTCGACCCTGATTAATGAAATTTTCAGGTTCTGCATTAACCCCATACACATTTTTTTATCATTATAATAAACGTACAACCTGATTTTTTAGAAAAAAATTCAATGAAAATGATTAAGACAAAATTCAACAAATATTATTAAAACAAAATTCAACGAAAATTATTCAGACCAAATTCAAGGCGCATGCGTCAACTACAAATGTTTCGTTGTTTTCATCCTAATAATGAATTGATCAGTGTTGCCAGGCCAGTAAAAGTCAAAAAACTGCGAAGCGGCGCTAGCAACATTTACACTGTTATTTTGCAAGCCAAAAGTAGTACTTTTTATTGATGAAGCATAAACTTGATGTAAACGTTCTTCCATGTAAAAATTTTTTACGTAGGAGTTTTACATTGAGGAATGTTCATTTCACATCGAGATATGGGGGTTGAAAGGTTCCAACTGGTAATGTTTTTGTTTTTATTTCAATAAACTGTAATATAATAACTTTCTGTTTTTTCTTTTTGTATGTTAAAAAAAGTCATCTAACCTCTCACCCTATCAAAATTATTAATGGAAATAATATTTGAAAAAAAAAAAAGTATATATTTACCATGAAAGGGATTTGAATCTGGAATTTCTTGCATGGGAACCACACTTACTACGCACAGTGTCACAATTGCTTGTATCAGTCTTAGAGTGTTCACCAAACTTTAAATTCCGAATGTATTTCACCCACCGTTAACAGTATTCATGAGGAATTTAATTAACGTTTCGTCGCGTTCTGATTATTAATTACAGAAAATATCTTCCTCAACAAGGTTCAAAAGTGAGTTTACATAACTTGGGAATTTCTCACTCGCTGCGCTCGTTTCATAAACTTTCCCTTACATGTACTCACATTTGAACCTTGATGTGTAGTATACTATTCTTGAACTGAAACCTTATTAGAAAGTAAGTTGAAATAAATAAATATCCTCAAGTAGTTAATGCTTCAATGCCACCGTATCTTAATTGCCCAACCTACCACCAGTTTTATGAAAAGGCCCCTGCCTACACTTGGATGACCCGTTCCCCTACAGTACCGCACTTTTTGGTATATCGAACAGACCAATTCAATTCAATTCACGTCACAAGAGGAGGAGGAAAAACTCGAAAAATGAGCAAATTTGGTCACAAAATTGAAAACGTTTCCCATTTCGTTAGCCGACTGTAGGTGCAACTGTGAAAAAATAATAAGTATGACCGAATTGTACATTTCGATCGATAAGGCGAGAATAGAAAAACAAAGTTGTGCCAACTTCTCCGAGAACAAAGTATAGGAATTCAGATTCGTCTCATAATTTTCTCGTCCTGCTGAAGAATTTCGCAAATATGCTCCAGTTACATATTTTTTAAAGACGGTCATTTTCGCTTCTTTTCAGAAAGTTTCCAAACTTGGGACTCTGGGATGTTTTTTCACGAGCACAACCGTAGAAGCAGATAAATTTAATAACTTCGCTGGTCTCCTTTTGCAGTTTGAAAAAATGAAGGAGAAGAAGGATGCAGTAGCCTACATTCCGCATTATCTTTGACAACCAAAACGATGAATAATAGATGAAATTAGACGAAAAATTTTTGCCACAAAAATTCTGTGAAGTACCCTTTAAGCCAAAAATTCACAAACTACGTAGGTATACTGAAAAAATTCGTTATTCGTCCATTTCTGGACGGCACAAACTACTTCTATTCACAAACTGTCATGCACCCGTTTGCAAGAAAATTATGTAGGACCACTATGAAACGATAGCAAAATACAGCTAACAGTCATTCATATCTCAACGAAGGAGTATGAATCTAACTCTGTGGACAACGGTGGCGAAACTACGATCTAAAACATCTCGCCGGACTCAAGGTCCGGCCATCTTTTCCTAAAATGAAAGGAACCAGAATTTTTTTTTTAATGTGATAACATTTTTATTTTCTATATGGGATCTGTTTTCGAATTCGATGTTTCTTTATTTTCCTATTTTTTCTCACACGTCGATAAAATATCGATATTGGTTTAGTGCATTTTTATAGAGGTTGAGGACCGGAGTTGTAACAGAAAAGAAAGATTTGAGTGAAGTTACGTCCAAGAAGCGAATGTTTATTTCATAAGTTACATAATTTAAGCAAAGTATATTTCTAGAGTAATGAACGAACGGTAACGGAAATGAACGAGTGAGCGGCGGAAGTGGTATATCAGTGTAGCCGCGAATAGATATAAATAAATGTATTCGATATGTGATCGTGTGTTTGTAGGAGTGAGAGGGGAGAAGGATTGGTGGTCTCAACACCCCCCTACAATCTTTTGAACCGATCACGACTTCGGATGTTACAAAAGTGTTTAAAAAGTTCATTACATTTAGTTACAAAACTACAAAATATAAGTTTTAAAAAATTGAAAAAGTGCATATATAAAATGGTAACTGATTTGGACGCTTATGGTAAGTATGTTGATTAATAAATATGAATAGAATATAATAAATATGGTAACATGCAAAAGTAATTTATATTAGGTAACAAGACAAATAACATGCAAAATGAGATAAATATAAATGAATTATGTTTTGTGATTGTTTCATACAAAATTTTAGTAATGGAGTTGATTTTTTATGGATCACAGTTTGGGGATTCTAAGATTTTATGGGTAAGAGAAATATGCTGCTTACTGGATAAGGCTTTTGTGAGTAAGTCAGCTAATTGATCTTCAGTAGCTATTTGTTTAAATATGAAAATTTTGTCATTATAGGCTTGAGCAAGTCCATAACATTTGATCATAAGAGCTCGTAGACGTTTTTGACCACCTCCAGAGATGACATGAATAACAGAGATATTGTCTTCGTAGACGGTTACTGGAGTGTCAATTGAGAAGAATTCACGATTGAGAAGCCAAGCAAGTTCTATGTCCTCGAAAGAATCGTGAAGAGCAATTAATTCAGCTGCTGTTGATGAAGAAGCATGAATATTTTGGCGATGAACGCCCCAATTTATTAGGTCACCATACATAGTAATTAGGTAACCAGTTATTGATTTTCCTTTTTCTAGTTCAGACATGTTTATAGGTTGATCGTCAATGTCGGGGGCATAAGATGCATCGACATAGGCTGATATGCCTTCGGAGTTAGATCTATAGACAATTGCAAGATCGATTGAGGATTTCAAGTACCGGATGATTCGCCGTACATAGTTCTTTTTTATGTCATCGGAACAATTTTGAAATCTTGACAGGTAATTGACTGAAAAAGATATGTCTGGCCTTGTGCCTCTAGATACATATAATAGTGCACCAATCATAGACCTGTATTCTTTGTTGTCTGTGCCTTCAGATTTACTTAATTTGAGGCCTGTCTCCATAGGCGTTTTGGAAGGATTTGAATCACACATTTTGAATTTCTGGAGAATCTTTTGAATTTGCTGTTTTTGGGTGAGTTTAATTATTTGTGATTCACGATTTCTTTCAATTTCGAAACCTACAAAATGGGTAGGGTTGTTTACAACCTTCATAGTGAAACGAGTTTCAAAATGAGTTGTTATTTCATTAACCCATTCAGGACGGTTAGTTGCAAGGAGGATGTCGTCTACGTAAATTATCATGAAGGCAATACCTTCTGATTCATCTTTACGTGTGTATACGCATCTGTCGATTTTTGACTTTGTAAAATTGGATGTTTGAAGGTGAGAATCCAGTAACTCAATCCAATTTTTACTAGATGTTTTAAGGCCATAGATAGATTTTTCGAGTTTAAGTAATTTTGATTTTTCGACATTGCAACCTTGGGGGATATTAAGAAAGATGTCATTTTTAATTTTTGAGTTCAAGTAGGCTGTTTTGACATCATATTGAACAAGTTGTAGATTCAATAGGTTAGTTACGGACAAGATCCACCTAATTAGCCAGAGTTGCACAACAGGTGCATAGGTCTCTGTCATAGTATACTCGGATCTGTCCATAAAGCCTTTAGCAACGAGTCTAGCTTTTGGGCACATTATTCCTCTTTCATTGGCTTTGGCCGTGAATATCCATCGTGTGTCTATAGGTTTGATATTATGTGGACGATCTACAATTTTCCACACATTAAGGTCTGACATGGATTGCAGTTCATCATTGATTGCCTTAAGCCACTCTTTCTTAAAAGGATTCTGGAAAATATCACTGAAACTTACTGGCATGCAATCTTCTATAAATAGTGAGTCTTCGGATGAGGCTTGTTTAAGTACATTGACCCTATAGATTGCCTCAATTTCCTCTTCTAAGGGTTTTACTTGTAGTTCCTCTGGTTTACTTGTGAAGTCGGCTAATGTTTTCGTCTCATCGAATTTAACATCGCAGGATTTGTAGGATTTCATTTTGATTGGATCTAGTATCTGATAACCTACGTTCGAAAAGCCGATCAGAATTGTTTTAAGGGCTCGGGGCAAGAATTTTGGGTCGAGATGCTCCTCTTCGTTCTTCTTGGCTTTTACTGCTGATTGCTGTCTTTGTTCAATAGGAACGTGTTTATATGCAATAGCACCAAAGACTCGAAGGTGGGAAATATCGGGTTTTGTTCCGTATAATTTTTCATAAGGGGTCATGTTTCCTAGATTGACGCGGGTCGGACTTCTATTGATTATATGGGCGGCGGCTAATACTATTGTTGACCATAATTTAAAATCAATTTTTGCATCATATAATATAGCTCTAACTCTTTCGAGCAGGGTTCTGTTTTGCCTTTCGGCTATTGCATTTAATTCGGGGGTGTATGCCACGCCATCATCTAAAGTGATTCCTTTTTCGGAGCAAAATTGTGTCATTTTGGAGTCGGAGTATTCTTTAGCTTGATCAGTTCTTAATACTGAGATAGGATCATTGGGGAATTTTGTGTTGAAAGATAAATAATACTCTTTAAATTTATCGAAAGCCTGGGATTTTCTTAATATTGGGAAGGCAAGAGTATATTTCGAGTAATGATCAATAAAAGTTATTATGAATTTTTCTCCGTTATATGCCTCTTGAAAGGGTCCCATGATGTCTGATGAGACTACTTCCATTCTTCTCGTTGGTCGAGTCCTCACGCCGTGATGACCAAGTCGGGTGGATTTTGCTTTTATACAGATTTCACAAGTGGCAAAGTCATCGTCCTTAAATACTAAATTTTGGGGCATACCTACAACTACTTTTGATAGTGCTTTTAGGCTTTTGCCACTTAGATGACCTAATCTTCTATGCCAAAGAGTTTTAGTTTTGTTTATGTTTTTCTTATGCTTTCTATTTATTCCGACACTCTCTCCGTTTAATTCATCCTCAGATTCGGAATAGATCTCCTGAGTGACCGTATCCACTTCGGTATCTTGAAAATTTTGGGGATGGTCAATGTTTTCCTGCTCTCTTTGTGGATTGCTTATTTCAGCCTCATTTAGTTCTTCGAAATTTTGTTGAGGATCATCTACATGATCTTCCTGTTCTGCAGACGTACTAGGTACAGGCATACACACAAGCTCCTGATAGACCTTATTTTCCTGATCTTCATCAACTATCTCATAATCAATATAGTACATAGAACCTCTCTTTGGAGCGGTTATAGTAATTTCACCAGTATTTTTATTTATGATGTCTGCGTAATCCGTGTCCGTTATGATTTTGAATATGCCAGACTCCATGATTTTAGCACCTGACCAAATATCAAGGCTTAAATCTGGATCATAATATACTTCTTTTAGGTGAATAGTAGAAAACTCTGCGTTAGAATTGCAGACGTTAACATACATTGATCCAACATGTGTGGGGTTTACGAATACACCTTTTTTGGCACAAAGTGCTCTGCGAGAATTGTCAACTTTGCGTATGTTTCTTAATTTTGAAATGTCATTGACCATATGGTCATCTGCTCCATTGTCTAATAACATCGTATGGAGTTGGTTTTTTGGGGGGGTGGACTTTGATACTGTAGGGGGTTTAGGCCATTGAAATTCATCTTCGATGTCATCAAAACTTAAATGATTAAGATTTGAATGCAACATCATAGAATATTTGACACGAAAATTGGATTTATCTTCAGACTTTTTTTGGGAGTTCGTGTTATTTGAAATTTGGGGTTTCGAGCTACTGTTCTGATTCTGGGCTTGTGGAGTATTACTTGCAGTAGATGTCTCATTAGGGCATGTCCTTGACATGTGTCCTTTTTTATTACATCTAAAGCACGTGATATCCATTTGGGACACATTATCTTTAGACGGATAACTATTCTGTTTATTTTGATTATTTCTGTGATCGTTTAAATAACTCGTTGTATTATAATTTGGTTTAGTGGAATTTGAGTTATTATTGTTATTACGAAAATTTCTAAAGTTTCTTCTATTATTATTATTCATCGGTTGATAGGATGATTTGGGCTGATCAAACCCGGGAAAAGTTTTGTTAGAATATTCAATTCGATCACATTTTTCTAGTATCATTTTTGTAAGTCTGACAGTAGTTCGTTTTTCAATTTCTAATTGGCGGAATTCTGAGAAAACAGTATCAAATTTTTCGGGCAATGACATCATTAATTGATCAATTTCATCAGCTTCCGATAGGGGGTAATTAGCATCGCGTAGTTCTTCCACAATGGATGAAAAATATTCCAAGAATCTACGGATGGTACCTCTCCTTGGATCGAAGCGAAGGGACTGAAATTTTGACTTTAATACCATGATGTTAGTAGCAGTTTGATTCCTGTATCGAGCATCTAAGATTTCAAAAATTTGAGAAACTACATCGCACGTTTTGACATGATGAAGTATTCTTTTGTCAAGTCTTTCGAATATATGAGCTTTCGCTCGTTCTTGAGTTTGGAAGAATTTAAGCCATTTGGATGTTAGGCGTTCTTCAGATGACGTATAAATGTAACTTGTTTCACGAGCAGTAGGAAAAATTGTGGAATGGCAGCCTTTACCTATAAGGGTGCTGATGACAGTTGCACGCCATCCCTCATAGCCATTTCCACGGAAGACATTTGAGATCCTATCATTATTTTCAGTATTCATAATTAATAAATTGACTGAACTTAAAAAAAAAAAATTAAAAAAAATAAAAAAAAATAAAACAAACGGATGTCAATTCCCAGCAAATGCCGCAAGACTAGGATTGCCGTACCTGTGTTAACCAAACAATTTGAAAATATAACGATAGTATTTAAGTTGTCCTTGTGTGTGTCTCGAGTAGGTCCACTGCGGGCAAGAGATCACACACGTTAAAGATGAGACTGGACGCTTCCCAATAAAAAAAAATAAAAATAAATTAACAAGACTTTTTAACCCAAAATAATTCGTATAAGAATTCAATCTTCGATAAGATGATTAATTAAAATCAATAAAAAAAATGAAAGTGTGAGGGTGAAAAATGAAAATAGCTACCTTCAGATCGAGGGAATTAGGAAGGAATTAAATTATTGAAAACAGGGGAAAATTTTGTTTGAAATAGTGTACCCACAAAAATAATTCGAAATTAAAATTGAAGAAAAGAGAAAAAAAATAAAATATTAGATAATTTGAGAGAGAAAAAAAATGAATTTCACCAAATATTACGCAAAATTAATTCTACTGGTGACACGAAAACTGATAATAATTTTCAGTAGAAAAAAAAGTGAAGGAAAAAAAATTTGAAATATGTATAATATTCGAATAAATAATTAAAGTTGCACGAGAGGAAAAGAGCAAAGTAAAAAAATTTAATTTAATTTAGGTGTTCGTATAAGAAAAAAAAAATTCAAAAAAAAATCGTTAAGTATTTTCGACAAAATTGTGCAACGGCAAAAATTTTCAAGTTGCAACAAAATGGTGGTTTGAAACTGAAAAACCGCGCCAACGTATTTATTGAATGGGCGAAGATAAGCGTTCGTAGGTTCGTTGCACTTAACAAAAGGTTAATGTACAAGTTCGAACGAATGAACGAAACGAGCCGTGCATACGTCACGAGTTGTACACTCCAAGACAAAAGTGGCTGCAAAAGTTTGCACACAACTTGCCAAAATTTGTGCTTAGAAAAATTTTGAAAAGGCCAAAATTATTTGAAATTACCGTTACTTTCAAATATACGGGTTAAATTTTGAATCGAAAGAGTTAAGTTACACGAAAAACACGAAATTGAACACGAAAAATATACGAAAAAATACGAAAAATTATAAAAAATATGTTTTTTATTACCTTTTTTTAGCAGAAAGTTTTTAAGTTATACCCTTTTAACCGTCGATTTTTTTTGTTTTCAGGTTCGTTTTCTGGAATTAATGAAGTTGATGCTCTGGAACTGTTGTTTGAATTGCGCTTCGATTGTTTTGAACGTACTTCGATGAAAGTTTGAGTTAAGTTTTTTGAGTTTTAAAGATGATACCAAAAGTGAAGTTGAATTTAGACGATGAATACCAATTTTGATGTTGTTGAATTGAAGCTTTTACGTTGGTTTCAGATCAATTTGTGACTGCTCAAGGCGATTTATTTCCAATTTATGACTTCGACGAATTAGTTCATACACAAGCAGGGCAGATACTAATGAATTTACTAGTTTTCAGGCAACACAAGCAGGGCTCCCAAACAACTTAGCAATCGACGAGTCCTGGAATTTTCGATACACTTGGCTGGATTATACACAAACGGGGCAAATCCTTTTCAGCAAACGACGAAACTCATTGAACGTTTACAGCATTCAAGGTGGAATTAAATTTTTCGAGAACAAAAAAAATTTTATGACTCGAAAAAAAATAGGTAGGTTGGAACTAAGTTACCCAACACAAAATAAAATTACGAAAAATATTAAAAACACAATTATTCACGAAAGATTTTTTAAAGTTTGACTTAAAAACACAAAGAAAATTCACAAAAATATAAAAATTTTTAAATTAGTATTTTTTAAAATCTGTTACAGGTACAAGGATTGTTACCGAGCGATGCTACCATATAGAGGTTGAGGACCGGAGTTGTAACAGAAAAGAAAGATTTGAGTGAAGTTACGTCCAAGAAGCGAATGTTTATTTCATAAGTTACATAATTTAAGCAAAGTATATTTCTAGAGTAATGAACGAACGGTAACGGAAATGAACGAGTGAGCGGCGGAAGTGGTATATCAGTGTAGCCGCGAATAGATATAAATAAATGTATTCGATATGTGATCGTGTGTTCGTAGGAGTGAGAGGGGAGAAGGATTGGTGGTCTCAACAATTTTCCATTTAACATCGAAAAATATAGATTTTTTTATATATCGAATTTTTATAAACCAGATGATATTTATTTACATGTATTTTCCATTTAACATCGAAATCAAATTTTTATCAATATATATTAAGTAGCTGAAATATTTACTGGAATTTTTCTAAGGTTTATCAGTGAATGAGAATGAGTGAATAGTGATTTGAATTATTTTTAATATTCATGATTTTAAAGTGTACCTAGTTGTTTTTTTGACAATGTTTTCAAATTACAAAATTGTAAGTATTCATCTTTATATTCATTTGAATTTTAATAAGTATAATCTGAAATAATATGTTCGTTGTGTTATCAATCTTTGCAGTATCCAGAGGTTTTCTATGTTTCATTTACAAGTTTGGTACGGTAACTAACTTAATTTATCTTCGTAAATATAACGCCAAGGAATTTCGCAAATGAATTTATCCATCAATGCATTCTTGATTCGCCGATGAATTATATCATTAAATTGAAGGAAAGTCAATCGGTGAATCAAGTAGAATAGAATCTATTGACGGATTCTACTCAATTCACCGATGAATTATTTCACTATAAATTAAAGGAGAATCGGTCGGTGAATCGACTTTCCTATAAGTACCTAACTTGAAATAATTTATCGGCAAAAGTAAAACCCATCCACTGATTATACCTTATTCACCGATAATTATTAAAACCTATTTAATATTGATCATTTTATGAATTTTTCTTATTCTTACAGATAAATGAAACTTCAACTTTACATTAATCCTATGTTTACCTTGGAACTGACAGAAATAAGATACCATTTTAGTTACAGTTACACAGTAGATTTTCCATAGATTTCCCATGAAATAAGAAAATATCGACATTTTATCAATATATATGTTAGGAGCAGAATGCGAAAACGGCCATTGAGTGAAAAAAACGATCAGAACGCGTTTTGTTCCTTTTTAGACTTCAAAAACAACAGTAACGTGTAATGTGAAACTGAAAATGCTCAGAACACGTTCTCTTACACGATAGATACCATAACGCGTTGAGGGGGGAGGAAAAAAATGCAGCAACGGGTTGTGGACATGAAGAATGACAGAATGCGTTTGAGAGAATAAAATTGATGTAATGCAGGCAGGTAAAATACAAATTAAGGAAAAATTTTAAAATAATATTCAATATTATGATTTTTGTTAATACAGGGGCCAATGTAATGCAAGTTGGTAAAATACAAAATACAAAAATTGAAAAATAATGTCTAAAATTATAATGTTTTGTCAGTACAAGGGCTACTTATTTTTACACGCCGAATTATTATGGCACTTGGAATTGCAAGACACGCCTTGTCTCTTGCATTTGATTTTTACAGGACAAACTATGTCTCATACACGTTGTGGTCCTTCTCTGTACCACAACGCATTGTGGTCAATTTAAAAGGTAATCATATCCACAACACGTTGTGTTTGTCATAAATCGACCACAACGCGACATGGCATTAATAGCTTCCCAAAACGCGTTCTGGTCATTTTTTTTGCTCAATGGCCATTTTTGCGTTCTGCTCCTAACATATATATTGAAATAGTAGCCGAGAATTATCCCACTGTCATTTAAAGTCAAATAATATGAAAATGTTATCACATTAATTGCAATCAGCTTCAGCCACTGATACTGACCACTAGTTTGTTTTTTTTTTTCATCTAACAGACAAGTCCTGTATTTTCAAATTTTTTGTGAGTAAGGAAGAAGTGGTCTCGTCAGGTTTTGAAGGCTCAGATTCCATGCCCTTCATAGTTCCACCTTTACCAGAAATTCTTTTATCTAATAATCATGAATTCGCGACATACTCGTAAACTTTGTCAGAAATATTGCCCTCGCTGATTTGATAAGAATTCGAGGCTGAACACTAAAATTAGGTTTTTATTGGGATTCCAACTTCATCACAATAAATTAGAAAAAATTAAATTTTTTCTCTTATTGTTAAAACTGTTAGGTACCTACCTATCGTTATAATGATTTTTCCCAATAGAATATTTGATGCCGTTAATGTGCGGAAGTCTGAATCTGTAATATTAATATCTCCCCCTCGTACAAAAAATAAATGTAATAACGTTATTTTTTCGAGTATGTACCTATGCAACAGGACATACATGTAACAAAATTAGTCTAGTCACATTTGTACGAAGAAAAATTTCGTTCTTACCCCTTGGTTTCGGGGCAGTAACCGGAAAATAATTCATAGGAGGCTGACAAAGGGCGAAGAAAAATTGTAGACGCCCTTTGATGAGAGGAAGTTAGCCGTATAAATTGGGAGATTAAATCAACTTTACATATGTTTGTAAGAATCTAAAATCCTTGTAACTGATAATAATTTTTTTTAGGGAAGGGGGTTGATTGGAGCCACTCAATTTTATCGGAGAGTTCGACCCTTTATTTACGTCCTTTCTTGAATTTCTAGAAAACTGATTTCCTTCCACGGGAAGGTAACAAAATATTGAAAAACAACGTACTTACGTCGAATCATTGTCAGTAACGTTTTTCAGTATTTGAATGGAAAAAACTTGGCGAAACTACTCACCAACAAAATTCCTATTCAAAATAATAATATTTCCTGTAGGAAAATTAATGGACAAAATTCGTTCCAAAAATTTCGAAGAAGCTGATATAGGTACCTACGTTACCCTTTGCGTGCACCTGCACCTACTGTGACCGTTTTGGTTCATTTTTAAATGAGCAAAAGTATATCTCATAGGCTAATTAATATGAAAAATACAGATGAAAAGAAGTAGTGAACTGATGACTTTACAACTATCTGGGAACTACTTCCTTTGTTCTACAATTCGTACGTACCATTCTTGAAGTGGGTATATCTTTACACACCAATTTCCCCACATAATAATGGCACAAGATAAATGTTGAAAAAAAAAAAAGAAACTAATATAAGGCCATCTCATTTCTCTCATGTAAAAGTAAGTCAAATTACTTTCAATGTGCCAAAAAAAAATACATATATATAGGTATTAAAAAAAATTAAATTCTCCTTTCGCTTCTGTTCGTATTTTTCTAATCAACATTTTCTCGAAAACCATTTTGTTTGCAAAAGAATTTGTGATAAAATTTTTTTTCTCCTCTTCTTTCATCCTCTGAGTTTATTTTTTACCTTTTTACGTTCGTGAGAAAATTTAAATTATCCACGAACTAACGAAAAAAGTTCAAACGTTGGATAAAACGTGTAGCCTACTAACACGGATCCGCCCAGAAATTAGGCCTACCTATTTTTATACAAATATTTTATTCTCAAAATGGGTTGTTCCCAAACAAAAAATTTATTTCATTAAAAAAAAAAAATTATTTGAGTGCAAGAAACGTTAAGTTGGTAACCAAGAAAATTGTATCAACCAATTATTTTAATCCTCTTTTATTAATTTATTTCAACGCAATGCATTCTAAAAGGTAATTTTTTCAGATTTTTGGACTGATTGCCTTCAATTTTCAGCACTTTTAATTAAAGAAAACCCAATTTAGCTCTTTGTTACGCATTAATAGGTATGGATTCAAGCCATTCAGGCATTCACTTTTACTTAAAATAAAACAACTGCAATAAAACGTTCTCTAATATTCAATATGATAAAACAATGTTACACTCAAGTTCTAGGTTCTCAAAAATTTCGGTTTAAAATTATTTCTTCATTCAACCCAATGATTTCAGCTTAGTGTATGTTCGGTGAAGCGACGAAAGCTCAACAAGTTGATATTTCCCGTTTGAACGATCTGAAGAACTTTGTTTCATAAGAAGGGCATGTGCGAGAAAAAGGCGATCGTATCATTAAAAGAGAACTTTCGATCAGAACTTACTCACTGTGCCGGGTCAAGAAGTTCGGTAGGCCTATTCACTGACAACTAATGTTTGTTTCGAGTTTTACTCCAGAAAATAGAACATCTTATTCAGAAAACTAGTTTCACAGTTTGCTAAATCGAACATCCTATTAGGGTAAAACCCCCAGTAGTTGACACTGCTCTAGTAGTTGACACTTGAATAATAAATTCTTTTTTTTGTGGTATTTTGGTAACACTGTTACTGTTAAAAATTACTTCGTACCTTGCTTATAACATACCATGAGTTACTATTCAGTTTGCTGGTAATGTGTTGGTGAATTATCAGTTTTAATTTTTTTTATAATTTTCTTCTCGAGAAAATTCTTAAAATTTTGAGAGATAAGTAATTAACAACATATTTTCTGTACTTGCGAATTTAAAACTCACATGAAAACTGAATACATCAATGGAATGGTTATGAAATACGTATTCTGTTCTGCATGTAGATGACCATATCAGTGTATTATCAAATCTGTTTTGCCGGGTGTGTATTATTGGATACCCAAAAAATGATCCATCTCCAGTAATTGACACTTGTTATTTTTCTCCATAGGCACGAAATAAATTTAAAAAATCTCGCTATCAGAACATGAAAAGTCAATTGTGTGTAGACATTTTCTATGAATACGTTGCAAATGTTTTTAATCCGTGGATAATCTAATCTGATATTGAAAAACCTCTAATCTTATTTCTGAATGGGCATAGTTCCCATCTCTCACTAGAACTGTCAATATTTTGTGAAAAAGAACAAATAATGCTAATATCTCTGTATCCCAACACCACCCACTTCAGCCAACCACTTGACGTCTCTGTATTTTTTCCACTTAAAGAAGTATGGAAGTCTGTTGTACGTGAATGGAGACTGAAACATCACAACAATAAACTAAGAAAACTGATTTTAGTAAACTGCTCAAAAATGCTTTGGGAAAATTAACAAATAAGACTCTTGAAAATGGTTTTAAGCATTGCGGACTGTTTCCATTTAGCTTGGATGTCATTCCTAACTTATTTGACCGAGAAAAATGCCAAAAAAAAATGCAGCTGAGAAAGCGGTTGAATTGGCAGCTCATCAAAAGAAAGTTACTTTGTCCTGTATTGAGAAATTATGCGAAGTAAATTTACCAGGGAAAATACGGGATACGTTTACCAATTTCCACAAGTGGAGGATGTTTAGAAACATTGTTCAAAAGCTGAATCCGCCCACTAAATATGGGCGTGTATTGTTGAAATTCGAAATTCATGCTAAGAAATTTGGGTAGATTGGTTACATGTTACGTTATAATTCACTTTTGATTAGGTCAATTTTAGGCCTAATACATTTTAATAATCATTAAAATAAAGTTTAAAATAAAATCAATAATAATAACTAAAAATTATAGGTAGGTAGTACCTATTTGTCTCTGTTTATTTGCATTTTTAATGTGTCAACTACTGTGGTTGTCAATAATTGGTGCGTGTCAACTACTGGTGAATTTTGGACAGTTTTTAAAAAATGCTTAGAAAGTACTCTAATTGATAAATGAAAGCGAAATATGAGCCAAATTGGCCTCAAAGAGTTGGCCTAAACATTACATTGATTTATTTTAAAAAATACTGATATGCAAAAATTACAAAAAATAAAACACAAAATGCATTCTGTAAGTGTCAACTACTGGGGGTTTTACCCTACTCATGAAGAAGTTCTAAGAGTTTTATTTTTTTTTATTTTTTTTATTTTTTTCCATATCAAACGAATCTATAAAAAATAGTTCTGGTACGCAAACTAATCGCTATACTAAACCTGCAGACCAATCACAGCTCTTCAGATTTTTGCCAATGCTATAATTCGACACACATGTGATTTCGCTGCACCATGTGACTTTTTTCAAAAATTTTCGTCAGAGACATCCGCCATCATGAAGACGCTCAAATTACCAATAAACCATTTCTTACACGTCATAGCACCGTAAAAAATTACTGAGACTCGAAATTTTATGGAATTTCGTCTGCTTTGTTGCCCAATACAGTGAGAAAAAATTCATGTTTGCCTTATCGACAACGCACTCTGAGAAGTCGTAAAATTCGAAAATTTTTTCCCATGTCGTCGGATCGATACCAAAATTTTACACAGAAATAAACGCTATTCTCAAAGAGTGAAAAAAATTCGCAAGATTTTTCTTTCAAAACTTTAACTTCGACACAGACAACAAAAATTTTCGACTTCTTTCGCATTTGGTTCATTTTCTTCTGTTTTTTTTTTTTTTTTTTTTTTTTTCACAGACGTACCCTTAAGTATAAATTCATATTTATGGGCCAAGTATTACGTCACACTGCTATGCAAAGGATGTACAACCATCTTATTACCATCCCCTTTATAATTTATTTTTTTCCTCCAACTCTTCACTTTTGGTGGCACTCTTTGAAAATAATCGACAAACTTGGCGTTTCCTCTTTCTCTCACTCTCTCTCTGTCTCTCGTTTTATTATGAACGTGATTTTCATTCTTTCATTGTATGTCAATGACCGACTAGTTTATTGTTTGTTTTTTTTTGTTTTTTGTTTTTTTTTAATGTCATACCAGTGTACTTGTACTCAACCTCTCTTTCAATTGTACGCCTGCATGTCACACTTACTCCTTTAGGAAATAAACAAAATAATATAGGAAAATCGTATAAATGACGTAAGTACGTTTACTAGCCTACGAAATTTTTCTTTTATTTAAAAACACGTATTTTTTATTTTTTATAAAGTTTTTTCTTTCATGTTCAGTTGAAGAAAAAACAAAGAGTAAAGAGTGGAAAATAAATAGATAGGTACCTATTTAAGAAAAATTCTACGATATTTTCATAGGAATAAAATTTTCTCATTTTTTTTCAAATTCAAATTCAATTTTCGATCTGCATTTTCAGCGGAATCATAGGGTAGCTAATGGACAGTGTTCGAAACGGCCATAAACCTCATAAAATTTTATCTACAAATTTTTATCGCTTTGTCAAACAGGCGCATTATGTATGGATGAAAAATGTTATTAAAGTAAAAACATAATTTTTGTGGTTCAGTAGACGTGCTTATTAGAACAACTTTGTTACCAAGATAAAATGATCTTAATAAACGATTAATTCAATTGGGCGAAAGATGAGATACCGAAAAAAATTCAAAGTCGAAAAAGTTTTGTTGGCTATTCATATTGTATTAATTATTACTGCACCATCATTACGGTTTCGTCATGCGAGTCTGAGTGAGTAAAAGACATTACTTAATAAAATTGTTAATTTTCATCTATGTTTCTGATTTTTCTAGAAGGGTGAAAATATCGAATGAGTGAGAAAACCAGACGAAGTGAGATATTAATATGACAACATAAAATGAAAAATTCATGTTTTTTCATGGTTGTAAGGAGGTTTTTTAATTGTAATTTGATTCAAATACGCCAATTGTTCATCCTAATAACAGAATTTTTTTCATTACATTTGTATAAGAAGGATCGGTCGCTGGGAGTTTTGACGCTGTAGAGCGATTGATCCCATTATCTATCAAGCGGCGTCTAGTGTATGTCTAAAAAAAAACTTTTCAAGTATTTTCTACTTTAGTTGGCTTTGGTTCCTATGAAATTTTCATCAGTCCCTCCTTTACCGCTACAACTGATAAATTTTTGCATTCCTTCGAATCACTGAAACTTTTAAGAGAATAAGAACTGCCCACAAAATATTAAATATAAAACGCAATCTAAACGTAAAATGGCACCACTTTTAAGACAAAATATCCCAACTCCTAAGGTACCTACACTACAATTTTTAATCTCTCTTTTATCTACGAAATTCCTGTTTTTTGTTGTTTCTGAATTAATAATATTGTATTAATTTATTTATTCATTTAATCCAATTATTTAAGAAAACAAAATTCTAAATGTTGTTATTTGGCCCGAATTTGGGGAAAGCAAATTTGAATTTGGTACTTCAGGAATGGGGACATTGGAATAATATAGCTTCAAAAGTGGTGCCGTTTCTCATGACAGCATTTAGATGGGCGTACGTATTAAGCCGGCTCCACACGTTCTTCTATTTTCCAAACGTCGCCAAGCACAATTAACCGACACACATACGTGGCAAATTCATAGGCAAGGCAACCATAAATATTTATTCCCACTGACTGGTGAAAATTTATCAACAACAATCGGCAACATTAAAACTAAAGCAGACTCGCAAAAAATTAAAGGTAAATTTCATAGCTTTTGATAAAAAAAATTTAAAAAAAGTCAGTTAATTGATGTCATAATAATCCTTTCGAGACGAATCCGTTTTGTGGAAACTGGGTGAAAAATAGAAATGAAAAAAATTCCTAACCTGTTACATTTTTTCGTAATAACAAACTTTGAGCATAGGTAATATAAGTATAGGTATGTTATAAAAAAATTCTATCCACTAGAAGTACTTAAGTTTTCGTGAAAAAAAAAAATTAATTTTTAAATATTTTTGCAAAAAGCAAGGAAAAACTATCTTTTTACCAATGTGAAGCACGTAATAAGCATATCAAAGGAAACAAAATTTAATTATAGGTTTTAAGGTCAGTTTGAAAATATGAGAGTATAAAATTTTTGTCTTTGATCTTTACTTCGAGGATATCTGTTGCAAAAACTTTGTTTAAAAAAATATATAGGTGGGTAGTCCATTATCATATTATATTCTAAGAGGGAAAAAATAATGAAAATTTTTGGAGAAATACACTCAGGTAAATTCCTTCTTTTTTTTTTTGCAAAAATGACAAAACATAATAATATTTTAGAGCTACCCAAAACTTGATGTTTTATACCTTTTCTTTTTTATTTAAAACCACTTTTGGAATATTTTTAGAGCGATGAGAAAATATTAAAAAGAAATTAGGCAGACTAATTTGATAAGCAAAATTCTAAACGAGATCAATCACCTTTTAGGTAACTTTGTAATTAACTTCAAAGAATGTATAAAGGTATGTTCACTTAAATTGCTTTTGCTTTCAACTTTTGGTATTATTTCTTTCGGTCATCTCATCTTATTAAAAGTTCTCACATCACCAAACTCTGTAGTATCTTTTTTTTTCACGTTTTTTCACTTTTTTTCTCTTTTTTTTTTTTGCCAAAGAATGGTTTGCTTAATAAAAGGTAACTTAGGTACCAAACTCACATACTTGTATTTTTAATTTTTTGCATAGGTATAATTATGTAAAATTACTTTATTTGTTAATAAGCAAAGACAAAGACATCGATAAGTTTTCATTCTGTTCTCATGACTTAACAGAAATTAATTGGATACATGCGTATACAAAGGACCTAAAATTTGGCATAAATTCAGGAAATTTTTTGCAATAAAATTCTACTATTAGAGTCACAGGTTGTTAATTGATACAGGTTGTTAATTAATACATTACATTTTTCTGTGGCTACACTAGCACTACCTGGCGTATTTACTATTTGTTGCGATAACATTACCACTAACCAGTTTGGTTTGTATTTTTGGCTACATTGCATTTGTAATGGGGCTAGTGCTTGTAACTTAAGATTAGTGGTTTAGAGCCATATTCATAAACGTCACTTTCACCTCCCTTCACTTAAATTTTTACTTGAAAAAAAGTTTTGGAACAATTTTGTACTTAGAAATGTGGGAAAATTGTATCTCTTATATGAGAGTTCCAATGTAAAAATAAAATGTTACCACACCTTTGAATACAAAATTGTGCCAAAAGTCATTTTTAAGTGAAGTTTAAGGGAATGGAGGTTAAAGTGACGTTTGTGAATATGGGCCTTAGAGTCCAAGGGACTAATGAAAGAATGTGTTGTCTCTAACTCAACTAGATGACAACTGTTGATGACATCTCTCGACCACCTCCAGATACCTTCATGGCGTACACCTTGTGCGCCGTTGCCGGACTCCTGCGCGTCACCATGTGCGCAGTAGCTCGGGCCATATGGCCACAATAGCATTATTCGTTTTATCACAATTTCAGAAAATGTGTTTTCAAATACGTGAAGTAAAGTTTTTCATACTTCATTTTTTTTTTTCTATCAGCCCAGAATTTTATTAGAGGTAGGTGAATTTGGTATCAATTTGTAGGAAATTTTATTGCGAATCCACGATTATAAATAATTAAGCAGCAGCTTTAGTATGAAATCTAGACTTTATGGCTAAAAGAAAAAAAATAGTTGGTTGATACAACAATTACCTACAAATTGAAATTTAAAATTTTAGATGGATACTTTATATCAAAATCAGAAAAGGAAGACAAATAATGGCATATATACAACTGAAATTATTGATAAAGCAGTTGACCTAGTTTTAACATACACCCCTCAAACAAACTGGTACAGCTTGACTAAAACGATGTTTGAAGTTCCAGTTTGAACATGCACCAAATTTGTACTAATTTATCAAATAAAATTTATTTTCTTAGCAACTTTTGCAAATGTACCAGCTAAAAACACCCCTCCCTCAAATAAGAATATTTCCGAAAAACCCTTGTGTTGTTAATTGATACGAAAAAATTTTCCAAAAAAATTAAGTATAATTTGAGTTGTGTTTGAGATTGAGTTAATTTTTTAAATCCAAAATTAGCCTACGGCTTTCCTCTTTCAAATTATGCTACATAGTATAAAAAATATTGATCCATTGTCACGCAATGTTGAAAAAAGTATTTGCTGTATCAACTAACAACCAGTAACCGTCACCTTACCCGTTAATTTTTTATAAAATTTAAAAGGTAGAAAATGCTGAAAATCAATATTTTCGTGTTTTTAGTGATTCCTGCATACATAATTATAGTTTTCCACAATTTTCAATAAAAATTTCAATTCAAAAACGCAAAAACGAGCAAGAGTGATGGTATCACTTAAATTTGTATGAAATTTGCACACAAATTTTTTCAAGCGTTTACATTTTTTAGGAATCCTGAGCCAGATCTGAGTGTGGTGACAATAAAAAAGTGAAATAAGTGAGATATGGAGGTTACAGTGGGTATGAAGGATGAAAATATGATACTCTTTTCCAATGATTTTGTAAATTCGATTTAATGGTTAGGCTACACTGAGTTACCAAAAGATAATTTGAAGTTTTCATTCGATAAAATTTTACTTACAGATTTGAATTCGAGAGAAATCATACGGGTGGTAGGTAGTTAGATTTTATGCTTTATTTTGGAAGTAAAATGAACCCAATTACCCATGTTATGAGAGGCTACATCTTTCATAAATGGACAACAGACTGGAAAGGATTTTAGAAAAACCTTCCGCAGCGTTAAAATTAAGAGCCAGTAAGTTACAAGTATGTTTAATTATTTCGGATCTCAATTTATGGCTACATGTGTCCCACGAGTCTGGTGGTTTAAAAGTGAGAAACCTTATGTTTTTGACGGAAGCCAGTCTTTGCCACTATCTGCTGTGGTAATCAAACTTTTAACCAATAATTGGCATCATTTCACACACAAAAGGCATAATTTCAAATATCCATGAGGTAGTACCTAGGTGTGCACTTTTCATACGTGCTCTGGCTCTCTCCAAATTTACTATATAAACGAAAAAACTAGCACCTAGATATAACCATTTTTCCACGGCTGAAAACTAATCAGAAATGATATTTACAAAAAGGCGAACGGAGCGCGTATCGGTGGAAATTGAGATTTAAAAAAATAAAAAATTTTTTTCATACGTATTTGTTGCAGTTCATTTTTCTTGTGCCATATAGATATCTATAGTTTCTACAGCACAAATACGGCTCAATTTGACTGAAAGTGTTAATCTACAAGTTATAAAAAACCTAATTAAACATATATTTCTCCGAGAAGTAACTTTGTTTAGCATAGGTACATATAACACTTGAAAATGAATTCCGGCTTCTTACGAAATAACGGATTGGCACTTGGCACTAATCCCAAAATCAACCGGCGTGGGTAAATTCAAAAATTTCCAATTGTTAAATCGTAAGATTCGAATCTAGTACAGTTTCGCATCTTAACCGAATAGGTAAGAAACTGCAGACGAATCATTTCACAAGTAAATGTCACCTTACTTAGGTATTGACTACAACAGAAAACTTCTACTATCTTTTCCGGAAAACAAATGCTCAACATTTTTTCAAAATCTCACTCCTAAAATAATCCTCACGCGTCATCACTTCGTTTAGCGCAGCTATGCTTAAATAATGAATTTAGAAATTACCTACCTAAAAAATAATATTAACATCGTAGATTTTGAATCGTTACTTATTAGTTATTCGACTCAACAATTGAAAGAAGACTTTCAAATAAGAACCAGCTGAAAAACACTGTATAAATATATTTCAACCCTATTGTAAAGTTGTTCACTCTAGCAAAAAAAAAAAAAAATAAATAAAAATACCTACCAACTGAACCAACAACTGAAATACACTCTTTGAAAAAATTTCTCTTCTCATTGTCTCAACGAAAGGGATTATTATGAAAATTTAAAAGCTAAAAAAAACACAAAAAAACGCACTTACCAATTCCCTTATTTTGCAACATTTCTAATAATTTTTTTATACTGTCATCGCGAGCTAGTAATGTTTGTTTTTGTGTTTCAATTCTTAATTCTAGTTCCTGTATTAAGCGTGAAACGAAAACAAAAACAAAACAAAAAAAAAAAAGATAAATTACGACTTTACTTTAAAACTGAGTAACTCGTCTATAAATGAGAACGAAGAGGGGTTCATATTTTTTATCATATGATAATCAAATAAAACCATTTTTTTTTCTTTTCACCTTCTTACCTTTATCGTTTCACGTAAAATTGCTACCTCTCTAGTTAAATGCTCGTTTTCAGAAATTAATGCCTCCATTTGTTTGTGGTTACCTAAGGCTGCCTCTCGACTACGTAGTCGAAGTTCTTCTTCGAGTTGACGAACCATCATGGATTGTTTCTGGAAAAATAAAAAAAAATAACAAATTAATTATGTCAATAAGCTATAAAACATTGTAAGCCTAAATTTTTCCTGCAAGCTGTAAAAAACATGAAACAAAAAAAAACAAACAATAACAACAACAAAATGTTTCTGATCCATATTCCAATCTCAAAACCTAAGCAATAGGACAACGCTGAAGGGGAAAAAAGTTAATATCCACAATTTTAATGAAAAATAGATCATCTAAAATTCTTAATGGATCAAAATGCGATCGGTGAGACTCTGAAAAGTTTTCAAAAGTAACGGATGATTTTTTGTGCCGCTTCGGAGCTTTCAGTAGGTAATGATTCTTTTATCAACGAAAATGATTTTACATAATGACGTTTTTGAAATTCACGACCGACAGATTTTATCGCCTTTTATCACAGAAATAATAATGATATAGTTTATTATACTGCGATACGTTGATGTACTTATATGTTTGTACAGAATTCTCCAAATTACAGCCGAAATTCTGGCATTAGACTCCTGCGCCGTAAATACACAGAATAATACTTCTTGCAGTACTGGAGCACGTTATCAATACCTATGCTCATTATTACATCAGTATCATTTCTCTCGTTAAATAACAGTTCGAAACTATTTGGTAATAAGTAGGACCTACCTATTCTGTTATTTCATCTAAACTAATAAAATGATAGGATGAAAATAGGTTGTCCAACCGTCACCGAATAACTGCCGGATGGATTTCGATGGATCTTTTGCGAAATTATCCGTCATGTTCAGTGGAAGGTTCACAAATAAGCTATTCTGAAATCAGTTTGATGGTTTTTTGACTTAAATGTGAAAAACATGATTGTTGGTTCATAATTTTGAGCTTGAAAATTTTCTGTCGCTAAAAAACGTCGGAACCAAAATATTTATCATTAAAAAATTCAATAATTAACAAAAAAAGTCCAAGCAAATAAAAGCCAAGATGACTTATCAACCCACGGAATTCATAAATTAACATTCACATTTGACGCGTTCAATGCAAATTTTATTGCCAACTGTATTATAATGTATACATACCTATTATAAACTCATTTATTTTCCATCGAAGTGAAACAGAAAAAAAACAACGAAAAGAAATTGCATAGCATTGTTTATAGAAAAAAGAAGACTGTGAAGAAAGGGGGAATATTTTTTAAAAACGATGAAATTTTGAAACTTATTTAGTTGCTCGTTCTTTTTGTTTGTTTTGTTGTTTTTTTTTTTCAAATTTCTTCCCTGTTCTCATCAATTATCTATTTTTCAAAAATAGGGTCGCAATTTCAGACAACGTATCACGAAAATACGACGAAGGCGAATAAATATTTTCCAATATCACCGTTTTACCATTTTTTTCCCCATTCCCTATCTTTCCTCATTTTATAATTATGGAAAAAAAAAAAAAAAATCTAATCACGTTAGCAACGCCCAACGTAATACTTTAGACTTAAATAATAAATTTATTATTTCCATTTTAATTAATATCGCTACTATATTGTTATCGCTTCCTACTCATCGAAGAAATTAATGATTATTTTTGAAAGATACCAACAAAAATGGCGAATGATGATAGAAGGAAGGGTTGAAGATAAGAGAAGAGACGAAATGAAACAAAATTCATAGGCTAATTGAAAATCTATTCCGATTTGAGCGCGTACAGAGACAAACGACTTTCTTCGCAACAACCCTCACATACATAACAAACCCCAAATCTCACCCTCTCCCCCACTTCTCACAACCATCTTTAACGCGATGGTTTAACTTAATTACAAACGATCTCTTCCGTAATGAATATTTGTGTTTCGATAGTTAACTGGCTATACATATAGGCGTAGTTCGTACACACGTAGTAACCCTTCGTGTAAAATCCACCCCAATGTCATGGTTGATCGAGAAACGAAGCCAGTTTTGCTATAAGAGGAGAAAACGGAGGCGGGGGCGGCGACGCAAAAAGTTGTAGGGAAAAGGTTCTGTAATGAAATGTACCATTAATGAATAGTTAATAAAACATCTGTCAGTATGGTATAAACGGAGACCAACAGTGTTCGGTGGATGTTTTCACCCTTAACGTAGGTTATGAAATAGGCCCGTCAAAAAGCTGTCATACATTTTTAGGAATTTAATTTTTAAACGTTCTCCGTTAGCGAAGACACAATGCGCTGAGAAATGCGTTCGAAAGTTTAGGGAGGTGGTATCGATTTCTTCAATTTTACTATAACTTGTGCAGGTATTATTAACGAATGTTGTTACGATAACACTCATTTATAATATGTACGGTTATTTTCACCCAGTTTGCTTACAAACGAGGTATTAAAATTGACCTCACAAAAGGATTATGGGTGAGGATGATGAAAATTATCCGTTTCATGGGAAAACAAAACGATTGGTACCATTTTCTCATTTTCACTTTTTTTTTTTTTTTTTCACGTCTAATATAATTATGTATGTAAATATGTATGTAGGTATGTATGTATGTATTTTCTAGCAAAATTTTGTATACGCGATTTTGAGAAAAATAAAAAACGAATAGAGCTGAAATTTTCACGAGAGATAGATTTTATATGGAAGCAAGTCTGAAAGAAATTTGCTGCCTCTCAGTTTGGTAGTTACCAAGAAAACTCGAAAAAAAATTTTCAGGAAAAGTGGTTTTGAGGAAAGGACAGAAAGGATCAGGCTGAAATTTTTACAAATGATTGTCCTTATATGATTACAAGTTTGATAGGATTTTTGAGTAATTTCCGAGAAAACTGTAGAAGAAAAATTACTAGAAAACTTTGGTGTTCGCCGTTTTGGGAAAATTACAAAAAGGATAGGACTGAAATTTTCATGAAACCATGTCTGATAAAAAACCGGAAAATAAAAATTTGGTGAAAAAAATTTTCTGTTTACAGTTTAGAGAAAAATACTTATCGAATGAGATCGACTGATATTTTCACGAAAGACAGCCATCAATATCATCAAATAGGAACAGGTCTGAAATAAGTTTGGTGCCGAATAGTTTAGCAGTTTTGGGAAAACAATAAACTCTAGGAAAAGTGGTTTTTCTGGGATTTTAAGGAAACTACAAAAATGAATGGATTAAGATTTTCACGAAAAACTGTTTTTATACAAATAGATGCAAGTCTTATAGTAGTTTACCGCCTATTAGTTCTGTAGTTTTCGAGAAAACTGAAAAAGAAAAATTTTTGATAGTAATCTATATTATATTTAGGTCATTAATTGAATTATTTGAATTTGAGTCTTATTAACTATACCTACCTTTCTTTTTTAGTGAGCAGGTTAACAGCCATCTTGGTCACAGAGGGTGTTTGAAGTCGATCATGTAATTTTATTACGGGGGAAAAAATCGATGAAAACATTTACAGATCTCGCATCAGATGCAATGACCGTGACTGAGATAACCGGTACAAATTTTTGAATAAGCTTCTTTATTAATTTATTTATACGTACGCAAAGGGTACCAAAAAATTTCACCAATTTCCCTTCCCCGAGTGATTCGGGAAGAATTTTTCCACGTATTTAAGTCGCAGGGGTGCCTTCCAAATTCGCAATACCTTGTATTAGCGAAAGTATTATTCTGTGGGTAAAGGCTACAATTCCAGTCAATTTTGAGCCAAATATTCCAAAGACGAAGTCGTATTTTCAATATGTCACCATACAATCAATCATATACCGTAGTCTACGTGTATTCAATATATCGATTTACAGGTAGATACTGATATATCAGTATCGTTCCTTTCGATAAAAGAGGAGATAAAAATCTGTCATGGATAATATGTAACATCACAGTTTGGGGAAAAAATCCCACAACAAAGAGGTTCATATGATACCTCATGGTGACAGAGATGGCTCGTTTTCTCTTCACAGAGATATTTTAATTATATTTTTTTGTTATACTTTTCACGGATTAGCCATCTTAAAGAGACGTTCAGTGTTAAAAAATGTAAAAAAAATAGGAGAAAATTATATGTCTAAAAGATGTATAATGTGGCAACGGGTGATCATTGACAAATGGTTGTATTACACACTCGTCAATCACCCATGAGCGGGCCAGTGGACTTATAGTCCACAAACTACCTTTTTGCGCACATGGCTTTACATTTTGTCTGTACCGCCAAATTTCATACTGAGCTAAGCTCACACACGTACACATATATGCAAACACGCTCCACTTACTGCTACTGTGTGGTGTTGTATGCATACGCACATACCCACATATAATAATATTTTTTATTTGTTTTGTAACAACGATTCATCTATTGAAATAATTTAGGCTATAGGTACTCATATTATCTAGAATTCAAAATCCTTTACTTCAAATGGCCACCAAAGAGTAGGTATGTACATCAATTTAAAATTCTGATTCACATCTCTTGCTGGTTGATGATATAATTTTCACCTTGAATTGAAATTTAAGATCAAAGTGTTTGAGATCTAGCAGAAATTTGTTGAAACACCCAATGGGTGATCATGTACAAAAATGCATTTGATCCTACGCAAATTCAAAGCTGAAATTAAGGTATTTGCTGTACAATGACAGCAATAATTTTTTTCCAGATTTATGTAGACGTCATTTGTCTTTATATTTATGAGAAAATAATTAAATAATTATCTTCATTATTTAATTATTTAAGCCCAAATCAAATTATGGTACATGTTATCATCATCTCAACCGACGGGTTACCTGACTTTTATCTCCATGATCACCCATTTGCAGCATGTTCACAGCGCCAACTAGTTCCATCTTAAATCCCAAGAGAATAGCTGCAATTCGGTGCAAATAGTAATAAGTCAAGTAAGAATGAATTTTTAAAAATACACTTTTATTAGACATGTAAACCTCCTCCCACCAAAGACCCATGTCCAAAACTCCAAAATAAACTTAGAAAAAAAAAAAAACTTCTACTATGGGAATTCGAACTTGATAGGCCTTAATTAATGGGTCAAGTCATCACTACCATAGCGTAGCAACATTTCAAAAATAGGAAGAAACTCGAGTTTAAAAAAGAAATAACATAAATGTCTGGGATTAGATAAAGAATATTTATACAGGTGTTTCTGATTGCATCCATAAATTTAAAGAGACTAGAAAAAATATTCGAGATGAGAGTAATAAGACTTCTTCCTGTTCAAGCACTTTTTTTTCATGTAATATCAAATTTGGCTGATCCACTCTCAAAGGTACAACTTTAAAATAAAACAATACCGAAAAAAATTAAAAAAAAATTTCTGTAAAAACAAAAATTTAAACATGGACAAACAAACTAGTACCACTTGCCTCATAGCACGGAGCCACGACGGATTTCCCAAATCTCCGTTTTAAACAACAGTAATAAAGTGGGACCAGAAGATACTTATGATAACACAAATGAAAATGTACCTACTCTTTGTCTGAATCTAGACCCTTATAGAAAAAAAAAAAAGCACCTTAATAATGGATAACTGAAGCCCATTACAAACTGTCTATAAGCTTTATAGCTATGTCTGTAAAGCAACTATAAGGGTTATATACATCTTACTTATCACTACTTTATCATCTATATGGTCATGCGGGAGGGGGGTCTATATATGTCAATAAGAGCTATAAAGAGTTAGGAATTTTGGTGTTGGTGATTTTTACTGTGTGTAACAGCCAAAAGAGATGTTAAAGTACCTATTTAAGACCACTTCCAGTGTTACACCATACACGAAATATCACGTACTAGAAAAGCAGTAATACTTCTAAAATAATTCAAATATTCTATTTTATTATCCACAGACTATCGTGAACCTTAACGTATTCAGAGACTCAATAATATTTCAAAAACACACAATTGAATTAACACATTTAATAAAATAATAAATTTGTACAACACAGTACATAGATTAGTACGTTAACACTTATACATACAGTATTACAATTTGTTTGACAGGACTATCTGTTAACCAGAGACTTCTACTAGAGAGGTTCCAGATACTTAGAAGTAACTATCGAGGAACTGTGTGTTATTCCTCTGAATTGAGGGATTATATACTTGTTCAGAGTACGAAAACGTACGTGTCAGATAGGCTAGGTGAGGTAGGGTGTTGTTATTGTAGGGTTGTGCTGACTCGTAGAATACTCGAGGGACAGGCACAATTAGGTCATGAATATACAGACAGTATACCTATATTCATAAAATCAAATACGGGTAAATTAGTGGTTCTGTATAAAGAGTTATAGGATGATTATTGTTGACAAATATCTACATTTTTGGTATTTGAAAATGCGTGAACAAATATGTTCGTCATTTCTAAAAATAGACAAAAATATACGTTACACTGTGGATTTTTATATTTATAATAAAAAAATTGCTTCTTATCAATAAACAGTTCATTTCTACGCATACATTTGAGTTTTATTTATATAGACAACTTGTAAACCTTTCCTTAGACAGTTCGTAAATGGCACCCTGATAATAACTAAACTAGATTTTAGTGCCCCCAGATGTTAGTACAAGAACTACAATAAAAGTGTATAAAAATATGGTACAATCAAAATGAATTTTTAAAATATGTGCTTTTATGAGTATAAAAAAGAGAAAAAAATTACCTTGGTAAACGATAATAAATAAAAAATTTAGAGGTAAATTTACCATTATATATACAGCAACATGAACCGAAAATTTTAAACAATTTTTTTTTTCTGTTAATGAGCAATGGGGAAATGACACTCCTCAAGTACCTACCTTTCCCTATCGTTAACATAATCTATCCAGATAAAAATAAAAATAACTTCTGTTTTAGTGTAGCTTACAGAGAAGAACCGATATAACATGAAGGTACGCATGCACATTCTCACTCTGCAGCAATGTTTCTTGAAATTTTATCGTCCACTGAAAAAAAATCCTGTGCACTATAAAATGGTACACGAACTTCCGTTTATCAGAAAAGTTGGAAGCAGTCCGCAGATGCTGAAAGGAAAATATTTAATTTCTCAAACACGCAAGCCGAAAACTTAAAGTAATACGCTCAGATTTACTTCAGACCAAACAAAAGTTTCCATATTCATATACTTTCTCACTCGGTATCCAAACGGTACTTGCCCTTTCCCAAATTAAAAAGTACATAAACTCACAAACTGCTGCGGTTTTACCACCAACATTTTCACCGTCTCAGAAATGGCTGGCTAAACGTGTCGAATTTTAAGAGGCTAAACGAAGATGAAAATTTTGTATAGTGTGCACGAATGTTTACACAATAACACTCCAGGGAATTTATATTTTCTTTGGTGAAGGAACGTGTTGGTGAAAACAAAAACTTATTATTCTAAGAAGTTCTCAGCAGCACTGTTATGTTTGGTGTATTTCCGAATAATTTTGCAACGTTAAGTATGGTTGATTTTTGTTAAATTTCAATTGAAAGTCGGCAGATGGAATTAGAAATTGTAAAAATTATATCCCAGAATTAGATACCCAGGTACCCACTTTATCTAACCCAAATATTGTGATTCAATTGGTTTTATTAAGTGCGGAAACTATTTTTGGTGAAATTAATTCCAATTACAATACATTTAACATATACCAAGTACGCAGTAGGTAGGTACTTCCTATTACATAATTGGCTTTGAGTTCTCAGTTTTGCTTCTTTATTAGGCCCAATGTAACAAACAGCAATAATTATTTCTGATTTCTAATTTCTAATTATGATTATGATTATTTCTATCATCTTTGTGGCGACCCAGCATAATATGTGGAGAATTTTGCCCAGTGGCGGATCCAGAGTGCCGTTTTGGGAGGGGGAAATGACAAAAATTTTTGTTGAGTTGAAGTTTTTTTTTTGGAATTTTCAAACAATTTTTGATAGTTTTTATCTGGATTCTACGGTTGAACATTCATTTCTTCTCTCAGTTTTTCCTTTTTTTTCAGCGTTTTGGGAGAGAAATTTCCCCATTTCCTCTCCCTGGAACCGCCACTAATTTTGCCTGTTTGTGTTTACTGAATCTCTAGCCACATGGTTAACATACAGGTTTCAGAGACAGGTGAGATGTAAAATTTGCCATTTCAAATTCAAAGATCTATGCAGAAAATCTCTTAATGCACACAAAGCGTACCAACGTACGTCATATCCCCCTCTGGGCTGTACGGAGTATACCCCAATAGGAAAATTTATGCACGTAAGTTGCGCAGGATATCCATCAAGAGAATTTCCTCCCAGCACCTACATGCCAACACAATTGAAAATTGCAAATGACGCTATCTCTCGGCAAACACCACAACCATTTGGTTTTGGCAAACATATGGCAATTGATAACAGTAACAACAGTGGTGTTACATTGGGAGTTATTGAGTATTACATGCTCCATGCCCACTTCATCCCCCCATACCAATAGTGCTAGTTAGCCTAATGGTATCTATGGAAACTGCCATACCTTAGCTTATATAAAATACATTCGCCAGTTATAGCCAACAGTGAAATGGCTGTGTGGTCAAGTTCATCGCTTTTAGCTAGAAAATATGTAGGTCTCAGGTTTGATTCCACAAACCAACAAAACTTAAATTTGGTGATCCCTGATGTGTGATGGACATGTAAGCACCCTAATTTTTCATGGTGGAACTCACAACTCTTCTTCTTAACTTAAGTTGATGATAGATGGCATCCTATATAGTAGAAATGGAACACATAAAGGTAGTGTAAGCCTGTGTGCATAGGCAAGAGAGGCATTTCTGGCTCCGCCAGCATCTAACATCATTCAACTCATGTTGAGTCTCTCTAGAAGGCAAGTGTCTGGGAACTGCCATACATTGCCCTATATAAAATACATTTGCCAGTTATAGCCAGTGGTGAAATGGCTATGTGGTTAGGTCCACCTTGTACTACAATTAGACTTTGTACTACAATTAGACTTTGTACTACATTTAGACATTGTATTACGTATTGATTTGGGACTACATTTAGATTGGACTTGAAGAATCTCCTTAAAATATTCATCTTTTAATACTTATCATATTGGCCTGAATATTAAATGTAGATTGCTTGTTGAATTGAATCATTGTGCTCCAGTAGGAACTTCATTTTTGTTCCCAGGAATTCAATTTTCTTAGGATATATGTACATTGTTAGAGATCCAGTATTTTTAGCAACCATGTGTGAGGTACTGAATCAAATGATTTTTGGTTTATGTATTAAAAATTTTCATCACTATTCAGCAGTATCTATGTTCATTGTTCTTTTGTTGATTTTTTTAATTATTGCGTCAGTACGGATTTTTTCTTTAATTTCATATAATTCTTTATTTGGTAGCTATTAGTTCACTACCGTATTAAGATATATAGTACCGTATTAAATAAATTTCAATTTTTGGTACATTAATTGGCATTTTAACACAGATCAACATATTATTCAAAAGAATAGGTAACAGAAAAATTAATTAGCCTAACACTTTTAAATAGGAACAAATCTGGCTGGATACCAAACTGGCTTTTATAAAAAAAAAAAAAAACGACCAGAAAACGTAAGACTCCAATTATGACGAAAACTTGAAAACCCACTCCATTGTCGCCCATAAAATTTCCATTTTATCTTTCTAAGAAAAGAAATTAATAATTAAAAATCAAGAAGAATAACAGAGGGCGTATTTTTCAAAACCCTCACGTTTTGTAAAATGAATAGGCTATAAATACATTTTTCCTCGACTCAAGAGAAACAAATCTGCCTACCTTCGTTTAATTTCCATTCAATGTGTAACTATGGCGACAAAAACATGAATTTTGCTCCTAAAACCTAATATGATAATTAATTACTACAGGCCTCATTCTTTTCTGGGATAGCCATTTATATTATTAATTATTTACAAATTTTTGTTTACCTATCGCTTACTGTTACGGAGTTATATTGAAAAGTATACTTTTCTGGGCCTATTTTTAAACCTTCTTTTCTTCGGATCGAATAAAAACGAGAATTTAATCGAAAACGTATAATTCTAGCGAATATTATGAGAAAATTCAATATTTTTCTTGTCAACTAACCTCACTTTACTTTTAATAGGTACAGGCTACACAGATTCGCATTATAAGCTGTTTTTCGTCCTCGGGCTAATAATCTTATTGCGCCCTATCTACATTTAAAAAATCAACTTTTTCTACTGAAGGGAGGTTACAAAATCTAGATTAAGAAAAATCAAATCAAGTAATACGTAATAATTTTAATGAATTTTATTAAACAAAAAAATCAAAACAATTTGGATTTTCTTGTTTTTTTTCTTTTTAAAATTTGTGGCCCTGGATTGAAGCCCACTCAGCCCATTCGTTTATTTGGCGCTAAATCGGTGTTTTTCTGTTTTTTTTTTGTTTTTTTGTTTTTTTTTTAAACAATAATATAGGCGTAATATGAACTATTTTTTTAACGAGTGTGAAGAGTTTGCAAATGAGCCGAAGGATAGCGTTTTCAAACAGTTAAGAATGATTAAAAAATTATTAGGACAGTAGTTTCAAGTGAATTTTTTCCTCTTTCCAGTAATACCAACACCACCTTTCTGGTTTAAATTATGGTTGAGGAATCATAGAGTGAAAGAAGAGAAATTTCTAGATTTTAAAAAAATAGAGTAAATTTTCCATTTTCCATTAATTTGCGTTTTTGTTCGTTTATTTTCAAACTCCGGAATTCCGCTTTGCGACGCTTTCGCTTGTACTGGCCTGGTAACACTGATCAATTCCTTATTAAGATGGAAACAATGAAACATTTGTAGCTGACACATGCACCTTGAATTTTGTCTGAATAATCAATAACTTTCATTGAATTTTGTCTTAAAAAATCGGGTTGTACATTTATTATATACAGGGTTATTCACATTGACTCGCAGCATTCAAATTTCCCATTTTCTGCGAGTCAAAACGAATCTCGTGTGAAAATTTATATGTTATTTTGAAACCCAAATGGAGCAGTGTACATCGGTGACAAATTGAACAAAACTATGGAACAAAACTGGAGCTTCAGAGTACTTTATTTGACCTAATCATTAAAACAAAATTATTCAACAAAATGAAATAAATCAAACACGTGCAAAACTATATTAGATGGGCATTACAAAAAAATACAAACACATGCAAATTAAATAAAATTTTCAAAAATTCTACAATTGGCAAACATACTAAAGTGTGTTTGCCAATGGTGGATTTGCATGTGTCCGTTTTTTTTTTGTAATGTCCATCTAATGTAGTTTTGTATGTGTTTGATTTATTTCATTTTGTTGAATAATTTTGTTTAATGATTAAGTCAAATAAAGAACTCAGAAGCTCCAGTTTTATTCAATAGTTTTGTTTAATTTGTCACCAATGTAAGTGCTGCATTTGAGTTTCAAAATAACACATAAATTTTCACCCACGATTCACTTTGACTCGCAGAAAATGGGGTTTTGAAGGCTGTGGGTCAAGGTGAATAACCCTGTTTATATTTTTTATAATGACAAACCCTGAAGCGCCGCTTCACAGCACTTTAACTTGTACAGGCCTGGCAACACTGATAAATTCGTTATTAGAAAGGAAACAACAAACATTTGTAGTTGGCGCATGCGCCTTGAATTTAGTCTGAATAATTTTTGTTAATTTTGTCTTAAAAAATTGGGTTGTATGTTTACTATAATAATTTTCAAATAGCTAAAGATGATTAAAAAATTGTACGAAATGTAAATTCAAGTAAATTTTCTTTCCTTTCCAGAAATACCATCTCCAGCTCTCTGCTTAAATAGCGATTGAGAAATCACTGAGTGAAAAAGGAGATGGAAAATCTTCCATTAATTGGCGTTTTTTTTGCTTGTTTGTTGCCAAACAGCCAAACATAATTAAAAAATTATATGGAAATTTTGTAAATTTTATCCACTTTCGAACAATACTAACCCCAGCTCTTTAGCTCAAAGGCTAAAAGATCTTTGGAGACATTTTTTTAAAAACTGAATTGTGTTTAATTGGAATGGCAACTTAAACAATTTTTCATGAATTAAAGAAAATAATATCAAAATTCTTCTATTTTTAAATATTTTACATTCTGTCTTGCAGATTTAGGAATTGTGAGAAAGTGCAAAATTATTTTACAAACACTCTCAAACAAAAAATTCACAGAAAAGTCGTTTTTCCATGATTCTGAAAAAATGATATAAGGAATTGGGCTGAAATTTTCAGTATAAATTATCCTTCTGTGCAAAACTGATAGAAATTTGATGCCTATTAATTTAGTAGTTTCAAATAAAACTGAAGGAATAAAATTGCTGGAAAAAATTTTGTGTTCACGATTTTGAGAAAACTACGAAAGCGATAGGGCTAAAATTTTCACAAAAGGTATTCCTCATACAGACCAGATCTGACAGGAGTTTGGTGCTTTATTAGTTCAGTAGTTTCCAAGAAAAATAGAAAACAAAAAATCTCGAAAAATTAGTTTTTAGCAATAAAACATCGACAGATCAATATTTTTAGTAAAAATATCGATAACTATCCATAGTTTTTCATAATTTTTTTTACCCGAAACTAAAAATCAAATATCGATAACTATTCATTGTTTTTTGTATTTTTTTTTACCTGAATAGAGGATGTGAATTGATGAAGAAGAAGTTTTGTAACATAAAATAAAGAATTAACCAGAGTAACATCTCAGAAGCGTGTGTATTAAACATCAATCATATATGATGAGAGTAAGTACAGTTTGAGTGAGATAACCGAATGTGTATGGAGATAAACGAGTGAGCGGCGGAATACTGTATCAGAGTAGCCACGAACAAAGATATAAAAATATATTATAAAGGTAGTCGTGTGTGTTCTCAGGAGTGTGAGGGGAGGAGGAGTGGTGGTCTCAACAACCTGAAACTAAAAATCAAATATCGATAACTATCGATCCAAATATTGATAACTGTAGAGGTTGAGGACCGATGAAGACACAAATTAATAACATAAAATAAAGTATTGATCGAAGTAGCGTCCAAGAAGCGTGTGTATTTTGTAACAGTTACATAATTTAAGTATGAGTACAGATTGAGTGAGATAAACAAATATGTACAAAGGTGAGCGGCGGAGATGGTAATACAGTGTAGCCGCGAATAGAGATAGAAAATATGTATTAAAATAATCGTGTATTCGCAGGAGTGAGAGGGGAGAATGATTGGTGGTCTCAACAATAACTATCAAATGAAATATCGATTACTATCGATATTTTTCTATAATTTTATCAAGTTTTTGGAATTTAGGTTTAACTTTTTTGAACTGTGAATGAAAATTGGAAAACTGGTTTTTCTAGCCAAGTATTTTTACCACGGAGTTTTTTTTTATTTATTTATTTCCCATCAATAGGTGAAGAAAAAACGATCATAAAATCTTCCTTATTCGTTCATCTAGCGCGTATTGTAGCCGCCCATATACGTAGATAAATAGCAAACTATGATAAAACCAACCAACCAACCATTGACCCCTTCTGCGCCAACTTCGATCCTAAATCCCTCAACCCTTATTTCTAATCCGTGGAAAAGAAAAATAAGAGAAGTTTTCAATTCCGATAACGTGCGAATACGATTTGTACGCCAAACAATTTCCAGAGGATGTTTCGAAAATGTTTTTTTTTTTTGTTGTTTTTGTTGTTTTTGTTTTTGTTTTTTTTGGTTTTTTCTGATTTTTTTTGGTTTTTTTATTTTTTTTTTCCCCCAAGAATTCATTATATTGGTTAAAACGCATGTACAACAAACGAGTTGGGGGTGGGGGATGAGGTTGAGCCGCTGTCATAAGGGTAGAAAATATGATACGACAATATATTATGTGCAAAAGGGCCGTAGGTATGAAAACGTGCTTCCGAATTTCGACGACGACGACGACGCGAGAGAAAATTCGGTTCTGTATACGCAACACTGTATGAAATGTAGGTCAAATCACATGACCACTTTTACTTCTTCGCGCAAACCTCCTCTCTTTTGCATCCCCCAACGATTCCACTACCCCCGACTCGCTCAGCCCTTCCGCCTCTACACACCGACGCATCTAAAATGCGCCGCGACGCGTCGGGCGTAGCCTTTATTTTTCCAGCGCGCGCGACGGATAAATACTCTTTCACCTAAATCCTCTTTTTTATTCTTCTTTTTTTATCCCTCCTCCCCCTCCCGGCTGCCTTTAATTTCAGTTAACGTTTCTGTCAGACTACATTCTTACTCGCACCCCGCCGCAATATGTTTTGCCTATTTGCTGCAGCGGCAGCTACCAATTTTCACGATTCATACAAAATTATTTCTACTCGCGAAGGAAGAATAGTAAATAGGCTGCAAGAGGAAATAAAGAAAATACGAAGACGGAGTAGTGCGGAGGGGGAGAAGAGGCAAACCTATTTTTGGCGTTTCATCGAAATTAATTTTCTTTTCTACTGGCCTAAATCATTTTTTTTTTCTTTATCTTTGGCGGAGGAAAATAGCGAAAAAGAAAGGGCAGAAGCAGAGGGGGAGAGAGAGAGAGAGAGAGAGTGAGAGAGAGAGAGAGAGAGAGAGAGAGAGAAGCACAAACACATACACGCACACATCCAGGAAAAGGTAGCTGGTGAAAATATTGAAAGGGTTCATTTGTAGTATTCGAACCTCATTAGCTCTCCTTATCCCGTTAATATGGGTACATTCTACGCGGGTCGTTCTAAAAGAGCTGGGCAAAATAAATGGCGGTTATTGATGGGAGAAAAATTATTTTCGTAGACCCACATTGGTTGATAACGATCGTCTGGCCGAAAATTGAAGAGCAAGATGAAGAGGCTAAAAACGAAGACATGAGACGTAGCCCGCGAGGGGGGAGGGAAAGAGAGCTGTTGCCAGCTTCCACTTTTTGATTGTTCCATAAAGGAAGGGTTGGTAACGCAGGTGGGTAAGAGTACCCGCCTGGGTTACTACTCTCTGGTTGCACTAATCTGAAATATGTCAAATGTTCATAATGGACAGCCTCATATACACCATAATATTAGGTTGGGTATGTGATTTGTGATAAGATAAAACTTTTTTTCTGTGTTTCTTAACTATTTTCTGCGATAGCATATTATATAATATATGAAGACTTTTTCCTCCAAAAAGACATTAGAAAATGAATAATATCTATCGTGTACCTAAGTATATGAAAACATACCTGGGAAAAATATTTGGAAAAATTACAATGTATATATTTTTTTTAATTTTTACAAAACAGGCGTTCGTCAGCTAAAAGTACGCACACATCCTAAAGGCTGGATATTAATGTTCAAAACATGATTTTTTGGAACTGAAAAGATGAGGAAGTTGAAATTTGATTTATAGATTAAATATATTCTCATGTATCCTGCTCAGGAAGAAAAATTCAAGAATCATAGTGCTCAGTTAGTGGAAATTGATGGTGTGAATACTTAAAAGCACATAATCAAAAAGAGAAATTTTTACCAGTCTTTGTTAATAGTCAGATTTCACTGAAAAAATGATAATGTTTCAAAATTGGTTTTCATCATATAATTTTTTTGAATTTCAGTGGTTATTGGTGTGTTTTTCAAAGTGCGTACTCTTAGAACCCCAAGTGAGTACTCTTACCCCCCTGGGCGGGCATTTGACTTATTTATTTTAAATTTGAATAGTGGTATCACAAATCAAGTTACAGAACTCAAACCAGCAACAAACTATAGCTAACAGATGAAAGTATTTCGCTAAAAAATTTGAGAAGAGTGGGATATCAGGGGGCTGACTGTATATCACTAAGTGCGTACTCTTACCAGCCTTTTCCTCATATATTTTTTTAACATTCTACAGGTCGCAATTATAATCCGAGTCATGAAATTTAGTGCCTATATTTGTTACAATTTGGACTAGGAAGAACCATATTGTTTTCACATGTCGATAAGTATCGTCGATATTTTTTTCATACCTAATTTCCCACTATTAAATGATTGATACAATGAGAATTCGACTGTATGTATATCCATTGTTATATGATAAGATCTTCCAAGATTCCTGTAAATAAAACTTCCAAATGCTGGGAAAGTTTTGTTGGAATATTTTAATCTCGTTGTAAGCTCGAAATTTTGACTGTAAAATGTGAGAAAAATATGGATAAAACGTATCGGTAACCCTGAAGAAAATATCGATACGTATTGATATTTTGCGTACCACTACTATTACATTGCATTTTTGGGGCTTGAATGGTTCTAAAGTGCGTAATTTTTAAGCAATGGTCGCAAAATTTGATACAGACACTACATGTATTATATTCTAACATTCTGCAAAATTTGGTTTCAATCAGCTAAACGGTTCATGCGTAAAAATGATTTGAAAAAATCTTCAACTAGGTATTGCTAAGACGAGTATATAATTACAGATAGAACAAAAATCTGTGTGAAAATCAGGCTTGCTGTTATTTTATTTGCCAAGAAATAATTTAATAACTTCCGTATGTTTTTTATAACTTTACAAAACCATTAATTTTGAATTGCTTTGACATTTCGTTTTAAATGCAGGTACTCACCTAATTTTTAGCCAGTATTCTTCCGAATACTTTTGATATTTTTACTCGTTTTTTGTTTTTATTTATTTATTTATTTATTTTATTTAAGAAAACCTACATTTTGTAGCGCGGCTTGTTGCGCTGAAGTTTTTTTTTTCTTTTTTTTTGTGACATAGAATATGTATTTGCCAAGGAGATCATTTTTGAGAAAGCTTCAAAAGAAGAGTGTCACTTCTAATGACGTCATACCAGTTAAATTTATCAAAAAATTTGGATAGAATGAAGGGTGGTCTGGTGAAGGGTATGAGTAAAATGGAAAAATACGTTAAATCTTTGGCGTAAGGTAAACTGTAAACAGTCGCGAGAGGGAAAAAGTTTGCGCATGCGCATCATGGGAAGCTAAAATTGTGAAGCAAGAATCATGGTTCAAGCATAAAAATGTTTACAAATAACTTACTGTTTCAAGTACTAACATTATCACTGTTTTCTTCGTTTTTTCTTAGTTGAGAGTAAAAAAATTTCGATCTCTAAAAATATAAGAAAATAAGCTTTCACTGTTCCACTATTTTTCCATTCAAAGATTACAATATAAATATCCTTTCTCTTTGAACTAGGCATAAGAAAAATTTGTTTTGTTCTGGTGATTTTGGTGTTGATTTTGCACTTTTTGTAGATACGATCAAGATCAAGTACCTATGCAAGATGACCAAAACCAAGACCGAGACTAACACTTGAATGTGTAAGACAAAACTAAGATGAAACAAAAACTTGAAAAAATATGAGCGAACTGTAAAATTTTCACAATCTTGGTTCTTGAATAATTTGAAATATTTAAAGAAGAATTCATACTTTATACTTCGGAAAGGATCTGAATGGTAATCGTAAGTTAATTTTAGCCATCAATAGAATGGTAAATTTTTGTAAGCAAGACAAAAACTCTATTTTATATTGTGGAAGATCAAGAACAAGACCAAAACTTGGACTGACTATACAAGACCAAGCCCGAGAGAGCACGATCAAGACTACCATAGTAATGATAACGATCTCAATCTTACTTTTGCTCAGCACTGTATCACAGCATTTCAATCTCAAATGATGGCAGTACGCTTGATCTGAAGAAAATTTTCAGTAGGTACCTATTTTCATTTTATCACATAAGTCATAACCACAGATGTTACAGTTGAATAATTAATTCAGTCTGTAATTTAAAAAATCGAAATTTTTGTGAAGTTTGCATATTTAAGTTAACTACGTCTCTGCGAATTTCTTACTTAACAGCTTTCCGATGGAATTGGATGGAACTACTGAGATAGTAATTTTCAGGGTTACGCAGTAAGTTATTAGATTCCTATACTCTTCATCGACTAAGTGATTCTTACCAGGGTCGACCAAATTGACAAAATCCAATGAAACTTCCTTATTTCTAAACATTTTAGTCTCTCTTTCTTTTAGAAATGGATTTTCTCAATTTTCAACTTTAAATTAGGCAGGGTAGGTCAACTTTACATCCAAAAGTCCACGATAAAGACCATTTTACTCATAGGCAAGTACTTACGTGGCATTAACAGTATTCAAAATCAACCGAATTATCCAAGTGAATATATTTTTATGCCGTCTCAATTTCACTGTAGTACTCGTAAAAAACGTCAAATAATTCAATCAGAATCAGTCTGAAGAAGAAACAAAATTATTTGCGAATTAAAAATTAATTTAGAGAAAACAAATAGGAATGAGACCTTCTCAAATATTAATTACCAAAAATTATTTACGGAAGCTCAATTTTTAAGCTCCACTAGTTTCTTTCAGATCGGCGATAACCAATGAGAAGTTATAAGACTATACTTTGTAGGAAGTGCAAAAACTTTCAATAGGAGATGGAACTTTCGCAGTCAAACGATATTGCCAAAGTTTATTAGTGAGGACGAACGAAAACTGTCTTCTTATTTTCACAGTGATTGAAATCACAATCTTATTGACCAGAAAATTTGTATATAAGTTACCTAAAATATCGCACATCCGCATGTATAATCGTCCTCTTTTATCGAAATTTTTTGCTACATAAGTAAAGAGTACAGGCTCGAATGCAAAAAAAAAATAACAAAAAAAAAACAGTAAGTTGATGGGGGTTAAATATGTTGGGAGGGCAGAAACATACGTAGTAAAACAATTTTGCAAATGAAAGGGAGGTGATAAATTATTTCACGCAGAGAAATCTTGGAGTTATTTCGACAGAGAGCCGTATGAGATAACGATTTTAGGTTGATAAAAATTTTTTACAAATATGTATACAGGGTGTTTCCTGAGAAACTCCACCCCCGGAACATCAACAGATAACAGTTCACCTAAAACAAATAAAAAATGATTAATACACATACAAGTATCTTATTCTCAACAGTTACCGAGTTAGATAGGCCTATATTATACCTAAGTATGCGACGAAGAAACTTTCGACCTGCACTGTACTCATCGCAAGGAACGTAAAAGATGCTGTCCACTTTTATCCTACCTTGATTAACATTATAACCAATTTGAAGAATTAGGCTAATATACGCAAGTACGCACATATAGGCCTAACTTAAATTGGATTTCTTAGTACAACATTGTGAACTTTTAGCACCTTTTCTTTTAAAGACAGAGTTGAAGTGAACATTTTTCGTCCCTCGTAGCGGATACTACGGGTTTGCACTTGGCATAAAAAAATAACTATTTTAAAGAAAATATCCTAATATCATGCTTTTAGTATAGGTACTTAGGTGTCATCCTATCTCCTTAATGAGCAATGAGAGCGGGAGGCACGTTTATTAAACGTTTTTTATTTGTTTTGAGGTGTACGAGTACCTACCATCTGCTGTTAAAGTTCGAAGGACTTCTCACGAAACGCCGTAAATAATGTAGTTGCCTATACGTATCCACAATGGATAATATATTTACCAACAAATACAATATTAAATTATATATTAATTAAACTAAATAGGTTTTATTTTTAGTACCAACCTAACAGACTATCATCATCGTATAGAATATTAATATGGTAAGGTCACAGCACCTATATTTCTCCATTTTGGGTTGGAAAGGATGGATAGATTTTCATGATAAAGGTATCAATAGAAACGGCTTAGTGAGCATAATACCAGAATGTCATTAATATTTTCCAAAATTGTGGTGGGGAATGAATATTTGGTTAAAAATAGTAAAGGTGTACCCAGACAGATTACACTAGGATGAATGGACAGATCAGTGGTTATCAATGTTATAAATTTACACAGGCTCAGCTGGTTATATTTATTTTTCATGTAAAATTATTATACTCGTATGCATAATTGATATAATTATAATAATTTCATTCTCACGTCTTTCATAGGTAAAGCATGAATTAATTAATTATGTAGCTATATTTGAGAGTTGTATATGGATAAATATTTATAATTTTGTTGTGTGCAAGTCTAAGAAGCACTCACTGACCGTTGAAAACATAAATTACAGAAATAGAATCAAAGATTGCTGATTGGTGGACGCACACTTTATTTTGAGATCTCAGCAATCAAATCAAGGGGACTGAGCACAGACGCATAATTCACACATATATACTTACACTTCGAATCAACTCACGAAAAAAGATTAACGCTGCATGATTCAAGCTAATTATATTTAAAAACAGCGAGCATTAAATGAGCGCATATTGAAAAAATAAATATAATTAAATCACAAAATGAAAAGTAAAATTTGATTAGGAAGATTCAAGTATATTGCAAACCATGTCGAATATGAAGGTGCCAACATATTTTAAATACACGGCTGATTTTAAATACTTCAACACGCCGGACTGTATTACTTCTACCAACTTATTTTGTTTCGACACCCCCAAAACTAATAAATGTTGTATTTTGTATTTTTTTGGCCACAAATTTTGCCACCCCTTGTAGACCTGGGGGTAAAACTGGTCCTGTGTAAATAACTGGGAAATGACAAAGTTGAACCACAAATTAATTAAAAGAAGTTTCAAGTGAAGAAAATGAATAAATTTATGAACCTATTTCATAGCTGCTAAAATATGTTTTATTCATATATTTACAGATATGAAAAAAAGCCATGTAAATAGAATAGCATCGAGATCATAAGAACCAAAAAGTAGAAATAAATGGGAAAGGATATAAAAAAAAGAAGAAAACTGGCGCCCCAAGGTTGGTCGGCAGACAGCAATTGGTACCTCCCTCCTCAATGTGAACGCTTGTAAAAACAATTAAAGTGAAAAGAAAAACCATTATGGTAGATTATTAATGTTTTTCAAAAAATAGAACCAACTTCAAAAAAAATGCAACGAAAAATACACTAAAAAGGGAAAAATAATCCTAAAATTTCTTCTGCAAGATCTACGTCCAGGGAATAGAATAATTATTGAAGTCGTATTCTTTTTCTATACCATGTAGGCTTCTTCATACGTCAATTCAGTAGAATTTTATGGCAAAACTTATTAATTAACATTGACTTCAACAATTCTAGTCCACAGACGTGGATATTATTGAAGAAATTTTAAGAGAATAATTTTTCTCTTTTTAGTGCAGTTTTTGTTGTATTGTTTTTAAGTCGGTTCTATTATTTGAAAAAAATTATTAATTTACCACAATGCTTTTTCGTTTCATTTTAATGGAAAAATTTTAAAAGAATTATTTCTCTGTTCCATCCCGTTTTTGCAGCCGATTCAGTTTGTCTACAAAAGAGTGTCGAACAAATATAGACAACTATTATTCCTAATTCTTGGAATAATAGTTGTCTATATTAAACCTTGCTTCTCACAGACAAACACCATCAAATATGCTGACAATAAAGTGTCATCATATTTGGCGGATGTTCTATGTCACATCACCTTTTTGGTCGGCCATTTTTTGATCTATAACAAAGGAAACGAAAGTGATGTCTTGTCTTCTATTCGAAGACATATTCATTCCTGATTTAGCAGCCGAGTAATAACGTTAAGGTCTATACTCGATGTTATAGACATCAGGTTTCACTGGTATTAAGTATTGATAATAAGTTGAAATTTAAAGTGTTGTAATAATTTGAGTTTGAACTAATAAAAGATAATCTTTATAAATTATCTTATTTGTCGAAATAATTCTGATGTAGAATTATTCTCGCAACATTCTCTCATTTTAGAGCATTTTATTAATTTATTTACCTATTATCTCAAAACTATGAACACAAAATTTTTTTCAAAATTTTTCTTCTCCAGTTTTCTTGGAAACTACTGAATTAATAGGCACCAACCTTCTAAGAAACTTGCACCAACATAGGGTAAGTATATTGTAAACATTTTTGCACAATCCGTTTTGTCATTTTCTCAACTCTCCTAAAAACGACTTTTCCAGGAATTTTTTGTTTTACAGTTTTCTCAGAAACTAACCAACTGATAGGCAAAACACTTCTTTCAGACCTGCTCCAATATGAAAACTATCCCTCATAAAAATTTCAACTTTATTTACCTGATAGTTTTTTCAGAACTGTGAACACACACACACAAATATATACATATATATAATGGTACCAATTATTTTATTTTCTCATGAAATGGATAATTTTTATCATCCCCACCCTAACCATTCCATGAGGTCAATTTTAATATCCCATTTGCAAGCAAACTGGGTATAAAGGTGTGAGTTCTGCTAGGGCATAATCATTAAGGATTGATGTGTAAACATAAAATAATACGATTGCGTGGAAGAGCAATGTGTTACACATGCACACAACCACACACCTACACATCATGTACCACACATGAACCAGAGTTAAATTGTGAGAGTTACAGTTAAACGAATGTGATGATCGTAATTCTCGTTTGGCCTCTACCTTAGACACTAAGCACTAAAATGTTTACACATCAAAAATTGTATGGGACCACCATGGGATCAGCCTTTATCGTTTAAAAACATTTTCATCAAAATCGGTGTCCATGTTGCGGAGTTATGCTGAAACAAACATTAAAATATATACGTATAATATTATATAAATGAATTATATGATTGAATCGATAACATACTCCCGTTTTTGTAGCTGATTAAAAATAAAGAAAATGAAATCTCGCGCATTTGCCTCGGAAACGGTATATCTAGAGGTACGTGTCTTCCCTTTTATTTATTTTCTATATTTTCACTAATACTTGTTCAAAACCTCGATTATTTTGCACACCTTTAAAATGGTTACTTCTTCTGCAGGAGAAGAAACGGGTGTGAGAGGGTGTAAACCAAATTTTATCAACTAGTAATCCGTTTGCTCCAGTTTGACAAGACTCTGCAACAACCAAATATCTTTTCGAACGTGATCATTAATTTTCTTCAAAAGTTAGTAGCTACCCCCCTTCTGCAGCATTAACCATCGTCAACATTTGATCGTTATATTTCTCCTCTCCCTCCTCCTTTTCCGCTCTTTTTATCCAGAAAATAGAAGAAAATTTTACGCAAGTATCGCCTGTCGTCTCAACATTTATACGATCGTGTAATTTATCGTTAAAAAAAAAAGACGTGGTGCCTTGTCTTTGGACTTTTTTTGGACTTTTTTTTATTTCTTTGAATTTTTTTTTTTTTTTCCCAGAATACTTATACATTCGACGCCAACTCTTGTGAAAAATAAATTCGACGAAGTAGATTTATAATCGTCGAAATAGAATCGATGGAGGAAGGAGAGGTACGCGAGCAAACGTTTTCATCGAATAAGTGGAGAACTTTTAGCAAGGAAAGAATTTAGACGTACAGCATACTACAACACCAAGGTAGTTAGACAATTGTCCAAATGGAAACTGGACAGCACAAAAATAAAAGAAAGGAATACAAAGCGATAATAAAGGAAATATAAACGAGAGTAGTCGATGGAGTTTTATCATTATTTTCCAGAACTTATGGCAGAGCATTATTCCTTGTTAATGGGTATATATTAATAGAAATTCACTCTAGGGGAGGATACTTAGCTGTGAACTGACGTAATTGACCATATATACATATATAATAATGTGTAATTGTCGAAGTTGCATGTAAAGAATTCTACAGCCATTAGTTTTCCATGCAAACGCCCTTCCCGCCACTTAAATGTGGATGAAACAAAAACTAAAAATTCTTATGGGAAAGACTGTTGTTCTTCCGGATAGTATTGAAAAGAATGCTCGGAGATGAAGAAGAAATCTTCACAATGAGGATCTATTATCTTTTGACAAATAAAGTTTCCACCTTGCAAGGCACCAAAACTCTTTCTCCTTCTACTGTTTTTAGACAGATTTCTACAAACTTTGAAAATCGATATGTGACGACTTCGCGAAAATTTCACGATAGTTTTTCCGATCATGGCAACCAGACCCCCAAAAATACCCTCCCCTTAAATGTTTATATGCTATCGTACATGCTGGGATATATGTAATAAAATGTGTAGACAAAGTGGAGGGCGTAAAAGGGGCCTCAGTCGAATATTTTAAACATTTTACAGGTTAATTTTTTTTATATTATTCGATTTTTAGTGAATGTTTGAATATATTTAAGCAGTTATATTGAATAACTTTGTCTCAAGGAGCAATTACTGAGAATAAGTTGAATGGAAGTGTGGATAGACAAGGTCCATATCATTAGGAACGTATGCTACAGTAACACGAATCTGACGATCATAATTCTCGTTTAGCTCCTATGGTAAACCAAGCGCTAAGATGTTTAGACATTAAAAATTGCAACAATTCTGGATTGTTTGTAGCCTATACGGATGTCTTGCAAACTTTAAACAACTTCTATAATCGGCGGATTTTTGCTTTGGCTGATTGTCAAGTTATTAGTGGTGAGAAATACTTATCGATATTTTTTCATATCGACACACCAAATATCGATATTCGAAATAAAATATCTAGAGGATGAGGATCATGAAGAAGTTTTATAACGTAAAACAAACTATTAACCAAAGTAACGTCTCATAAGCGTGTGTATTTAACATCAATCACATATGATAAGAGTGAGTACAGTTTGAGTAAGATAACCGATGATGTACAGAGATAAATGAGTGAGCGGCGGAATAATGCATCAGTGTAGCCGCAAACAAAGATGTAAAAATATATTATAAAGATAGTGGTGTGTTTGCAGGAGTGAGAGGTGAGAAGGATTGGTGGTCTCAACAAAATATTGTCATATATCGGATAGATTATTAGTTAGTTCTGACAAATACCGATGTTTTTTGATATTTTTTGATATTTTTTGATATTTTTTGATATTTTTTGATATTTTTGATATTTTTCAATATCGATATGTATCGATACTTTTCACACGACTGCAAGGTATACACTGAGGCATTATGTATCCATTAGATCAAGTCATTGTTGGATGTAGATTATGTGAAAAGGATATCAGATCTGCTGTCGAGACAAATGTGAACAGTTTTATGGACACTTTATAACCTCGCTATAAGAGCAATCACGACGACATATAGAACTTGGAGAAACTCTATGGGAGTATGGATATTTACAAAAATCTAGAATTTACAGTATCCGCAATTATTGCGAATTAATTAGGCTGTGTATGTATAAACAAACACTGACCTCTAATGACCCTATAATATTTATAAGGTTTGTAAATTTTGTGCAGAGAGCTTGATTGTAGATTTTTTTCGAAAACCTACATAAAAATATCAACTCTTGGGTGACCTATTAAATTGCACAATACAGCAGTTGGATCCAAAAAATGGCCGTATCCAAAAAAGGGATCAAATCCCCTCAAGACTCCAAGAAAATGCACTAAAATTTATTTATAGAACACACTCACAAAAAAAATCAAATAACCCTCACTCCGAGGTAATTCTGGCATGAATATGAAAGTGTACCTGCATCGTAAAAGAAGACTTCTGCTCATATTTTAGGGGCGCAACCGGGTGATACCAATTTTATAAAAGTTTAAAAAAAACTTTTGTGCTTGCATACCTGAAACAAGGTCATAGATAATTGATTTAAAGCTCGATAGTGTATTTCTTGGTCAAAAAGCTAGGTTTCCACTCTTCCTTGCTCAGGTAGGATACATAAAACTAAATTCAATAGACTACCCGATACAAGTTGAGCATTCATGGTCTAAGATTAGATTTTCTACGATTTTTATTTTGCAGTTATTTTTATTGCTCTCTAAATTTTACCTTAGTACTAAATTCCACGTAATATGGTAGTTTCAACAACATTTTAGCCATTAATTTACTGTCAACATTTTGCAAAAATAGACTCACTCCTATTTTACACTTGAAGATTCTATAGTACCAAATTCAGCACTTTGAATAAAGTGTCTGTGGGGACTCAATGGTATGAGGTGAAGGGGCTCAGACCCCTCGACGACAGTCGCCGCCCCAAAGGGCAGGCCAACTACTCGTCTCAATGATGTTAAATCACACGAAGTACGTTCGATCGTAATTACCTGTATGTACTTGCAGGTAATGTACGAGTACCAAATTGTGACATCACCAAACAATGTCACGATCCGTACACGAACCGGCCAGCCATCTCTTATCACGATAGGGGATGATGCGACCTGGTCGCCCTCACCAACGTACGTATTACTTTACGTACGTGTGCTTGTGTGTGTGTGAATAAGCCGTATATAAACCGCCCAAACTGGCTCTAAAATCGCCAGTGTTCGGTCTGGTTCTGGCTTACCCGTACGTTTATACGAAGTGGCTGAACACGCTTAAATTCTGTTGAATTTCCTTCTGGTGAGAATATCTCTCACGACAAGGTATTCCACAGTGGTGACCCCGACGTGATTTTTGGCTACATCGTGAGGTGTCTTAGGCGCTTAGGCGCTATTACAAAAAGTGGCGCGGTGTGCTGGCAAGATACTCGCTTGCTCGGCAAATACAAAAAATTTTTTTGCAGACTAAGACACCCTTTAGGTTGTTGAAGTAAAGTCTGCTGAAGTAGGAATTTATACCCCTCTCTTTAAAATATATAAACAAAGAGAAACAAGACAGTAGACCTGGAGGAAGAAGGTTGGACTCATCCCCCAACTCCCCCGACTTTGACTCGACACTCTACGAATTTAACAAACATAGAAGAAGGCCCTCAACACCCAGAATTAGCACGACTGGGAACTGCAATAAATAAAGAAGAACTAGCAGTCAAAACATTGAGAAGTGGTCGAACTTTAAGCCAAAGTTCTGACCCGAAAACACCTGTCCTACAAACACAGGAGCCAGTGTTTTCGAACAGCAAAGAAGATAGTTCTGTGGAATACGCTTGTCACCAGAAAGACATAGCAATGGTTCCACCACCAACTGAAAACCCACAACCATCGCAGGGAGGTAGTAGTCAGCCACAGCTGACACCCGAAGTCTTGGCGCAGATTCTGCAACTTTTGCAATTGCAGCCAGGACAAAACCCCAACTTCTACAGACGGAGGATAGAGATCCCAGAATTTCTGCCCAATGAGGTAGATTTGTGGTTGACACTATTGGAAGGCAGGTTCAAAACAGAAAATATAACACTGAACCAGCGGTACATACACATCTGTGGAGGCATGCCCCCTCAGATAATCCGCCACATTCCAGACATTATGGAATGCCCTTCGACAGAAGATGAAAAATATGCCTGGTTCGTCAAGAAGATCAAGAGCGTTTTTGGAAAGACAAAGAACGAAATAATTGATGATGTGATGGGTGGTATGAAGATGGGGGACGACAAACCCTCGATCTTCATGGCGAAGTTAAGGCAGAAGGCGGACAATATCGTAGCCCCTTCTGTCATAGGCAATCAATTTTGCAAACAACTTCCACAAAGTGTTGTGCAATGCCTAGCCGCCGTTGGTTCGACAGTAATCAATACATCCGCGGATTTGGACTTCCTTGCAAAATCAGCAGATAATGCGCTCGAGTACACCAGGTCAAAGCCGGTGGTCAGTGCAGTATCTACAGAGACTGGAGAGCTCGCTCAACTTTGAGCCCAAATAGCTAAGTTGACCGAGGAGGTAAAATGGAACAAAAGCCAAGGCTCAATGAAATCCAATAGTAGCTGGCGACAAAGATCTAAATCAAGAAGCAACAACAACAACAGTGGCAATAGCAGAGGACGACAGTCCCGGTCCAGAGACCGCAGATCTAGTTCCAGTACCAGGGGTCAGAGTTCAACTCCCCCTAGAACATCATCCCCCAAAACCCAGTCTCGAAATTGAGATGATAGAAGTTGCTTTTTCCATAACCAGTTTGGCGCAGAGGCCACCAAATGCAACAACAGATGCAGATGGTGGGGTAAATCCTACAACAAAGAAGCGTCAAACTAGAACGAGGGGCCATCTATGCGGCCAAAGACCCCTCCGAAAAATACTCACGCCGCCTGTTCATAAAGGACAGGACTAACAGGAGAAGGTACTTAATCGACTCGGGAGCAGACCTGAGCATATTGCCAGTTAACAAAACCCAAAAAGTACTCTCTCCAAAATACTACCTCCGTACTGTGAATGGTCAAAACCTTCCAGCTTACGGACTCGAGACCAGCAAAGTCAACATTGGACTCAGCAAAAATATGACGTGGTCCTTCACGGTTGCAGATGTTCCAAACGATTTCCTTGCACATTACGGCCTGATCATTGACCTCAAACACGGCAAATTGATCGATAGTGAATCTAAACATTGTGTGGATGGCAAAACGCTAGCTTACAGACTGGACACAAATATATCCAGCTGTACAAAAGTCAACGGACAACTCTTACGGATCCTGTCTGACTATCCTGGAGTGACTCAACCCTCAATTCGCAGGCATCCTACGTACAAACACGACACAGTTCATTACATTGAAACCAAAGGACAGCCTTGCCATGCTAGAGCACGAAAGTTACTGCCTGACAAACTCAAAGCGGCACGAGAGTACTTCCATCGCATAATTGGGGAGGGCGTCTGCCGCCCCTCAAAAAGCTCATGGAGCTCCCCTATCCACATGACTAAAAAAGCAAGTGGAGAGTGGCGAATTGTTGGAGACTACAGGGCCTTAAATGCCATAACAGTTCCTGATTGTTACCCAGTCCCCAACATAATGGACTTCAATGCAAACATGAAGGATAAAACTATGTTCACCAAAATTGACATCAACTGGGCATTCCACCAAATTCCTATGGCCGACCAGGACGTTCCAAAGACAGCGGTTATAACCCCATTTGGACTATTCGAATACCTTCGAATGCCATTTGGACTTTGCAACTCAGCACAAACTTTCCAATGATTCATCAATGGACTGTTTAGGGAATTGCCGTTTGCATATGCATACTTGGATGATATTTGCATTTGCTCTGAAGGTGGTGAGCATCGGCACGAGGAGAATGTGAGAGCCGTAGTACAGCGTAAACACGCCGCCGGACTCACTATCAACGTAGGCAAAAGCTTATATGCACAGACCAAAATTGACTTCCTCGGCTACAAAGTCTTGACCGAAGGCATTTCCCCCTTGAAGACCAAGGTAGAGCCAATATTGAACTTCCCGAAGCCCTCAAATGTCGCTGAACTTAGGCGTTTCTTAAGGATGGTGAATTTCTATAGACGATGCATGAAGAATGCAGCAGCCGAACAAAGTAAGCTGTTTGCACTAATAAAGACAAGTAAAGAGAAAGACAAAACTCCACTCGAATGAAATGAAGAAGCCAAACAGGCCTTTGAAAATATCAAAGATACACTGGCAAATGCAACTCTATTGGCTCATCCAGACGAAAGTCTGCCCTTATCACGATAGGGGATGATGCGACCTGGCCACCCTCACCAACGTACGTATTACCTTACGTACGTGTGCTTGTGTGCGTGTGAATAAGCCGTATATAAACCGCCCAAACTGGCTCTAAAATTGCCAGTGTTCGGTCTGGTTCTGGCTTACCCGTACGTTTGTACGAAGTGGCTGAACACGCTTAAATTCTGTTGAATTTCCTTCTGGTGAGAATATCTCTCACGACAAGGTATTCCACAGTGTCCATCAACATTTCATGAAGATCATTTCCAGTAGGCTAACAACAACTAATGGAAAAAATAAACGTTCACTTCTTGAAGAACTATGAAAAATAAATAAAAATTCAGCCCACGCATATACCGTAGGCTACAATTTCCCTGCAACCATTAAGTAAATGATCCTTAGCAAAGATAAAATGAAAACGTTCGCCATTAAAGCGAGCGCACTTTGAAAAATTGAATCAAAAAAAGTTACAATTTGAAATCTAAAGTAGTATAGCCATTTAAAGCATTTACAATCGTTATAATACACAAAAATGACGACAGAAAAGGTATCAAAAATTTAGATTTCGACTTTTCCCTCGTCTTCTTCTTTTCGGCGTCTTACTTATCGGCATTCATTCATTGAGTAAGCTGTAAAAAATGAGAACGATAAATGTTATACCATCATCAGAACGCGATAAATTTCCACTTTCGAAGGCAGTAATGCTCGAAAAATTATTACATACTTCTCACGAACATAAATCGCACTCGACCATAATTTAATGTCGCAAGGTTTATAAGATTTTTATTCGCATTAGCGAATAGACCGAACTCAGCCTGACGCCTAAATCGCTGATTAAAACTCTTGACGCAACCCTCGTTTTCCACGAGCTGTTTTTTGGTCGTAGGTAGCCTATAGGTAATTTAATTTAGAATTTTATACAGGCTTAGAAGTGAAAATTCTTTATGACGGATTGAACGAACGTATCGAAAACTTCTTGACCGTAATTTTCAAACTTGAATGAAAGTTAACAGCTATAAGTATAGGTAGGATAGTGACATAAATTAACTTTGGAACGGTGAGTTTTGAAAATTGAAATACAACAATTGAATTGTTTGGGTGGCAGGAAATAAATCGATGGGAAGTAAAGAAAAATTCCTCTTCTTAATGACGAGTGCGAACTAAAATTTCATTCGAGAGTCTTTTCAAAGTTTTATGAATAATTTTCTGTTTCGAAAACTTATAATCGTCGTAAAATTCGACAGATAATGTGTGGTTGGTGAGTAAGGGGAATGTAAGAAGAGGCACCTGCCCGCACATCTTTGAGGAATGACATTTGCACTTGGAGGGTATTAGAAATTCAGATAGGTAGGTACTAGGTACGTACCTATTTGCAGAAGTAATACAGTGGCAAATCTACGAACGAGAATCAATATTCCTACTATAATTTATTAGGTTTATTTTTCTCGCGTATTCTTTCTCTCTCTCTCTCTCTCTCTCTCTCACTCTCTCTTTCTCTCTCTCTCTCTCACACACACTCTCTCTCTTTCTCACTCAAACTACCTCTCTTTTTCTCACACTCTCTTAAAGAAAAAGAAAGAAAAAGAGACGAGGACGTGTAAGAGTTCTCACAGATTTTGTCTGTCAGCAACTATTTAGAAGAATCAGGTTGGAATAACCAATAACATGGTTTAAAGTAAAAAATATATTTCCATAATCCCACATATACCTACTATTATGTAGGTACCTATTTCAGCGAATAACTTGCATGAGACTTCTTGTATAATGCAAATACTACATCGTTTTATCCAAGGAGAATATACAGACATAGGCCTGTGTGCTAATACTACCAACGTAAGTACCCACAGATCATACCTGGCGGTACGTATAGGGCGAATTTCATAATGTTGGTGAATCAACACTCACCTGATTCTCAGCGTGCAGCATTTTCAACTGGTCATTGATCAAACTGTACTTGGCCGACTCCTCCTTGCGCAGCGCACGCTCCTTCTTCAGCTCCGGACTCCAAAACGTCTTAATGCTGTGCATACTGGAGCCGAGTTTCTGGTTGGTCAGCTCGAGTTCGCGCTTAAGGTTCGTCAGGTCCTTATGCAGATCCTTATTCTGGTGCTGCAGCTCGCCCAAAAAACCGCCGCCTCCGGCGATCGACGTATCGCGCACATGGTGCATACCACCCCCACCACCGTACATATGCGATGTCGGCGACTGCTGCCGCATCTGCCGATGCATTCCGCCGCCGCCGCCGCCGCCGCCGCCGCCGCCCGCGCCGTAGATGTCGTCGTCGTCCAAGTAGAGCGGCGCTCGATCACGCATCATCGATCGATCCAGCGATCGATCACGCGGCTCCCTTATCGGTATGAATTCGCGGTCGTGATCGCCCAGAATGCCGCCACCCCCGCCCATCCGATCTAACGACTGGTAGCGGGTGGTCAGACCGCCACGTTCCGGCATCACGGCCCTGGTGGCGCTGCGCGACCGATGCATGCCACCCCCTACGCCAATGGGGCGACCACGTTCCTCCACCAGAATCGGACTTCCAAGATCGTCGTCGCGCACGTAGTAATTGGCGCCACCACCCGGCCCCATACCACCGCCCCCCGGTCCATAGTGGTCCGGCGAACCGGTGCCGCCGCGAATTCGCCGCCGGCTAGGACTGTTGCGGCTGGCGGCGCCCGGATAGTTGTGCGAGGGGGACCGATCCACCGTCGGCAGCTCGCTGAAACGCATCGAACTGCGTGGTGATCGGGCGCCCCCCATGCCACTGCCCAACGACGATCCAGGTCCGTACATTTCGCGTGACATGCTACGACGCTGTGGTAGTCGCTGTTGCGGCTGTGGAAAAACGGTGGTGCGTGGATTTTGGATGGTAGATCCACCGGTGGAGTACGGGTAACACTCGCGCCGCTAGTCGGTGTCGCTGAGAAGAATACGTCGATTGGTCAACTGACGAATGGATACTGATGGCGGGAGCGAGAGTCGCTGCGGAGAAGATAGGTTGATTTCTGATCAAAGAACGACGTACGAAAACGGCATAATTAGGGATGAACAACGAACTCTGGGAATAAGAACGCGCGAAATGCGGCAACGACGTTCGGCTAGAGGGATATAATACCAGCCCAAACACGTCGTGGACTTTTCACAAGACGATGTAAACTAATGAATGAAAGTTGGGGGCGATGACATTAGCTGACAACGAGGACGTTGTTGTTGTTGCTGCTGCTGCCGCTGCCGCTGCTGCTGCTGCTGCCACTGCTTCGTGGTCAAGTTTTCCATGACGCTGGACCGACAACACTTTAGCTGGACACTTCTGTCGACGTATCCCACACAATTATCGGTTTTCACGAATTGGCTCACCTTCACCATCAATAACACGAACACAATTTTGTACAAAATAATATTATATTACGCTAGGTACGTATAAAAAATTTGTAACAAATATAAAATAAAAACAACAACAACAAGGGGTAAGAAAAAAACTTTAAAAGAATAAAAAGTGAATAACCCCCAAAAAAAAAAAAAGAAAAAAACGAAAAAAAAATAAGACAACTTTAACCACCGAACACACCCGTTTCTATTCGTGCCACAGAATTTACCAAACGTATTACTTACGACGACGATCGCCAACTGAACTTCAGTTAGTACGATTAATAATATCGTTCTATGTGAGAGTGCAAAAGGGGGTTGAAAACATTATACGACCGACGGTTGGGGTGGTGAAGAAAATTTTTTCACGTTATATACGCTGCCGCCGCCACTACCACTAGCACTGGCTTCATCGTCAACTACACCACCACTAACATCACCGCCAACACCACTACTGGCACATTCTACATATTCCTGCACAAGCAAAGGATGCGGAAGGGGTATGATGGTTGGAAGGGTTTTAGATAGTAATATCCACCCCAATGTACCACCCTCGCCATCAGTTGACTTTTCAAATCAATAAAATCGCATAGTTTTCCATCCTTTTGCGCCTGCCTTCGCCCCCCTTTTTTTTGTTCTTCTCCACCCTCCTCGCCGGTCAACTTTCCTTTTTTTTTCTGCAATTCTTTCTTTTTTTGTTTTTTTTTATTACTCTTTTTCGCGTCGAGCTCCAAAACCGCCATACAATTACCAAAAACCAACCGTCTGCGTTTAAACACAATTTATTCTTTCTCTAGTTTAAGACACACGACATGGGAAATTAAATTTGCTTTTGTGTATAAATAGTATTTTGCCCTTTAATTTTACACATTTGAGTAATTCGTATTAATTGTTGTACCTAGAAATCAAAACTGTTCATGTTTATTGAGATTACACCATGCTATCGTACTGCAAGTAGTGTTGAATTTATGTGACAAGATTGAATAGAAAGTTGATTGAGAAATTCCGAAGGTAAAATTTCCATTAATAAATTCAATTTTGTCGCCTCAACGTAAACAAATTTCTTAGTGAAGTGAACCCACGAATTCATAATTTTTGAAAACACAAACAATATTTTGCAGGTTAAACTTTGAATTTACCAACAAATTTAAGTTTTCTTCAAGAATTGATAAAGAATAGCAACATTTATCATGCTATCCGTGACCAGTCTCCAATAGTATTCAGGAATTTATAGAATTTCACCAAAGAAAACCGCTCAATATTGAAAATAGAATGCCTGAACATGATACGACTCTTACACCTACCTACCTACCTATGTAATAGCCAATAATTATATTTTTATATTCCTAACATAAGTTGGATAGACCTTCTATTGAACAGCTTGGAAAAAATAAATTAGCAACATAAATTCACTATGAGATTTCCGTTCTGCTCAAACGTTTAAATTTCCATTGAATCAATTTTTCTTTTACTTTATTTTTAGTCCCTTAAAATTATCGTCGTTTCACATAATGTAGATTAACCCACATTTCCTGGCATAGTTTCATTACTATCATTCCAGTATTTTCGTGAGATTTAGCGAAAAATTTTACAGAAAAATTAATTTATTCTGCGAGTTAAATCGTAAGATATACGTAAGTACCCATACTATATTTGAGCCATTAATTAAGCTTCAATAAATTAAATACGTAATCTCGATAAAGTTTACAATTTACTGTTGAAGTAATTCGAAATAGCTGCGATTAAATATTCAAGATATTCGTGCCAAATTTCTTAAACAAAAATATTTTTTCTCAGCACTTCTGCGAGAGCTATACATCAGTTGTACATATAATTTTGTTTTTTTCAGATCAATAAAAATACAAATCACATTCTAGCAATAATAATTTCAATATTGTTGAATAAATTAGTAAGTTTTTTTTTCTTTCTTTCATTCAAATAAGAATAGACAAAAATAAAAAAGATTTAGTACATTTTGCATTATTTTACAGTAACATTTTCTCAAAATAACTCGCGCGTGGGGAAATTAAATTTTATGATGTTCGTGAATTTTTTACGTCTCATTCGGCTTCACCTGAATAGTTTTATTTCGATCAATGTATTCGATTCTACGGATATTTTTTGCTTGAATCGTAGAAAAATAAAGGGCAATCGTGCACAAAATTATGCAAAGACTTCCGTGCAACCTACATTTTTCTTTTCTCATTTACACCAACAATAGAATTCTAGATTTAAATTGAAATACGTTCGTCAGCAGGCGCATTTGTTAGTAAAAAAGGACGTTAAAAAATCTGTAAACATGCTCTTTTTTAATACGGTACACGCACAATTTCTTCGCAAGATTTCCAGTTACAGCCGAAGACGCATAATTTAGGTAAGCACAAATCGTTTTGCCTCAAAAGTTCTAAAAAAATGATTTAAAAGAATACATTTTTTTCATCCGCAGAAATTTAATCTCCATTTTATTGTTTTCGAAAAGCATTACGTAATAATGACTAGGTGGATGACAAACATTTTTTGGACGGAGTAAAATGAAACATGGAGAAAAAACATCCCTTAAAATGACGTAATTATAAATCAATTTATTTTTCTTTTCACAGGATATTGGAGACAAAAAAACCATAGACTTTATTACGTCGGTACATACAGATGGAACGGATAAATATAGAGTAATAGAAATGATGCAAAACATATTTTCTTAATTGGGTAGCCCATACAAAAACAAATTTTTAAAACATTAATGATTAACTTCGCTATGTTAATTGCGTACACTGATACTACTTCTCCAGGTTAAATTAAAAAAAAAAAAAAAAATAGGAATATTCTGAAATTTATTCTGACAAAAAAAAAGTCAACACGGTAATACTATAAGAGATCCCAATTTGATCACTTCGATTTGAAAGCCAAAGTAATAATTGTTTTCGAATATTACAGTTGAGTACTACATGACAATTGAAAAAATACCACAAGGGCACAATACTGTGTGAGAAAGTTATTCTGAAATTACTACCGAGAATTCTGAAAGAAAAAATATTTCTTGTGCCACAGCCAACTTTACTTATCAAGCCGTAACATGAAAATCATATTGTCGCATATTTCGGTACCCAAACATATATTTTTAAAAATCGAGTTTTTTCAAGTTGGTTTTTGATTTCTTTACTCGTCGTTAATTTTTTAATGCTTCTCTTCATAATATTGATCACGTCCGCGACTGGTACAAGGAAATACGTAATTTCATAAGAAAATCCATACCTTATTAAACACAAATGTATCGATGGCTACATACGACCAACTAACAAGGTCTCGTCTTTTTGCCATCAAATTGCGAAACAGAATAAACTTTGGAGTCCCCTACAAGCTTCCTAATCTCACAAAAAACCGAATTTTCGGGCCGATCATCAATCATATGGGTATCTCCACTCGCAGTGAAAAACGAATCACAAATCGAACGACCGTTCGCGGCGCGGTTCATCGACGAGTCTGTTTGTCTCGTTCAAAATTCCCGCGTGCAAACGAATACTCGCCGCCATCCCTGCTGTAACCACTCGAATCGCCGCCGCCACCACCACTGCCGCTCAAATTCAAATTCGCCACCATTCCAGAGCAATCATCCTCATTTCCGGTCGACAATACGTTCACGGGACTGACTTTAGCCTCCTTCGTCGATGTCTCGCCACCACCGAGTACTTCGTGTTCTCTACCCGCAGAACCTGCCACCAACGTACCAGTAGCAGCGACGGCGGTGTTTGCGCCACCCACATTCTTATCGTCTTCCTCGTAGGCGGCGTTACCATCGTCACTGTCGTCGTCGTCGTCGCTGGCATTTGTCGACACTGACGACGAACTAGATGACGAGTATTTGTGGTACTCTTTTTTCGCTTTGCGCCGTTTTCGGCAATTTTTCGCCTGCTTCTTCGTCTCGTTGCCGCTGCTACTGTCGCTACTGAACGAAATGCTGGCCAACAGTTCCGGATCGCCACCTGCAAAATACGATCTCAGATAGCGTTTGGTTTCGCTGCGCGACATATCGAATAGCTCGATCGGTATGCCGCTGTCTGCCGGCTCGCGGTAGCCGGGCACGCAGAATCGGTAATTACTCGTGGCGACTGGTTTGTTCAACTGCTTCACCATCTGCTTACTGATGGCGCCCTGCCGACGCAGAATCTCCACCTGACGCATATTGTTGGCGTGGTTTTCGCGCAGATTGCGTATAGCGAACACCGACCATTCCGATATGACTGGAAAACGGTCAAGAAACGAGTAGATTAATACATATAAGCTTTAATCAGGGGTTAAGGAGGCGAGACATCGGAATGCGACTAGTTACTTACACGGATTACACGGGTCAATGCGACAGCACTCGACCAAAGCTGGTATTAAATTCTTCGTCTCTACCTGCGATTTAAAACAGACTTGTTAGGTGAAATCATGAAAACTCCTTACCAAAAACTATTCACACAAAACGAAATTTTACACCGACTCCCCAATCATACAAATTAGCCTACTACATTCTACGTGACATAGACTATGTAAAGAATAAGTTGTGTGCAGTAGACAACGACAAAAATTAGTGTGATACGTATTTCTTCTTAAATACAAAACCCAAATCATTTGTCATTATCTTATCGACTCTTTTTACATGCGAACGATAAGTAAAATGATAATAAAGTTAAATTAATGACGATGTAAGATCAGCAAGATCATCAACTCCGATAGTTTCAGCCTACAAATAGTAGCCCAAAAAACAAACAACGATCTGTCATTTATTACGAGTCGGAAAGTAGACAATATTTTCTTCCACATGCAAAACTGACTGAATTTTCTTTACTCAAAAATAAAAAGGGTAAATTAAATTTCAGCATAATCACAACCAGTGGCGTACATAGCTAGCTATCAAGGTGTTTGAAGTTTTAAACACATAAGGGGTGACATTTTTCCAGTGAAAATGGTTTTCCGTAACAATTATTTTAAATATAATATGTATACAATACATCTATTTCCAACTCGCGGTTGTAAAGTACCCAAAAACAGTTTACCCCCCTCCACCAGGATACGCCGCCGATAACAACCTTATCCATCGACGTTACCCAACTTTGTCTCAAAATTGAGAGGTTTTTCATTTCGGACATACAAAAAGCTTCTAAACAGCATCCACTGATGAAAAATATTGAAATTAAGGAAAATGTCAACTTTGGAAGAAAATAAAAATAAATCCAGGAAATCTTTCAATTTTCATCACGATCACAGTTTATATCAATTAAGCTTAAACAATATTAAATACGCTTTGACGTAGCCGAATAAAAATAAGATTAATTTTGATAAATTCTAATACTTTAAACCATCTGTTAGACGTTAAAATGAAGCTATATTTGTTTGGAGATATACTTTTTATTGTGACTGATACATCACCTCACAGCAATCAGATCAGTTGCACTATAGCGTAAGATGATATTTTTACACCCCTTTTTAGAATAACTCAAATAAGATCCGAGCATTAGCAAGAAACAATGGAAATCAAATAAACTTTAATAATCGCTTGTATTTCAAGTAATCAACTGGGATAAAAAATATAACTTAACCACAAAAATTATGAAATAAACCAATCCAAGAAGGAAGAAAATACTAGTATTGAAATAATATACCCATAATCGGGCAAATTTTGAGAAAATTCACTACTTCGAGTTATTTGCTGTGAAACAAGCATGAGATGAGTGAGGCCGCTATCAGAAATATAGAAGGCATTTGTTCCGGAACCATTTAATTTCGAAAAAAGCAACACAAAAATAAACATAGCTATCCAAGTTTCGTTCCAATAATAAAAAACGGACGTATTCACCTGTTTATTGTCTAAACTGGGGTTATGCCATGATAAATTCGAAATTAGCCTCACTAAATTCGCTTTGAATATGTAATCAGGATTTTTTTGAATATCTCCGTGAAACGTGTTCGGTCCGAGCCGAAATCCTTCTAAATTCGGTTTACTGAAAATGTCGTTCATTCCGATGTTTCTTCGGTCTTCAGCATGATGAATGATCAAGAATAAATCTGCAAGAATAAAAACAATGATCATCACTTTATCAGTAACAAAAGGTTCTAGACTAATAAATTATATTTCCATTTCATCTTGCATCAAATATTTAAACATTAAAAAATCAGACAAACTGATAAACTCTACATACGGTACGTAAATAAATACGGAAAACACAGATGAGCACCTCTATTCTCACTTACCTACGGTCGTTTGAAACAGAGAAATATCTTGCTGGTAGGTTTTTAAATAATTTTCGTCAGCGGAAAAGTTACTAAGCAAGTCGAGTACTGCTGCCGCCTCTTTGGCTGTTGTTTGCTTTCGTGATTTGAACGATTGCAACAATAAATCGTGATTGAAAGTTTTAAACTTATTCGGTAAGAAATTAACAAAACTTGATGAAAATTTTTTTTCTCTGCTCGGCAGATATCGTTGCCGTATCATATTCAACAAACAAGGTCGTTTCTGAGCGGATACACTTTCGTAAAAAGCCTCGAAATAATTGCATCGATCCAGGAACAATTCAATAAAGAATTCTCTGTAAAAAAAAGAATGATTTTGTTTTTTGTCGGTTTTTTTTCGGCCAGAACAAAAAACGAAACGGTCAAGAATACACACTTACGCGAATTCCGAATTCAAACTAGGATTCATTAGCTCGGTCATGGCCTCATTGTGGGCAATTATTAGTTGCTCCAAATGCGGAGATCCGAAATAGCAATTATAATAAATCATATAGATGTAATTTTTAGCTCCTTCGTATACGAACATATTTCTGCAAGAGGTAAACAGAAGAAAAAACTTTAGGGTGAGTAATTGCAAAAGGGAAGAGTATAACAATTCTGCGTACCTCAAGAAAAAAGAATACTTCATCAAAATTATTTCTTGATTTTTAATGTTACCGACGACTAGATTTCCAATCAATTGCATGCCGATAGCGAAACATTTTTCTAGAGTTTCTGTCTGCGGACTTATAACTGGAATGTTGCTTATTATATCGATAACATTTTGCAATATAGCTCCGTCGGCGAAGTAAACAATCCCACATTGGTAATCCATGTTTGCGTACATCAACGAACATACGTTTCGCATCTCGCGAAATAACTCGGTTATGCCCATAATTATATCTTCGGAATGTGGATTTCTCTTGAATTCGATGAGCAATTGCTCGGTTTTCGAGTAAAGAACGTCCATTTTCGCTTCCTGAAAAACCACAAAACAAAATAATATCTTCATTACAGATGTTGCAGTAATTACGTGTTACTTTTTTGTAGGAAATTTTAAGCTGAACAATTTTGTGCCTGTCTATATTTTATCAAAAATAAAAATTTGCGGAGAAACACGAAAATCTAAATTTTGGGATAAACACCTCGCCCCATAAAAATTCAAGAAGTGGGGAAGGCACAACTTCTAGTATGTTATTTCAGAAGACTCACCCAACAACACTATATAGCTAAAGTTTGTGTTCGAACTTCTTTTTCCATTATTTTGATGTTGATTTGACTGAACAAATATGTATTCGCCAATGAATAACGTAAGTACGACTGTGTGAATGGAAAGAAAATACAAGCGTTCTTACTACTCGCTGATGAAACGGGTTAGGCCTCTTTTATATACTCGTCGACATCTCACGTGTACCTTCAGTCCTTGTCTATGGGGAGCTCAACGCTCAAGGAGCGAATAGCGAGAGCGTTGCTGCTAACACCATTTAAATTACAACCCGCGCCCAGTTCAAATTTAAATTTGAATCGAGTGCAATTTTTGAAAGTCTCCTTACATTACAGGAGGCCACTAATACATGAAAGAAAAATCAAGGCTATGAGCACAAAGAATATAAAGTAACAGATTCATGAAAATCATGAATGCAAATTGTTGACACGTAGCCATAGAGACCACTAACAATACTAAATTTAACGTTCAACACGATACAACTTACTGTCATTTGCATTTCCAAAAACACATTTTCAAAAATTTTTAATTCAAAGAAAAATAATCTTAAAACACAAATCATCGCAACTCGTAGATCATAATTCAGTTTTACTATTTAAAGCTTCATTTTGCTAAGACGGAAAAAAACCAAAATGGGTACGAATAAATAATCGAAAAATAATCATTCATTAATAAAATGATAAGATAAGTCCTCACCAAGAAGACATTCCAATGAATTTTCAATACAATCAAGTCGAAAAATAAGAAAATATTTTCGTTATCTCTCTGACAATAAACTTATCCGATGAAAAGAAAATCAAAATTCGATTGTTTGCACCTTTCAAAATTTCACACCGTCTACCTGAACTTATAAGTAAATATTAAAATATCAATGTAGAAATTGGAAGCAATATCCAATCAAAAATGTCAACTACGTCCCATAATATTCTCCACAAATTAAACGCATTCAAAGGGCCCGAATGAATTTTAAAATAAAGCAAAAAAATTTATATTCAGCAAGCGAAAAATAGTCAAAGATGTTCTTAAGGTCTAGAGGCAACAATTCGAGGTAGGTACCTATCTTCACAGTGCACAACGATCAAAAAAAAATAAAATGTAATTCCTTCTACTATGTGGCAGATATTTAATTCATAATCAATGAAGTATACTGCGGTGCTTAAGCTTAATTCATAGAAATATTCCTCAATACATACGCGATGTAGATTTAAATCTCACCGAATCAAAACTGCAAATTTCGTTGCTAGTTCTCAGCAGTACCACCAACTTCTTCAAATGGTTATCCGAAAGTAAAATGCATTCAACAAAATAACCATTGAAACTTCGACTAGTTCATGAAGAGTAAGTCTGAAACTTTGCAGAATGGACTTTGCAAGTTATTTCAGAAACCTGAAAAATAAATAAAATAATTTAGTTACATCCAAGCATAAAGACTAACTCAAAAAAGGTTACGAACTAAAAAATTTCCAAGATTCACGAAAACTGCAATGAGAGAACGGAGACAATACGGTTTCCTCGAGCACAAGTCTTGTTCTCGAGCCTTTTATTAAAGAAGTGCTTACAAACCAAAAAAATTAATTACAAAGAAGGGACTGACACTCACAAGTTCAGTAGATAAGCGGATTCACGTCGGCCAAATATAGAAACATCATCGATGCGGATTTCACCAACACCTAAATGATATCATCAAGATGCCAAGTGCTACTAACAAAGCTGTAAAAAGGTAAAATTCTTCGAGGATATATCTTTGACTATATAGGGATATATTGTATTCAAAGATAAAATCTAAAAAATGAAGTTATCAAAATTTCGACTATTTAGGACGGTGAGAATGATAACAAATTATATTACACGCTAGCCTATTATTCTCACATATCATTTATTGTGGTAACACTGTTTTTAGTATTATTTGTTGTAAGAATCTTTGACTATATAGCTTATGGACTGCTAGAACTGATAAAATCTTGAAGCCAAACACTGCAGGCGTTACTTTTTGAAAAAGATACTTTGTGTGAAAACTGAATTTGTATCAGGTAGAATATCATGTATTTTATATTTAGACCTAATTATTTCGTTCCGTAATTCTTACTTTTTTTTTTTTATACAGAACGTTTTAATGCAAATGGAATTAAATGTTATTACTGTCGATAGAAAACTAATTAAAGAATTATGTACTTATATACAGGTAGAATAAGGAAAATATTAATAATTTCCTTATTCTTATCTTAATACTATACTATATAGTTAACTATATAATAGTTTATGAGGATGCACCTTTAATTGACGTAATAAGAGGGAGTGTGAGAATGGTATCTACGTACGAGTATTACGTAAAGTAAATAAGAAAGAACATATCAGCAAGAGTAAGAACTCACAGATATATAATACAGGTGTGAAACCTATCGATAGTTATCGATATAACTATTGATATATATTCAACGTACATATCGATACAATACATCGAGAACCTCAAGAATCTACTACGCCATATTTTATATTACGTACGTTACAGTTTGTCCGTTGTACTCACACAATAAACTCTTATAGATCATTGTGTACATATTATTCTTACATGATAATATATTTTGTGTGCCTCTTGTCGCTCATCAAACGTTGATGAATTAACATCTCCACCATTTTTATGTGGAAATAAAAGTTCGTGAAAGTGAATATTTTCTGTTTTATTTATGTGTTCGTAATATGTGTGTCTGATCTTCATTCGATGTCTATGGTCAATTAAAGTCTTTTGTCTGTATTTTTGTTCAGTTCGATCCGTTGATAATTCCTATTTCTTCACAAGGGCTTTAACCTAAAGACTGAGCAGCGTCTTCCACGATATATATATGATTGTGAGAATGATAGCAAATTATATTATACGCCAGCTTATTATTCTCACATATTATTTGTTGTGGTAACACTGATTCGGTACTTTTTATAATCTGTGATTTTATATTTGAAACATAACTGTGATATTATATTTTTTGAGTGCCTCTTGTCGCTCATCAAACGTTGATGAACTAACATCTCCTCCATCTTATATGGAAATAAATTTTCATGAAAATGAATATTTGGTTTTCTTATTTATGTGTTTGTAAAGTGGGTGTCTAGTCTTCGTTCAATGTCTACGATCAGTTAAAGTAATTCGTCAGTAATTTCACATAAATTGGTCCGTTGATAATTCATATTTCTTCACAATGATGAAGGTGACACAGAGATTAGTTTAGTGTCAGTACAGGAGATGACACTGCCAGCAAACATTTGTATATTCACTCGTATTTGTTTACATACATTGGCATTTGAAATACCCCATTGATAATAGTAACTATTTAATTGTACTTCGTATTTCTTATTACTGAGAATGAATTAAAAACATTTTAATGGATTTTTTTTTGTTTTTTTATTATAACATCACTTTATTAATCTTGAATTGTATTCCTGTTCCTTATTAATCCGGTGGTCAATTTTATATTAAATTAATTAGGATTCAGGTACGAATTGAAGAGAATTCATCTACAAATTCTTTTCGATTCATCACCGTTAAATTAATTAGGATTCAGCGACGAATCAAGAATTCACCTACAAATTCTTGATTTGTCGCTGAATCCTAATTAATTTAATAGCGACAAATCGAAAAGAATTCGTAGATGAATTCTCTTCAATTTGTACCTGAATCTTAATTAATTTAATATAAAATTGACGTACCGGATTAATAAGGAAAAGGAATATAATTCAAGACTAATAAAGCATATTATAATAAAAAAACAAAAAACTAATCCATTAAAATTTTTTTAATTCATTCTCAGTAAGAAATACAAAGTACAATTAAATAGTTATTATTATCAATGGGGTATTTTGAATGCCAATGTATGTAAACAAATGCACATGGCTTAATAATTGTGGTTATAGTCAGCGCTGTCTATCAGCTAGACACCTAACCCTATAGACAACTGGCTTCGTGTCACCTCCATCATATATATTTCCTCGAAGAGCAGCGTTGTGAGAATATGAGGAATTGTCAACGGATCGAGTTCCCTAAAATCATATAAAATGAACCTAAACTACACACGACACCGATCAAAGACTAGACGCACACATTACAAACACATAAATAAAAACACAATATTCACTTAATTTACGAACTTTTATTTCCACATAAAGAATGGTGGAGATGTTAACATTACAAGTATTAAAAAGCGACTAGAGGCGTATGAATAAACATTATCACAGTTTGGTACAAAACACTAAAATCACAGATTACAAAAAACATACCGACAGTGTTGCCACCACAAATGATACGTGAGAATAATAGTCTTGAATATAATTTAATTTGCTATAATTTTCACAAGCGTATTTCAAAATAACCCATTATTGGGATCTTAAAGTCCAAATAGTTGCACTTGGGTGGCCAATTCATGAAACGTGTTGAATTTGGGATTGTGTACTTGTGAAGAAATTGCAACTATCAATGGATCGAATTGTATGAAAATATCGACGAAAGACTTTAAATGACTGTAGACATCGAACAAGGACTAGACACACACATTACGAACACATAAATAAAACACTAAATATTCACTTTTCACGAACTTTTATTTCCACATAAAGATGGTGGTGTTGTTTCATCAACGTTTGATGAGCGACAAGAGGCACACAAAATATATTATCACAGTTGGGTTTCAAACATAAAATCACAGATTACAAATAATACTAAAAACAGTGTTACCACAACAAATGATATGTGAGAATAATAAGCTAACATATAATATAATTTGCTATTATTCTCACAGTACTGCTCTAAACATTCCAAGAACATACATAATCAAAGTTTTTGTGAGGAGGTGGATAAACCTTTGATTGTAATTCCTTGTTAATAAAAGGAACAAATTCACGGTAACGAGATTTAATAGACAAATGAATAACAAAGATGAACATAAGTAATGGCGTGGGTCAAAAAGCGTTTGAGTCCCCACTTAACTGTAACAGTGTGTAGAAGAATGAAATACAAAAGTGTCATATAAATTGGGTTTAATATTACTGAATAGTATGCGAGATGTTTAAGATTTAAATGGACTGCGTCCAACAATTTTGAAAATCAGTTGTACAAAAACCGTAAGTGGTAGAAAGCTGAAATTTTTAGGAGACATTTCATTAGGTTATCTGAAGATTCCCTGAAGTTTTTACTGTAATCATACATTTATTTCTGGAGCTATTGCTGAAATTAAGTTAAAATCTTGTACAAATTCAATCAAATTAGAAAAATTTGAACTGAAGTTTGGCGATATATCAAGAAATAAACGTATAATTTTAGCCAAAATTTCAGGAAATATTCAAATAACCTATGCAGATGTCTCCTAAAAATTTCAGATTTCTACTAATAACAGTTTTTGTGTAATTGTTGGGATTTGATTCCCTCACAAAATAGAATATAATACAAGAGAGTCACATGGCAAATCAGTGTATATTAAAACAAGGCAAAATGGAACATTCATAATCAGTTTAGATACATATGCCAAATAACATAATCACCAACTCCCTATACACAAGATATACATTTGATTTTCACATCACAGATGTTTTAACCAGTATTGCCAAACACTCATTGCAAATAGAATTATTCTGTTATAATCTTATTACTATGTGTTGGACACAGTCCACTCAACTCTTAAACATCTCGCACACCTTCCCGTAATACTGAACATACATTGTATAACATTTATTTATTTCATTCTTGTACACACTGTTGCAAATAAGTGGGGACTTTAACGCTTTTCAACCCACACCATTCTTTATATTCAAATACATGTTTATTCGTCTATTAAAACTCGTTACAGTAAACTTGTTCAATTCTTTTACAAGAAAATACGATCCAAAGTTTAATTAATCCAATTTTGATTATTTGTTGCTAGCATCACATCATCAACATGTATTACTAAATAAGCCATGTTTCCATTATCGTCCTTTTTTTCAAATACACATCTGTCAAATTTCATTTGTTGATATCCTAATTTATTTATCTGTTCGTTTAATAATTCTTACCAATTTCTAGAAGATGTTTTTAGTCCATAAATAGATTTCATTAATTGTAAACAATTTTTATTTTGTACTGACTGTTTTAAATTCTACTTACCTATCTTCCACAGATTTTGTTATGGCATAGCATTTAATCATCAGTGCTCTTGCCTTTTTTTGGGCAATACCAGACATAATTTGAAGAGAAGAGATATTATCCTCAAAAATTTGGACTGCAGTTTCTTTATTGAAAATTTCCTTTTAAACCAAAAAGTTAACTTGAATGTCATCTAAAACATTGAATACAGCTATAATTTTTGCTGCAGTAGAGCTTTTTACCATAATGGTTTGTCTTTTTATGTTCCAATTTAGTAAATCTACATTCACATATATTAAAAACCTGATATCTACTTCCCTAGTTTTAAATTTGAAATTTTTATTTCCTGGTCAACTATTCTCACTCCATTGAACTCTTAAAATACATAGGAAGTATGCTCTAATACACTAATGTTTGGTTCTAGTTCTTTTATTGAATAGATAACTTCTTTTTTTGACATAAATAAAATTTTAGAGGAAGCCTTCAGAAATAAAATGAGATTAAGAACAAGAATTTTGAGATATTAAAAGCTGAGAAAATTGAAGAAAAAGATGAGATCATAAATCAAATTGGTTTAATCTAATGTTATTAGTGAATTTTTTCCAAATACATCTAATTATAACCAAGAAAAAGATTGCTATGAAAAAACATTTTTTTTTTCTGAGAATTCTTATTGCACATATCAGTGTTTTCTTCACAATTTGTAAAATTCTGATTAAAATGAGCCCCATATGTTAGCGCATATTTTTGCACATTTTGGCTTTTTACCACATATTTGACCCTTTTTAACACACTATTATTTGCAAAAATTTTACAAGTTTTAGCACTTATATATCCATTCCTTGATTATGACTAAACATTCAAAACCTTTCCTATACTTACAATGCTTTTCACTTGGTACTTGATAGAGTTGGGTTTATGAAGGAGGAGTGTCTGGCTTTACTGACCACCAAGTAAAATGTAGTTTATTGTGTGCCTCTAGTATAATTATTATGCTCATTGACTAAATTCAAGCTGTCTAAAATTCAAAAATACTTCCCAGATAACAGTCATATTTATATACTCTGTTCACGCTAAGTGAATTATGTTATATCAGAATATCTTCATTCACTACAGATATGGTTTATGATGTCACACACTTCTTAGTGTGAATATAGTTTCATTATTAGTTTATTATTGTTATAAAAAATATCTATGATTTTATTTTTGTTGGACAGATTCCATGTAACTCTCATATATCTCGTACACTACCTGGCAACACTGAACTCTCAATATATAACATCTGTAATCTTATTCTTACACACACTGTTATGTCCTAGTGGGGAACCCGTTGTTTCTCTACCCACAACACCAACTGTATTTTGTCAGTTGTTTAATCGTCCATTAAATGTTGTTACTGTAAATTTGTTTATTTCTTCACTCGAAAATACGATCCTTGGTTTAATATTATCCTCACAATTTTTGCATAATAGTATTGAAGTATTGTCTATATGGTATGATTTCATTTTACAGTTTAGATAGCACTTAGCAGGGATTGAAAAATACAATTTTTCTTCATTTTGTTTTTATTAGTTGAGTTCCTGAAATTTACCATAGTGTTTGTTATTTTTTGTTTCCATTTCCATAATTTTTGTTTCCATTTTTGTTACATTTCCGGATTTGAAAACACTTTTTCATTCACTTTCCATTTCCATTTTCATTAAAAAAATATTTATTTTATTCATAATTTTCCAAATCCTGCTCAAATATTGATACATCGATATTTCCCATAAAATATTGATATTTTTTCACTTTTTTTCCCCACATGAAAAGTCAATCAGATTGGAAACAGAAATGGAAAAGATTCACTGTTTGGTTCTTCGACCATATACATAATGAACTGTGAAGGCAACCAAATGAAATGTATATTCCATTCAAAAGTTTTTTCTTTTATCAAACTGTACTTTTCACAGAATTCATCTACAAATCAAAGAGAATTCATCTACAAATTCTTTTCAATTTGTCGCCGTTAAATTAATTAGGATTTGTCGCCCTTAAATTAATTAGGATTTGTCGCCCTTAAATTAATTAGGATTCAGTGACAAATCGAGAATTCACCTATGAATTCTTTTCGATTCGTCGCTGAAATTAATTACAATTTGTTGTCCTTAAATTAATTAAGATTCAGCAACTAATCGAGAATTCATCAACAAATTCTCTTTGATTCATCGCCCTTAAATTAATTAGGATTCAGCGACAAATGGAGGAGAATTCACCTACAAATATTAAAAAGGAATAAATGACGCTATTTAATTTTAAAAACACTTTAATTTTGTAAAATGACAATGCAAATCCCTCCGAATTATTTAATCAATTGACATATGATATTTGATAAATCCTGAAAAAAGAAAACTTTTGAATGAAATGTACACCTACATGGTGTCTCCATATAAGCCAATGTTAATTTTATCAGCATTTGCAGTCCATTATGTATATGGTCGAAGGTTTGGTTTCTGTTATGTTTCCATTATTAATCTTGAAACTAATTGGTTAGTTGTTTCCAATTCGGTTTCCATTTCAGAATTTTGGTGTTTCCACTTATTATGGTTTTCAGTGTAAAAAAATCTAGTTCTAATTCCAAAAAATTTGGTTTTAATTCCGTTTCTCAATCCCTGTTAATTAGTGTTTAATGATAAAGACTAAAAAAAAAAATTCCAAAAATCAAAATCCTCCCTATTTCTACAAGATTTATTCATATAAGAAAAAAACTCACTTTATTAAAAGGAATAATAATTTTCCATGACTAAAAGTTAAAACAAACAGGAAGCAAGTTATTTTAATAATCGTTTCTACAAAAATCAATAACATAGTTTCACAAAATGCGTATAAAAATCACCAGTCCAATATTGGACTTATTCACGTTTACGTGAGATTGAGTAGGTTTTCTTGCGAAGAACTGCATATGATAGACCAGAGAGTAGAGTTGAAAAACCAGCTGTATACCTGAGAACAGATTTCAATCAAACAAAACCTAGGAGAATTAAAAAAAAAAAAACATTACGATGAATGCGTACCATAAGGCTTCTAAAACAAAATACGGTAGTGACGGAATATTCGGCGCATACAACGAGATGGCAGCGGTCAGTAACTGTATCACTGTATTGACTTTGCTCAAATAAGTCGGTTTCAATTCTGCAGAAGAGTGCGATGCATCAAAAAATGTCTTTATTTTTAACTGAAAATGAGAAATGGTAGGTAAGTATTTAAAAAAATTTTGGGCGATCAGAATACGTCTTTGTAGATATTATTTGTGTGGTTCAAAATTTTATAATTTACAGGGTAGGTTTGAAAGAACTTCTTTCTCAACTTGTTTATTCTGAATTTACTTGAACGTAAAAAGAATAACCTTGTAAGAGAATTATGAAATTTTTAATTATATCACTAACTGATGGAGGTAATGAAAGGTATCGAATATAAAATCCAGCTGAGAGCAACAACACATCTCGGAAAACTATGAGCATCGTCAGGGCACCTGTGAAAAGTTAACAAAACTAACAATCAAATAATGATGACAAGTGATTACAGTTTCATTGCAAAATGTGGGTTTTTGCAAAAACAAGTTGAACAACTGTACACTATTCACGCTAAGAAGAGCGTTACATCATAAACCATATCCACACCACAGAGTATTAAATATAATAGAGGACGTATGCCCATCGAAATACTGCTATGAAAAATGGGCACCACTTTTGAAGAGCTGTCCTCATCTTCTCGGTACCGAATTAAAATTTGTTCACCCCTATTCGAGCACATTAACAATGATGAAAATTTTTTTTAAAATAATTGAATTAAATGAATGAAATGAATGAATAAATATAACTGACAATTCAAAAACCACATCAAACTAAATTTCGTAGATTAAAATGAGACGAAAATTGCACCGCTTTTTCATCCTTCGGAGTGGGGATTCTTCCTCTCAAAAGTGGTTAAATTTTTCATCTCACATGCGTCCTGTATTTTATTTAATACTCTGTGATCCATATTTATCTGCTTGAAAAACGATGTTTGTTTACTCTACAAAATGATGCTTTTCATTATATGGCAATGAACATTGATACCTTTTCCTCTCTCCCTAACTAACTCAACGTCTATTGTGATTCTGACGTCAGGCACTTCTTAGCGTGAACAGAGTATAAAACTAAAATATTACAAAATTCAAAGAGAAATATTTTGTTAACCTGGCACGGCTTTTGTGTATGTTAAAGTCAAAAACAATGATACTACAAGAACTTTATCGGCCAAAGGATCTAAGAATGTCCCAATTTTAGATGCCTGACTTGGAAACCTTCGAGCTATTTGACCATCAGCCTGTTTAAAAATAATGTGATCATGAAAAAATTAGAACACAATTCAATACATTTAACAGTGAGCTCAATACAAACAAAATCTGTAAAACCAGCTATCATCAGGATTCCCAGAGCAAGGTCCAAATTCGAATTTAAGATATAATAACAAAGCACTGGTGATGCTATTATTCTGGAGCAGCATAATAGATTTGGTATTGTCAGTAATCGATTTTGTTCCTTCAACAAGAGAAAAATAAACCAAAGATAAAATTGTGTTCCTCCCTGCTTCACAAATGCCAAAAAAAATAGTCGAAAGGTTACTTCATTAAATTTCAGCTCTGCATCGTTTGGATTGTGACTGGAATATGCTCTTACACGTGAATTCTCGATGTTTTTCAACTTTGTAAACCTTTGTAACTGAAAATCTGAGTATGAGGAACTTCCACAATTCGAACGCAATATTTGATCACATTTAATCACGTTACAAGCTCTCATAAATGAGAACTTTTGATGAAATCTTCGGAATTGAAAGCATCCCGGCTCTTGTAAAAAATAAAGTGATACTCTCATCATAGTACACTATAAAGTCCTAAGTGGAAAAAGATTCATGTATCAAGTTCATACCCTATTAAAAATCAAAACAATTAAAATTGCAATGACAAAACCATTTAAAAATGTCAAGAATTAAAGAATAACAAATAAGAATATAACATAAAAGGAGTCATAAATATTAGCTCTGAAATCAAATATCATCTTCAAATTGAATTTTTTATTTTTCTCATTTCACATTATTTTCAATGTTACCTTCCCATTTATTGTGATTTGTGTGTCTTCTGAAACGAAATAAATATTTTATAAATTCTATACCAGTGCAAACGCTCATCATTTTTATTTAATGATGTATTGGTGGTTCACTAAATAGTTCATTTAAATTAAACAATTCAATGAACTAAGTGACAAACACCTAAACTCTCCAAGAACTAGTTTGTGACCAACTTGAATTTTTAAAATGATAAGATGAATTGGAGGAAAAGAAGAGTCTAAATCTCACTCAGGACTCTGGCTTTACAGTATATGATTGGTTGATTTTACATATTTTTTCGTTCATATAGTAATTTAAATTGCAACATTTTTGTGTTTGGCCTGGCATTCTCCTGAAATTTGTGTGTCTGATGCGGAGGTCAGTGGTTCAAATCCTAATGGCAGAGTATTTTTTTTCTTTTTTTTTCTTTTTTTGTTCATGCGTTTATTATACTTCATTAAAGATTACAAGAAAATTCATTTTTTTACCCTGAAATAATAATTTTTGATATCCTGGTTTCAGTCTTGCGAAGACTGATAGAACATCCACACCAAATATGACATCAGAACATATATTAATAAACATACAGCACTTATTTAAAAATCATATTTTCTTCTTAAAAATACATTAGCTCTGTTTGATAGGACTACACTAACTCATACCAACCTACATCAGGAGGGTGATTCCACAAGTGTAAGAATGTTATATGACTTTGGGTCGAGTTTTACTTAAATATTTGTGGAATATCCCTAATAGTGTGGGTTGGTGTAAGTTATTGTAATCTTATCAAATAGAGCTATTGTATACAATTTGTTTGCTGACAAGCCAGGGGATTGACGCAACATCTCAACACTCCATTAGGATGAATGCTCAATATAATGAAAGCAACAAGTTGAGTATCTAGGTTGTATATAGTGTAGATATCTATGCTAAATATCAAAGTTCTATACAAATACAAAAGGAGGGATTTCCCACAGCAATGAATTTTATTTTTCTAAAGGAGAATGCTATGTTTATGTTACTTCATGCATATTAATTTATTAGTATCACAAAAAGTAGAATGAGATTAACATAATCGATGAGTTTCAGTTCTTTATTATACCTATATTTTGAAATTTCATGTAAATTTTATTTCAGTTTATTAATTCTGAGACTGAACTTAATTAATAAAATTCACTCTAGACATTATCAATTAGCTGCAATAAACTACCTCCCTCAGCATAAAATTATATGCTAGGTTCTTAGTAACAATGCTATTTTATAAAAAATGCAATTCAATCTTAATTTAATAAATTATGCTAACTACATCTTCAGTCTACATGTGGCCTTATAGAAACTAGAAGGGGTACGAATGTACTAGGGTATTCTCCAGTCTTTTTTAGAATTACAGAAGGTATTTAAAAGCTGAAAATATTTTTACTTTTTCATTGAAGTGATAACTGATAGGTATGTTTCAAAGAAGACAATTTTCTTCATTCTTACAAAAGAGAAAAATTAAGGAAATAAAAATGTTTTATAAATATGACAAACAATGAAATTAATCTCTAATGTATCTCATTCTATTCTGTTATACATATAATATTCAGATCAGCGGCGGATTTAAGTCTCTCAATGCCCCAAGCTGTACAAAATTTGCCGCCCCAAGAAAACATTTTTGTGCCCCCTCCCCTCCTGGAGAAATGTAAGGTATTGTTGTGTTTAGGTATCATTTTTTTTAATTCAAAAATTTGCCGCCCAAAGTTGCAGCTTCGTCAGCCTCTGAGCAAATCCATCGCTGATTCAGATCACATTCAGACATCGTCATGATAACAATAATATGTTTTGTGAAGTGATAACCCAGATTTTCAAGAACATCTTGTGGAAGGAAGTTTTTCCCAGCAGTTTTCATGTTATGACGTTATATTTGAAGTTCCATCTATTTTTTTGTTGAACACATGAAATTATAATAATAATTTTCAAATCGGTTAGTTGCACAGTGGATAAGGATGTATGCTAGCATGCTGTGGGTTGTAGGTTCAAGTCCTATGTATTCTTTTGAATTTTTTTACTTTTTTTTTTTGTTTTTTTCTATCGCTTTTCAGTCTTGTTATGAACTTAAAAAAAAAAATACAAAACAAGTAAGTTTTTGTTTTATGAAGGACACACAGAGATTAATCTTTAAAAGACGAATAACTGTTCTCTTGCAAATCCTCTCAATAATTTTTAATTCCTTCAAATTTTTTCACAATTGGAATGATTATCTGTGCGTCCTCCACAGAACAAAAACTTACTTGTTTTGTATTTAAAACAAAAAAAAAAGAAATGGGTACGCTTTGTGCGCACCAGCTTCACCACATGGCTAAAAAGCGATATAAAAAAACAAAAATAAATAAAATAAAAAATTCAAAGGAATACATAGGATTTGAACGCACAACCCACAGCGTGCTAGCATCCATCCTTATCTATTGTATCATGAACCAATTTGAAAATTATTGTTATAATTTCATGTATTCAACAATAAATAAACAAATCTTTGATGCTCTCATTCCAACTAAACTTCAAACATGATGTCATAACATGTAAACCTGCTGGAAAAACTTCCTTTTGCATGATGCTTGTCAGATTTTCAGTCAAAAATAGTGACGTTATATATTGGGAAAAATAAAATTCATTACTGCAGGGAAGCTTTCCTAATACAAGACCAAGAACTGAGGGAAAAATATGGACTTCAAAATTAATTCTATGATTTTCTACACAACATTGTGATTGATTATCCTCATAATTCTTCGCATTAGTTTCCATTGAATTTCCATAAAATCAAAGGTATTGAACGCAATAATGCCAGAACAGTTGATTGTGGAGAGCTGAAATTTTGAGGAGACTGAAATATTTTATCTGAAGATTCTGTGAAAATTAGGCTGAAATCATACATTTCTTCCTTGGAAATTCAAGCGAAACAAATGGAATGAATTATGTAGGGTCATCAATCACAATGTTGCAGCAACAAAATTTGTCCCTTATTTTATAGTTTTAAATATTTACTGATAAGACACTAAGTTGGTCGACTATTATTTCTATATAACTCTGCTAAATACTCATGAAAAACATTGAAAAGTGGAGACATAAAGAAATAGAAAAGCGAGAAGTTTGAAAATTTAGGAAATGAAAGCAAAAGTGAAAAATGAAAATGTTGGAAAAGGGAAAAGCAATAAGCAGATGTTTTATTTTTCAAGGTCAGAAGCAAAACTGAAAAGTAGAAGCTTTATTGAATCACTTTCCACATTTGTTGAAAAGAATAGAAATATAGGAATTTTTGGTCCTAATTGTCTTAAAACAAGAGATAGCTACTTGTTCGAAATAAATGAAATTATAGAGGAAGCTTCAAGGAATAAAATAAGTCAAAGAACAAGAAATTTGAGTCCATAGTTGAAAAAATGGGTATGCTCAAGGAACCATTTTTCTAGTAATTCTAGTTAAATTTCTAGATGTTACATCAACACTTCCCTGGCATTAACAAATATTTCTGGTAAAATAACAGTACCTCTGGAGGTACTGTTAAATTAATAGAAATTTTTGATAATTTTTAAAATAGAAGAACTGCAGAATCTACTCAATACTTTTCTGTAATTTTTTTTTTCAGAAATTTTACCAGAATTACCAGAAAAATGGCTACTCAAACAAACCTAATAATTTAATTTGATGTTATGAGTATGTTTGACCCTGAAGTCAACTAGTAATACTTCTTAACAATACAAATTTAAGGCATTATTTCATGTTATTTTTCAATTCTCTCAATTTCTAAAGGCTCAAATTTCTAGATTTTTGGCACATTTTATTCATTGAACCCTTCTCTAAAATTTCATATAGATTACAAATAAGTAGTTATCACTTGTTTTAAGGTAATTATGACTAAAAATTCAAATATTCACAATGTCTTTCATGTGTTTTAGTCATCCAATAAGATATTACTTTCTGTTGTGACATCACACAACATTGCCTTATAAAGATCAACTTTTTTTTTTTAATTAATGTTAAAGATTTCTATAAGTAATTGTGATAACTGATAACATTGTTGATATTTAAGTTGTTTCACGAGCTTGTAATTCACACTATGCTTTTTGTTAAACTGGAAAGGGTTTTCATCAAGCTGACCTACTAATAGCAAAAGTTGAAAAATTTGAACTGTTACTTTCATTTTTAGAATTTTATTCAAAAAAATTAAATTATAAGTACAGCTCTTTATCTCACCAGCACATAAATTAAATTCCCGTGTAAATCTCCCATAAGGAATTGATAAGGAATCTGAAAATAAGTAAAAACGCAAATGCTCCTACAGGGACTTCCTACGACAAATAAGTTTTTGAAAATTTTAAAATAAGAAAACTTTTTTTTTATGAAAACGAAACTGGAATCAGAAATGGAAACTGAACGAAAGATTTTAGTAAAAACAGAAAATATAATGTAAATGGAAATGGAAACCAAAATGATGGAAACTGAAACAAAAAATAACTAAAAACTAATAAAATTTGGTGTCCACATTTACATTCAAAGAAATTTCACGTATATAAATAGGTACTGAAATTAATGAATGGGGTAAAACAAAACCACAAAAATAAAACAGAAAAGGCGTGCGAGGGTCCCCCTCACATATTTAATGGGTAAACATTCAGCTGAAACAGGATAAATATGTATCTAGGTTGTATGTGTGCCTGCATGTAACGCACCGCCAGCTCACCATGGATGTCTGCTTGTGAGTGTGTGTGGGTGTGTGTGTTATGTGAAAAACAGAATTTGAAACTGGACAGTGCGTGGTGCAGTTTTTTTATGCAATCTCAACTTTTACGTATCTAATATTTTTTTACACCCGGGAGGAAGCGGACTAGAGAGCAAGAATGTTTACACATTAAAAACACTTAGCGTAATAAATTAGGTGAAATTTCTGTCTTTTTATTCAAAAAGTAAATTTCAAAAACAAAGTCAAAAATCATTTTCCATTTCCTTATTAGATTTAATGAAAAATTGAAACAATTAATGTAAATGAGGTACAAGATATATTCATTTTCAGAATTCAAAAAAAATTTTGATGATTAATTTCTAACAGATACTTCAAATAATTTAATTTACAAGAAATGGCAAAACTTTTTCGATAGACAAACTTTTTTCCCTTTTCATCTACGAACCAAACCAACATAATCCACAACCTTCCCATTTAGTAGGAAATGAGAAAATAAATTTATAAAAATATATATTTTTTTAAAGTAGCTTTTTTATACACTATTTTCTCTTATTTTTTTCTTTTTTCTCATGAAAATAAAAAAACCAACGTGAACGTTCCAGATGAAAAGAAGGAACTAAAATTACCAAGTAACATTTCGAGGAAAACTGATGACAAAAATATTTATAAGAACGTATTTGAACCAGAAGCAGATAATTTTAAGGCTTCTTAGGGCTATTTTTCAACCAGAGGTTGAAAACGAGTTCAAGAGTTAGTTCTTATACACTCCTAAGCACAAGCAGGACTGTGAGCTAAGAACTTTTAAATGTGCTTTTGATACCTGAATCCCAGCCAATAGCTCCTTTAGCACTAAGAGTAACTTCGTATCAGTTGGTTCGGATTTGTGATCATTACGAAATATAACGGAAACAATAATTATATAGAACAATATAAACGTGTTCTTGAAGAGTTCTATAAAGAAAAAACAACAACAACGAACATTCTTATAAGTAGCTAGGAGGTAAGTACATAGTTATTGTAAAAAATGAATCCGGAGCGAAAACTCATAACATATAATGGCAAAGAACGACAAATTTGAGGTAGAAATGAAGGCTTTCGCAATTTATCACAAGCCCAAGCAGTTGGGCCTTACTGAATATATTTTAAGCAGGTAATCCTATCATACAAGAACTACATCTTCGAAATTCTAATGAACCAGTTCATACAAATAAATAGATAAACACCACGTTGGATGAAAGTGAATTAGCGGCACGTCGAAAATAGAAGCATGAGCAATTACGGGTTCGAGAACAATGAAACCGAGTAGGTGTAATAGATTTTACTAATGAAATAGACGATGAAGGTAAAAGATGCCAAGGTTACGAAAATAGGCGAGCACACAATAATCTTAATGTTGGTGGCGGCTGGCGGACATCATTTGACCAATTTAAAAGGATTTCGGGTTCCTTTTTACAGAGTCTTGAGGGGTGATGACTCGATGCTCGAAATTTAACACAAGAGCGCAAGTATACTTGACAAGGATACAACAAAATTATTACGAAGAAGTACAAGTTTTTGAAGCAGAACGAGGTCTAACAAATTCTCGCAAACGTTAGCTCCCCAGTAGAAAAGACTGACAAAATTATTCATCAAAATTAACGATTTCATACCATGCAATCAGTGATCTTCTAAGCACATAATCCCATCAAAGAAAAAGAGCAGCAATTATTGATATGTTCAGTACAAAACTACGAAACAAAAATTGCTCATATCAAACACCAAATCACAGTAGTACATAAATTCACATGTAAAGATACTGCACATTACATAAAAAAATGAAAAATTTTAAATTGTTAAATGAAATTAATGAAATTAAACATATATAGTAGTTCTGACCGGTTTTCTTCAATGATTATTATTATTAAATTATTTTATTACTTTGAGTACCCCTTCCATGATAACAAGAGATTCTCCGTAGGTATGTTTTACTTGCCAAAAATAACGGCACCGGGGTGACACTGAGGGAAGCTATTCCGTTACTTTCGGATCAATTCCACTCTTCAATCGGTGCGTTCATGTTGTGGAATAGCACCTCTTGGTGTCGACTTCTGAGGTTGACACCCCGTGATAAATAAAACAAACAGTAACACTTCCAGGATATATATATATATATATGATGGAGACGACACGGAACAGTTTTTGTTGTTCTACACTCCACCTGCACATACTTACTAACACTTAGCGCAACTACTCTCGCTAACGCGTACTAACAATATTCAGGTTGTGCGAACAAACACGACTTTTTTCATTCGTTAACCGAGAATGCTGAAACTCATTTCCCACTCAAACTTTGAACTCGTAATGGAGGGAGATCGTTCATCTTCCTCAAACTTGTAAATTGTACTTTAGATCATTGCATTACAGTATCTCTCACTAACTTGTTTCTTTCCTTGGATTTCAATATCACTTCAGTTTTGTTGTTTTACACTCCACCTGCACTCGCTTACTAACACTTAGCACAACCACTTTCGATAACATAAACTAACACTATTCAGGTTGTGCGAACAAACACGACTTTTTTCATTTGTTCACCCGAGAACGCTGAAACTCATTTCCCACTCAAACTGTAATCTCGTAATGGAGGGAGATTGTTCATCTTCCTCAAACTTGTAATTGTATCTTCAATCATTGCATTAAAGTATCTCTAACTAACTTGTTCCTTTCCTTGGATTTCAACCTCACTTTATGGTAGGCAGAGCTGCGATTCCTGAATAGTTAGTACAGAGTGATACTTAATCTTTCAATTTAATTTTTTTGCTATAGTATCTAAAAGTTTAAGGAACTACAAGCTTTTACTTTCGTTAAAAGTTAATGTTTTACGAAGTATATTTTAATTCAAGAGTTGTTAACTCAAGTGAATTTTTTTTCGTTTAATTTTTTGAAAGTTCATCGAAAATTATTCGAGGTTTATTTGAATCACATTGGCGCCAAATTAATTTAACGCCATTTTGATCATCTTCTGAAAAATACTGGATCGTCTTTTTGTGGTAAGGTGAAATCAAAGGATTAAGGCCATGGGATTGCAGATTACTTTGGACCTGGATCGTCTGTTACTGCAAGGTGAAACATAAAAAAAAAAAGTTCAAAAATCAGAGATCGCTGTTACTTTCGAACGCAATCATCGTGAATTTCAAACACCATCATCTATCAAAAATCTTCATCGAAATTTCGTCGATTGAGTGCTACTGATTTAACTGTTTCGTATGCTGCCAAGATTGAAATTTCTGAAGACAACCTGAGATTGATCAAGTGCTGACTCACGGGAAAACGCCGATTACCCACGAACTCAACTGGGAGATATTCAATGGAATTCCGCAGATTACGGGTAATGTAATTTTCGATACTTTCAAATTATATATTTCATTTACTATTGCGGAAAACGATGGGATATATTCAGTGATTTTGTGGATATTGAGCGAAATTAGGAATATAAATTTTTTCACTTTAAGAATTTTTTTCTCCTTCATTTCCAAAACGCTTAATTTCAAGAACCCCCTTTAGTTCGGTAAAAATAAAGTAAAATTTCACAGGACGATTAAGCTTAAAAATAAGTTCAAATAAAGCAGGTTACGAATGATAAGGTTTTGGAAACAAATTGCTAATTGCACATCAAACTGTGAAGGAACAATAAAAATTAAAGAAAAAGATTATAAAAAATTATTAAATATTTTTGAAAACGAAAAAATATCAGAAGTGAGAATTAATTTAATCGAATTCCCCATTCTGGAAAACATTTTCGGGAGAAATAGTTTAGAAACCTTCTCAGTAAATGTTAGTGGAATAATTCATTATAAAAGAGTATCGAAGTCGCAAAATTCATAGAAATTTCAAAAAATATTTTCAGTATTCAAGCTTTGGACTCGATAGAAGCTTTCAGAATTTTTCTTTAAAATTTTGAGAGAGAAAATCCTCTTTAAAAATACGTAAAATTATGAAAATTAAATAATATAATATAATATTAACAAGTAAAATACTTTCATATTTGAACAAATTTCATATTTCCACAATTTATTGTCACGAAAGAAAAAATCCTTTGTCATATTGGGCAAGTTTAATTGTGAAATTTCATGTCACAAAATTCCTTTGTTAAAAATACTAATGCATAAACTTGAAAAAACTTATTACAGATAGCATTCAAGAATAACTTTCAATAGATCCTTTGTTATAAATAATCACAAGGATTCAAATTTAAAAAAGATTTCTTCAAGTTATTTCTGAAATATATTCTCAATTAGAATATTTTACTTTTCTCTTATTTCGTTTTCATATTTTAAACACAAAAATTACATACGAATAATATTACAAAAATTAATAATTAAATAAAATAAAAATTTTTTTCCTTTCTCAAAAATAAAATAAATTTTTTTGCAATTAATTTTTTTTTGAAAATAAATTTTATATTTCTTTTCAAAATTGAGTTGTTGGAACTAAGTACATTACCAAGTACTCCAGAAAGCATGAATACGGCAAGTGAGAGAACCACTACCCCATCCCTCAAGGAGGATCAGGATCTGGGAGTGACACCCCTCAAGTACCTTATGTCATGCCAGCTGATGAAACCATATGTCCGATACAAGGTCCAAGTGGAAAAATATTTGATGGTCAATATTACTTGGACTGGAAACGATGATAATAGCTTTAATAAGGTTCGGGATATTGGGATGTTTTGGACCACACCCTGAACTAAAATTTATATTGAAAATATGGATAATCTACAATACAGACCATCTTTCGAATTCTGCTAAAGCATACTTTAAAAAACAAGAATGTGCAAAAGCATTCATTATGGAACAAATGACATATAATGTATCAAAACAAATTAGGGAATGTAAACAGTGGATCAAATTTTTGAAAAATTGGATATAACTTACGGTTCTAAAACAAAAATAGTCACAAATATGGCAAAAATCAAAAATGACTGCTTTTCGATTTACACCAGGTGGATAATATAAGAGGTTTTTTAAATAAATGGGACATATTAGTACACGAAGTTCGTGATGCAGGGAAGGAGTATCTGAAGAAGAGGAATAGAAAACTTTCAATTGGCATTAGGATACGACAAAACCATTGCAAAAATGCAATTTGATAACCTCCCTGAAAATAGAAAAAATCTAGAAGTATTTAAACAAATATTAAAAGAAGACGGTGATCAAAAAATGAGAGATAAACAAATTAATTACAATACCAATTAGTCTAACAAAAATTTGATAATAATGGGAATAAATTTAAAAATAATAATACGAATTATAATAATAATAAAGACAATAGATGGAATAGAAATAATAATTATAGACGAAATAATAATACAAATGGAAACAATAATGGAAATAATAATAATAATTATAGAACAATAATCAAGAAATGAAAATAATAATCATAATAATCAAAATAATTATAATAAAACCAAAATAATAACAGAAATAATGATCAGTCACCTAGAAAAATAATAAAGAAGAAAGATGTTTCATATGTAACCAAACGGGACATTATAAAAATAAATGCCCTGATTATAACCAGAAAATAAAGAACAAAATAAAGAAAAACCAAAAAATAAAGATAAAAAAGAAGAAGAAAAGACCAATAAAATTATCATATATGGTCAAAAATACAACAATAATGAAGATTGGCTCTTAAAAAAATTAATTAAAGATAATACAAAAATGAAAATTATATACACCTAAAAAAAAATGTTACTTGATGGGGGGGGGCGGAAGTCCATCTCACATCAAATATAGAAAAGTTAATTAATGTAACAAAATTTAAAATTCCAGTAAAATTACAGTGTGCACTTAAAGACACGTATTTGTATGCTACACATATGGGAAACATGAGAATATTAGTAGAAAATGAAACAAAATTCAAACAGCAATTGAGTTATTGGAAGTCCATTATGTACCAGATCTGTCATTGGATATTATGTCTGGAATTAAAGTGACAGAATCTGGAATTCTACATATGGACCAGGGAAAAGAAAAAATACAACGTACTTTATAGAAACAGGAGACATTTTATTTACATCTTATAAAATCGATGGTGTCTTTCAAGTAAATTATGATTACATAAATATACCAAAAAAATGTATGCCCGTCACTCAAAATCAAGATGACGATGAATGAGATTCCTTTTCTGTCGAATTAGAATAGAAGAAGAGGAAGAAGAACCCAATAATAATAATTATAATTTAGAAGAAAATAATGAAAATAATAATATTACAACAGAAAATAATAATAATGAGGATAATAGTAATAATAATAAAAAAAAAAATAATAATAATATTTCAGATAATTCGTTAGAAATAATCCAAAATAATACAAATAATCATTAAAAAATGATTTGGCATAGACGATTAGGTCATTTAAACGGAAAATACATGAGATATTTACATAAAGTTACAGTTTGGAATTCCAAAAACAATTAATTTTAAAGATGATGATTTCATCAATTGTGAAATCTGTAAAATAGCTAATAGCTAACGTCTAGGTCATAATAATGTTAGAAATAAACCCCAAAGGAGACTGGAAATTATATCATCTGATATCATGGGACCATTCACACCCACAATAGCCAATCAAAAATATATATTAACATTCATTGACAACTATAGCAAATACACCTTCGTGATACCAATATCAAATAAAAGTCAAGTATTTACCGAATTCAAAAATATTTTTCAATCGATGAAAAACAAATTCCCTAAAACACCCATAAGTCAAATAAGATGTGATAATGCAAAGGAATACACGGATCAAAATTGGTTAAATTTTGTGAAGAAAATGGAGTACAAATTGAAAATGTAGTTCCTTACTCGCCGGAATTAATGGAATTGCTGAACGTCAAAATCAAACTTTGATGAAAAGAGTAAGAAGTTTACTAATTGATGGTTATCTGGATATTAAATATTGGGCACATGCAATAGCTACAGCTGCATATTTAATAAACAGATCACCAACAAGAGTAAATTCAGAGTACAAAACTCCATACAAAATTTTTTTTGTAAAAAACCCAATTTGGATAATTTAAAAAATTTTGGATCATTAGTTTACAGGCATATTCCATTAGAAGTTCGGCAAACAGAGTGCAACTAAATCTAAAAATAAAAATGAACAAAGAATAGACCCAAAATTTTGCACCAAGGGGAGAAAAGGGTATGCTCATGGGATATACCACTACAGGATATTGCATTAGAGACCCCTTTTCAAATAAATTCAATATATCTTGTAATGCCTAGTTTGACGAAAATAAAAATATATCAAATTTAAAAAATTGTGACAAGAACTGGTACTTAAACCAGCAAATTTTGTAAAAAATTTAGTCAACATAAATACTTTAACATTACAAAAACTATAGATAATAGGTGGATCGAAGACTGTATACCAACATGCTATAAGGATGTTAAAAATAATCCATTTAGAAGGGAATGGATGAAAGCTATTGAGATGAGTTTTATTTTAAAAGGGGAGAAATACAATATTCAAAGTTAATAATATGTCAAGTCAGGAATCACTGAATACAATAATCTCGCTTTTTGTAATATAGTACATGAAAAATATAATGTTCGAGAAAAGAAAAATCACATGTTCAACAAATTAATAATATACTATATTCTTTAGGCCAAAAAATAGTTGTTGAAACAAAATTTATTTTCGTGTAGGTATCATTATCATCTCTGCAAATTCAGCTTTTGAATGAACAGAGATTTGAATACAAATCATCGACATGATTTCACACGTTTAGTTGATATAGTTTATCACATTTCGGAACATCTTTATTCAACAAGTACTAAACAAAATTGAACAAAATTTTCTCAAACAACATGAAAGGATCGAAAAATATCCGAATCGAAATCCGTTAACGTAATATAATATGTCGATAAATAGTTTCGAAGATACATCGAAATATATGTTGTAATCTAGTCATTATTCATTATTAATTTAATTTTATATAATTTGTTTTATTTATTTTTGTTTGGGAAATGAACATAAATGTGTAATAATATTGTAATTCAAAATGTTCGTTCTCGCCGATAAATCATGTTTCTCGTTTTGTTGGCCTTGTGGGGGGTGTTGTTCTACACTCCACCTGCACTGCTTACTAACACTTAGCGCAACTACTTTCAATAACATAAACTAACACTATTCATGTTGTGCAAACAAACTCAACTTTTTTCATTCGTTCACCCGAGAATGCTGAAACTCTTTCCCACTCAAACTGTAATCTCGTAATGGAGGGAGATTGTTCATCTTCCTCAAACTTGTAATTTTTATCTTCAATCATTGCATTAAAGTATCTCTAACTAATTTTTCCTTTCCTTGGATTTCAACCTCACTTCAAGTTTTAACATGAGTTGAGTGTCCAGACTATATGCCGCATACTGTTATTTGAGGTACCCTTGACTGAACACCTCAACCAATCAGAATCGAAAATCACGTAACAAGTGAGGTACTTTGTACCCACTGTTTATAACAAATGCCACGTTGTCACATTTTCCTCCAATCAGATATTTAGTTGGAAGTACACGTGTTTGTAGAAGCCCTTTCAATAGGCAGGACACGCGAAACTAGGGCTTACGAAACTGCCCATTTTTCATCTCATCATATATATATCCTCGAAGCCTTATCACGAACAGACTCAACGTGCAGAGTGAAGAGCACAAGAGAGAGAACAAAACCAGACATCGAACAAATTACCGTAGATGAATAATAGTTGAAACTTGAAGTTGACAATTGTAATTTGTTAAAAAAACTGCAAGCAAATAATGTGCGAGCGAGCTTGGTCGAAGAATTTCCATTCAGAAACCAAGATATATACTTATTTATCTATGCAAATTGCAAAAACTGCAGAATAACAAGAATATTAGGATTAGAGCCTTGAGATTTGAGTACAGTTCAAGCTAATAGATTACTAATTAGATAACCAATCATACTCAGTCAGAACTGGTCGGTTCTATGTTTGATAATCTTTTTTTCTGTAAGTATGTATACAAAAAAATCATATTTACCCGTCTGTTGTCTACGTTGACCAAAAGGTATTGTCTTCGTGAATTCCTTCGGATTTCATTTTTTTCGTCGATTATGGTGAGTGGCCTTCACTCATTCTTTTGCTTACTAAACTTTTAACAATCTATCTCATCAGTTTGATCAATTACAGTCTGTTACGCTCCATACCGATATCGGTGATCTTAAAATAGAACTTCACTGTGAGCTTTGCCCGAAAACTTGTGAGGTGAGTGTTTTTTACATCATTTACTAACGTTATATTCTTCATTCGTCAATCAGTTATAATTTTTGAGTATTAACTTGGTTTTATAGAATTTTTAGCACTTTGTGCTTCTGATTACTATAATGGTTGCCTGTTTCATCGGAACATCAAAGGATTCATTGTTCAAACTGTGTGATCCAACAAACACAGGTAAAGGGCTCATATTTGGAATAAAAATTTGCCGATGAATTCAAAGAAAAATTAACCGTGAGTAAGGGTATAGTTCACTCTTAATCTTATTGACGTTAACTTGCAGTTTTCACCGTCTTCAGCTGATGCTGTAAGTTATATTAAAATTATACTTAATTCTTGGTCTGTTTACAGCATTCAGAACGAGGAGTTATATCAATGGCAATAATGGCCCGAATACAAATGGAAGTCAATTTTTCATTATGCTGCTCATGCCCATTAGATTTGAAGTACACAATTTTTGGAAGTAAGTCGGAAAATTATATTTTTTTAATTTCTTTGAACCGGTTTTGTCGATTTATTCGTGTGTTAGTATTATGTGGTTTTGGGTTCTACTAATTAAAATTAGTCTTTGTTTCTTTGCCAGTATGTCTAAATATAATGAACTTACAGACTTATGACGGATCTGAAGTTCTTGATGAATTAGAAAATTGCCTGTGAATCCAAAAACGTTCAAACCCCTTAATGATATTCGAATAAATCGAGTTACGATTCATGCTAATCCACTTGCTGCGTGAAAGTAAGTGTTTAGAATTTGGAATATTACTTATGTTTCAACCTGTTGTCGGTTTGAAATCAGAAAAAATATTTCTTGAAGAATTAGTTTACTTTCAATTAGGAATATAGCTGTCACATTTTTGAAGAGAACTCTATTAAAGCTCTTTTCTTTACTTATTAATAGAATGATCCGTTTTTCAATCTTCCCTTCGAAGACTTACTTCTATGAAAATGTTTAATTTGAAATTTAGCTATCTCTGTTTGAAAGAGAATCGCAAACAACCATTTCCAATAGGACGATGGATGTGGAAATCGTGGGGTGGGCGACGGTACGGATTCACACTGGTGTTGTTAAAATTTTAATTTTTTCTATCAAATTTAATTCAATCTCGATACATTTATTTGAGGCCGTCTGTTTGCGCCTTCAAAAATTCTTGCGTCTCTCCTTTGGAACAGAGTATAGTTACACTTTTACTCAAAGAAGGTAATGGACAAATATTTTCTTGATTATTAATGATTTAATGAAAATCTGACATGCAGAATAAAATTATTCCTCCTCCAACGTCGAGGCGAATAAATTATGAAATTGCTTTTTTTGTGTATGTTTCTGAATTTAGTCGACGAAAAAAACTGTTTTATTTTGATAATAATTATTGTAATTTTTTTGTATTTTGATGGAAATAAAAACTGCAATGAAATGCGAATAATCCATCGTCAAAGTGAATTGCCTTAACAGAAAATTTTTATGCATAAAATTCAGTTTCTATTGATGGTAAGCCACAGCAGCGGGGAATATGAATATTAAGAGACGATTGGCGTTTGCGGGGTTAT